>CM077648.1:119018957-119150430 GCA_039707465.1 Rhabdophis nuchalis
CCTCCCCCCCTTCCCTCTATTCCCCACTCTCCTATTTCTTTTCTTTCCTTCCCCTCCCTCCTCTTCTCTATTTCCCTCCCTCCTCCTATGTGCTTTCCTTCCATCCCCTTCCCTCCTTCCTTCCCTCCCTCCCTCTCCTATTTCTCTCCCTCCCTCCCTCTCTTCTCTATTTCCCCCCTCTCCTATTCTTTCCTTCCTTCCTTCCTTCCTTCCCTCTCCTCTCCCTCCCTCCCTCTCCTATTTCTCTCCTCCCTCCCTCTCTTCTCTATTTCCCCCCTCTCCTATTTCTTTCTTTCCTTCCCCCTTCCCCCTCCCTCCTCCCTCCCTCCCTCTCCTATTTCTCTCCTCCCTCCCTCTCTTCTCTATTTCCCCCCTCTCCTATTTCTTTCTTTCCTTCCTCCCTCCCTCCCTCCCTCCTCCCTCCCTCCCTCTCCTATTCTCTCCTCCCTCCCTCTCTTCTCTATTTCCCCCCTCTCCTATTTCTTTCTTTCCTTCCTCCCTCCCTCCCTCCCTCCTCCCTCCCTCCCTCTCCTATTTCTCTCCTCCCTCCCTCTCTTCTCTATTTCCCCCCTCTCCTATTTCTTCCTTTCCTTCCTTCCTTCCTTCCTTCCTTCCTTCCTTCCTTCCTTCCTTCCTTCCTTCCTTCCTCCCTCCCTCCCTCCTCCCTCCCTCCTGACACAAAACCTTTAACACCACATCTGCCCATCCCAGCCGGGGGGCGGGAGGGGGGATTTGTGGAGTCAAAGTCCGCACATCTGAAAAGTTGCTGAAGTTGGGAAACGTGGCTCTCATGGGCGAGCTCTTCCCTTTAGAGACCCAAAGTGGGTCAGATGCGACAAACTGAGATTGGAGTAGCTGATGAGTTGACGATAAGCTTCTTTGCACCAGGTGGGGAACAGCAGTTGGCATTGTGCGTTGCCAAGCAACCGGCCTCTCCACTATCGCTTTGATCTCGGCAGTTGCTAAATGCTCCCTTTTCGGTCTTCAGTTTTTAAGGTGACCAGATCCTTCCTTTGAATGGAATTCCAGGTGGGCTTTGAAGTCCCTTCAACCGGTTGCCATGCTTGAGTGGATTGTGATACAGGCTCACCGTTGTGTCTTCGTTGAGTTGTCAACTTGCTCGTTGGTCGGAACAAACCTAATCAGCCATTCCCCATGGCCCTAGGGTGACTTTTCCTATGGTTTATGGTTTATTAAATTTATATACCGCTCCCTTTCCCAAAAGGGACTCGGGGCGGTGCACAGGCAATTTAAAAACATATATAAACATAACAATATACAAAATATAAAACCAAATTAAATTAGTAGCGGCCGATTCGCTCCCACAGAGAGGGACTTCTCCGGGTGCCGTCCACTAGGCTATGCCAGCGGGCGGCGCCCAGGGGAAGGGCCTTCTCTGTGGCGGGCCCGGCCCTCTGGAACGACCTTCCCCCCGATATTAGAACAACTACGGACCTCCGCTCCTTCCGTCAAAATTAAAAACGCACTTTTTCTGCTTGGCCAGCCTAGGTTAGTCACCTGTTTACTGTTTTAATTGGTTTTGAAGGAGTTTAGTTTTTAGCATTTTGGGTTGTTAGCGCAGGGATAACTTGTTTAATTTGATTTTTATATATTTATGATGTATTTATGGTTGTATGTTTTTTAATTTCCCTGTGCACCGCCCCGAATCCCTTTGGGGAGAGGGAGCGGTCTATAAATTAAATTTATTATTATTAGTAGTAGTAGTATCCCTGTGCTAAAATTTTTTAAATAGGTTAAAACAATATCCCTAAAAACCAATTTAAAACAATTTAACTGCAGACTATAGGCTAGGTGGTGTGAGTTAGGCCAGGCTGGCCTTTTGGAAAAAATAAGTTTTAAGGTTGTGGCGGAAGGAGCGGAGGTCCGTGATCATTCTCAGTTCGGGGGGTAAGTCGTTCCAGAGGGTTGGGCCCACCACAGAGAAGGCCCTTCCCCTGGGCATCGCCCGCTGGCATTGCCTAGTGGACGGCACCCAGAGAAGTCCCTCTCTGTGGGAGCGAATCGGCCGAAGGGATGTATGGGGCAGGATGCGGTCTCGCAGATAACTAGGTCCCGTGCCATGCCACCTTTCAGGGATCTATGAAACTTTCCTGCAGTGCTGGCTCATTAACAGATTAATGGAGTTGGAAACAATCTTGTAGGTCATCTAGTCCAACCCCCTGCCCAAGTAGGAGACCCTTCATCATTTGTGAAAGATGGCAGTCCAGTCTCTTCTTGAAAGCCTCCAGGGATGAAGCTCCCACAACTTCTGAAGGCAACGTCTGTTCCATGGGTGGATGGTTCTCCCTGTCAGGGAATTCCTCCTTATTTCCAGGTTGAATCTCTCCTGGGTCAATTTCCATCCATCGTTCCTTCTCTGGCCTTCAGGGGCTTTGGAAAATAGGTTGACCAACCCTTCAAATATTGGAATATTATGGAATATTATTGTTGCTCCATCACTGGAAATGATCAAGAAGAGATTGGCTAGCCATTTGTCTGCAATAGTATAAGGTCTCCTTCTTGAGCAGGGGTTGGACTAGAAGACCTCCAAGGTCCCTTACAACTGTATTGTTCTATGCGCTCTGCTTTAAAGCTTTAAAGTGGCCTTTGCCAGCTCTGACTAGACTATAAAGGGATTAAACTGAGCATTTTGGAAATCTCAGATCATCCTTGATGTTGAAGTCCACGATAAATGGGGTTCAAGTCAATACAATATAATACAATACAATAGCAGAGTTGGAAGGGACTTTGGAGGTCATCTAGTCCAACCCCCTGCCTAGGCAGGAAGCCCTATATCGTTTTAGACAAATGGCTATCCAACATCTTCTTGAAGACTTGCAGTGTTGGGGCATTCACAACTCCTGGAGGCAACTTCTCTTCCACTGACTAATTGTTCTCACTGTCAGGGAATTCCTCCTCAGTTCTACGTTGCTTCTCTCCTTGATTAGTTTCCACCCATTGCTTCAGAGTGACTTTGACATCATCATTAAGAGTCAGGCTTAGCTTGCCGACTTTATTTTTCTGGATGGATTCAGGCTTCCCTTTCTGGTTAGTAAAAACAGATCACTTAAATTGCAAGCCAAGAAGTATTTTCCATATTTTCTGGTTCTACATGCCTTCATTTACTGGCCCATTGACTGCTGCAGCATTCAAAAAAACAAAAAATGGAAAATGGAATCAGCATAATAAAATGCTTACAGAGGAGGAAACACTGGGTGGGGGGGGTGGCTCTTTAAATAAATATTCATTCTTTGGCCGGTTTTATGTTCACGTCAAAATTCACTGCACCATTTTTTAAATTCCATTTCAGCACACCCACAAAGGAAAGTCAAACCATCTGACGACCATCTTCAAAGCGCTCCATGGCTCGGGGCCTAGTTATATGCGAGACCGCCTCCTGCCCCATACATCCATTCGGCCGATCCGCTCCCACAGAGAGGGCCTTCTCAGGGTGCCGTCGGCCGGGCAATGCCGTCTGGCGACACCCAGGGAAAGAGCCTTCTCTGTGGCGGGCCCTGCCCTTTGGAACGACCTACCCCCTAAATTACGCACCATCACCGACCTCCGCCTCTTCCGCCAGTGTCTAAAGACATACCTTTTCCAACAAGCCGACCTAGCCTAACCTCCCACGGGGACTTTTAGAAAGTTTTAAATTGGGTATTTTAACAATTCTGGTTTTTAGCATAGGATCGGGATAATTTAATATATATTTTAAATTATGTATTTATTTTTGTACTTTTGTATATTTTTAAATTTCCTGTGCGCCGCCCTGGGTCCTCTGTGGAGAAGGGCGGGATATAAATATAAATAAATGAAAATGAAATGAAATGGACTTCATTTTGGTTCAAAATTGAGGATTACCTGTATTGAAATGTCTATGGTAACACCAAATAATTGTATGTATTCACACCTCACATTGATACGGCTGCCCATCTCGTAAAAATGACTCTGGGCTGCATACAGCAAAACTATAGATCAGTTAACGCATAAAAATATTTACTGCCGGTAGTAAGAGAAATATCATGCCACAGCCAGGAATAAAAAGAGAAAGATAAAGGGATGGGAAGATAACTTTTCCTTTGAGTTGAGCTCAACTCCTAACATCCATGTCTAATCGCCATATAATTTGCTTGGCAATGATACGAATTTCTTTTTTTTTTGTTTAAATCCTCAGCTTAACAAAAGCCATTTCTCCCCAAGTTCACCCTTTGCACAGTCACTCATGCCCTCATGACATCCCGACTGGACTACTGCAACGCTCTCTACATGGAGCTCCCCTTGAGGTGCACCCGAAGACTGCAGCTTGTCCAGAATGCAGCCGCGCGGGCAGTTATGGGAACCTCGAGGTTTTCCCATGTAACACCGCTCCTGCGCGAGCTGCATTGGCTGCCTGTCGTCTTTCGGGTGCGCTTCAAGGTGTTAGTTATCATCTTCAAAGCGCTCCATGGCACGGGACCTAGTTATCTGCGGGATCGCATCCTGCCCCATACATCCCTGCGGCCGATTCGCTCCCACAGAGAGGGACTTCTCCGGGTGCCGTCCACTAGGCAATGCCAGCGGGCGATGCCCAGGGGAAGGGCCTTCTCTGTGGCGGGCCCGACCCTCTGGAACGACCTTCCCCCTGAAATCAGAACAACCACGGACCTTCGCTCCTTCCGACAGCAACTAAAAACACACTTCTTCTGCTTGGCTGGCCTAGGGTAATTTAAATTTTAAATTGTTTAGGGGTTTTAGGGATAGTTTTAGTTTTATAGGAGTTTTTAGCGCAGGACCAGTTTAATTTGTTTTTAATTTTGTATTCTGTCTGTTTTAACTGTTTTTTAATTCCCTGTGCCCCGCCTCGAGTCCCTTCGGGGAGAGAGAGCGGATTATAAATAAAATTATTATTATTATTATTATTATTATTATTAATTATTATTATTATTATTATTATTATTATTATTATTATTATTATTATTATTATTATTATTATTATCATAGACAGTCAGATCATTGCAGTTTAAAAATCGATCACAAGCAAGTCTTTGACTTACAACAGTTGGTTTAGCGACTGTCCAAACTTACAACGGCCCTGAAAAAAAATGACTTGGCACCATTTTCCACACTTACGACCGTGACATCATTCCCATGGTCACGTGAATAAAATTCAGATCCTGGGCAATTGACTCATCCTTACGACGGTCACAGTGTCCTGGGGGTCACGCGATCCCCTTTGGCGACCGTCTGACACCGGATTCACTTAACAAATGTGGCGAGAAAAGTCGTAAATTCCACTCAACCCATATCTCACTTAGCAAGGTAAACGGCGGGCTCAATTTGTGGTCGTACGTTGAGGACCACCTTGTCTATTCAAACCCCCTTTGTTTGTTTCTATTTCCAGAGTAGATTTTTGGATGCTCAAATTATAACCAAAAGCCAGGAACCACGGGAACCACAAGGAATCGAACAGGGAATGAGCTGCGTTCCTGACCTTGCTTATATGGTAGAGCTGATAATTTGCAGCCAATCAGCTTATACTTAGTTCTTAAAGCTACACAACCCCTTAAGAACATAAGCTCATATATATTGCCAACCCAATATAAGGCTGAATATCCTAACAGGAACCCAGGAAAGCTGGCTTAGCGTATAAATAAACACGTTCCCCCATCGCCACCTCCACAGCCAACGAGAAATATCTGGCAGGCGCTAACTTAATTTAGTTGCATTTGCAACCCAACAATTATTCCTTTTAAAAATAGAATTTGCTGAAACAACTTCCAGCCTGTTTCTCTTAGATTCTCCCCCCCCCTCCGTAATCACTGTATAATAAGGTAATTAGTAATTTATGTCACTCCTGTAATTTTTTTTTTCTCCCTAGAATAATCAGCAGAGGGTTTTCTGATACCGCATGCACTTTCGAGAGGACGGGGCGGGGGCGGGGTAAAATAAGGGGGAGGTACTAGAAACATAAACAGACATTCCTTGGATTCGAAGGGGGGAATTAAGAGCCGGCATTCTGAACTCTTTCTAAATTAGTAATGAAACCTTCCTGTTAGGACTTAAACCCCCAGATATCAACATGGAGATATGATTTTTGGTGTTGCACATAATTATTGCGGCAAGATTGGCATTTGCCCAGGAATGGAAGAGTGATCAAATACCGACGGACAGGGCAGTAATAAACAAAATTAACGAGTGCGCAGAATCGGATAGATTAACAAAATTAATTAAAGGAAAAAAGGACTCAGAATTCTATAACTCGTGGAAGAGGTGGTCTAACTGGATACGGGAACGACCGAATAATAACAACTGAAGCAATAATATATGTTTAAATCAGATATAGGTAAATAATATCAATCAGAAATTAAAGGACGAATAAGAATTGATGAAGTAGGTAGGTTACCTAGATGGGCTGTATATAGTGTAAATGTTGGTGTTAAATATTAGGCCTATTATTAGGACGGTGGTGTAAAGTTTGGTTATTTAAATGTTATCGCTTTCTCGCGCTGTGACGGCAATATGTTTAAAATTATGTTTGTATGATTTTATTTTTATAAGAAGAAATTGAAAAAATGTATAGAGTAAATTAGTAATGAGTGTTTTGCATTTGCTAAGTGGCGATGGTTGGAATTCCAGTTGTGTCATTTATTTATTTATTTTATTTATTGGATTTCTATACCGCCCTCTCTCCCAACATGGGACTCAGAATTCTATAACTTGTGGAAGAGGTGGTATAACTGGATACGGGAACTATAAAATCTAAAAATACAGACAATCAAAATAGTTAAAACTAGAATGAAAGAGAATTTTATGCTAAGAACATAATTAAAACCCAACTAAAATGATAAAATAGCTATATCAGCTATGCCAGGCCGGCCACATGAAAGAAGTATGTTTTTAATGCCCGACGGAAGAGGTGAAGGTCCGTGATTGTGCGGAGGTCAGGGGGCATGTCGTTCCAGAGGGCGGGGCCTGCCACAGAGAAGGCTCTTCCCCTGGGAGTCGCCAGCTGGCATTGTCTGGTGGATGGCACCCTAAGGAGGCCCTCCCTGTGGGAGCGGACAGGTCAAATGGAGGTATGTGGTAGGAGGCGGTCCTGCAAGTAGCCAGGTCCCGTGCCATGGAGCGCTTTAAAGATGGTCACTAAAATCTGGAAACGCACCCGGAAGGCTACCGGCAGCCAGTGCAGCTCGCGCAGGAGAGGTGTTAAATGGGAGTATCTTGAAACTCCCAAGATCCCCCGTGCGGCCGCATTCTGCACTAACTGGAGCCTCCGGGTGCATCTCAAGGGGAGCACCCGGAGGTGCCATCCTTGCGCGCTTAATTTAGGGTAGAGTAACTGGAAGGGAGACCACTTGGGTGTAGTTGTTCTGACCCAAGCTTCCTGATAAAGCATCAATCACACGCTTCGTCCCCAAAACCCTCTTTTTATTTGAACGGCGGTGAATTATGGTCATTCACAGCCCGTAATGATTCACAACTAGTCTGTGAAGAGTCCTACAGAAGTCTACCAAAGTCTTTCAGGATGATAAAGCACCCACCTTTATCTCCCTTGAAACGCTGCCAGAGACCTAATTGCCAATTAGTTTGGCAAGACGGAGCACAGAGTCAAACGCAGCTTCTCAGAGCTTGAACCGACCAGCATGAACAAAGTTGCTTCCTGCAAAGGCTCACGTTCGTTTGCTCCTCTTTTATGTCTTATGGGAGGGGACAATCATCTCCAAGCCTTACTCCCAAGTCGCCCCTTTTGTCTTAACTCTTCTTGCCTTCTCTGTGCAGGCACGCACTGGGAACAGGCTCACACTGTTCTTCTGGCTCACTGATGTCAGACTCCGGGGCTCCAGAGGCAGCACATCACTACCAGATGGTCCTGGCCCCATCTCTGCCTCCAACGCAGAGCCCTCATCCAGGACTGGCCCATCTTCCTCCCCAACCTCCTCACTGTCTGACTCGGCTGCCAGTTCTACAGGCAACAGTAGTGGTTTAAGGCACCAGGCTAGAAACCAGGAGATTGGGAGTTGTAGTCCCATCTTCTAAGCAAGAGCGTTGTTAAGTGAGTTTCATCACATTTTACAAGTTGGCCACGCCCACCCAGTCACACGACTGCCAAGCCATTCCCACTCGGTCACATGGCCAGTGAGCCACTCCCACAAAGCAGGCCACACCTACAGAAGCCACTCCCACAAAGCAGAAGAGGTTCTAAAAAATTTTTGAAACCCACCGCCGTTCTACATCCACAGTAGACCTGAAAGCCTTCAAGCATGGCGCATAGACATTTCACATGGAACGTTTACTACCACTACTTAACGAAAGGAAAATTCCCTCCCCTCCCTCCATTCCGTTCCTCTCGTTCGTTGTCCTTTGGGTTCCTGAATTGTCTTCAAAAGGTAGACAATTTGTAAAATTAATTCCGGTAATGAGGCGTATAGGTAGTTTGCTACAGCTTCCAGTTCATCGCTCCCTCTGTGCTTTCCTCACCCATGTCTGCATTAATAAATTCATAAAGTTTATAATTTTCCCAATAGAGAGACAGAGAGAGTCCCCCGGCTTTTTAGTGATTAGAATCCGAATTTTGCTGCAAGCTAGTGGTTATTATTATTATTATTTATTGGATTTCTAGACCGCCCCCTCTCCCCGAAGGGACTCGGGGCGGTGTACAGGTAAAAATTAAAATTATAACAATCAACAATACACATAAACTAAAATCGAATTAAATAATCCCCTGTACAAATTTATAAAAATTAAAAACTTAACCTTAAAACCTAATAACATAATTCAAAATTACAAACTGAGGCGGGAAGCATGGAATTAGGCCAGGCCGGCTAGATGAAACAGGTGGGTTTTGAGTTTCTTGAGGTTGCCCAGAGGGACACAGTAGCTCAGTGGCTAAGATGCGGACCTTGTCGATCACAAAGGTCGGCAGTTCGGCGGTTCGAATCCCCAGCGCCGCGTAACGGAGTGAGCTCCCGTGACTTCTCCCAGCTTCTGCCCACCTAGCAGTTCGAAAGCAGGTCAAAAATGTAAGTAGACAAATAGGAACCACCTTTGGTGGGGAGGGAACAGCGTTCTGTGCGCCTTCAGCTTTGAGTCATAATAATAATAATAATAATAATTTTAATTTATAACCCGCTCTCTCTTCCCGAAGGGACTCGAGTCATGGCCAGCCACATGACCACGGCGACATCTTCGGACAGCGCTGGCTCTTGGCTTTGAAACGGAGTTACGACCACAACTGACCCCAAAATTTTCATTGCTAAACGAGAGAGTTGAATTTTGCCCTGTTTTACGACCTTTCTTGCTCACAGTTATTAAATGAATCATTGCAACTGTTAAGTCAATAACCCAGTTGCTAAGTGACTCTGGCTTCCTCCATTAACTTGGTTTGTCGGAAGGTTGTAATCACGTGAAACCCCCCCCCCCAACAAAACATCGCAACCGTCATAAATATGAATCAGCGGCTATGTGTCTGAATTTTGATCCACGTGTCCAAGGGGGGATCGTGCAATCGTCAGTCACAAAATTGACTGTAAGTCACTTTTTTCAGTTCTGTTGTAACTCTGGACGGTCACTAAGTGAACGGTTGTAAGTCAAGGTCTCCCTGTAATGGCCCAAGAGGCGGTTTGTAATAAAGCAGGTAGGCAGCCTCCCACCAATTTACCTCCTTGCAGCAAACGAGGAAAATGGGGCTTGTGGAGGCTGCAATAGGCTGTAGCAATCCCTGCAGCCTGAAACAGCTGATGATCGGGAAGCCCAGGCTGAAATTGAAAGTGAAACTTGCTGTTTGCTGCAGGAGGCAGATTGCTGGGAGGCAGAGGCAGATTTTTTTCCCCTTGTGCTAATCAGGCTGTTTGCTGCCAGGAGGTAAGTCAGTAACTATAAATGCCTATAGAACGTTCACATTAGATAAAGTAGAAAATTGTGGGTTAGACAGCAGCACCAGCAAATGGATTCGCAACTGGCTGACCAACCACACTCAACGTGTAGTCCTCAATGGAACTGCATCTACATGGAAGGAAGTATGCAGTGGAGTCCCCCAAGGCTCTGTTTTAGGCCCAGTACTCTTTAACATCTTCATCAACGATTTGGATGAGGGGATAAATGGGGAACTCATCAAATTTGCAGACGACACCAAGCTGGCAGGAATAGCCAACACTCCAGAAGATAGGCTTAAGATACAGAAGGATCTAGACAAACTTGAACATTGGGCACTATCTAATAAAATGAAATTCAATTGTGAAAAAAGTAAGGTCCTACATATAGGCAAGAAAAACCAAATGCACAAGTACAGTATAGGTGGTACCTTGCTCAATAGTAGCAACTGTGAGAGGGATCTTGGAATCCTAGTGGACAACCATTTGAATATGAGCCAGCAGTGTGCAGCAGCTGCCAAAAAAGCCAACACAGTTCTAGGCTGCATAAACAGGGGGATAGAATCTAGATCACGTGAAGTGTTAATGCCACTGTATAGTGCCTTGGTAAGGCCACACTTGGAATACTGCATACAGTTTTGGTTGCCACGATGTAGAAAAGACGTGGAGACTCTGGAAAGAGTGCAGAGAAGAGCAACCAAGATGATTAGGGAACTGGAGACTAAAACATATGAAGAACGGCTGCAGGAGCTGGGTATGTCTAGTTTGATGAAGAGAAGGACCAGGGGAGACATGATAGCAGTGTTCCGATATCTCAGAGGGTGCCACAAAGAAGAGGGAGCCAAACTATTCTCCAAGGCACCTGGGGGTAGGACAAGAAGCAGTGGGTGGAAATTAATCAAGGAGAGAAGCAACTTAGAACTAAGGAGAAATTTCCTGACAGTTAGAACAATTAACCTCTGGAACAGCTTGCCTCCAGAAGTTGTGAATGCCCCAACCTTGGAAGCCTTTAAAAAGATGTTAGATAGCCATTTGTCTGAAATGGTATAAGGTTCCTGCCCACGCAGGGGGTTCGACTAGAAGACCTACAAGGTCCCTTCCAACTCTGCTATTGTATTGTATTGTATTATTAGACTTATTGTTTTCTAGAGGGGGAGCTCCGGCCTCACAAGCTGGAGGTGGTGAGTTCGATCCTAGGTAGAGGCAGATGTAGGGTCTCCTGCTTGGGCAGGGGGTTGGACTAGATCAGTGTTTTTCAACCTTTTTTGTGCAAAGGCACACTTTTTTCATGAAAAAAATCACGAGGCACACCACCACCATTAGAAAATGTTAAATTTTTTTAACTCTGTGCCTATATTGACTATATATAAAGTAATTCTCTTGAATAGGAATCAAATAAACACAAAGAAATTATTTTATAATTACTTTATTGTGAAATAACAAAGTATTTTATAATTGTTCATATTTCTGTTTACTTACTCAGTGCGAAACCAGGGCCTTTTTGGCTGAACACAAAGCTGATATTGGAATTGGAATTTTTCCCACGGCACACCAGACAATATCTCACGGCACACTAGTGTGCCACGGCACAGTGGTTGAAAAACGCTGGACTAGATGACCTGCAAGGTCCCTTCCAACTCTGTTCATGAGAAAAGATTGCCTTGTTATTGTTCTAGACAACTTAACAAAATGAAGAAGCTTTTTAAAAGGAATGCTTGATCCGAAGAGGCCCAGTGTTATTGTATCGTCTTTGAAATAGCAGAGAATAACGTATACTTCCAGAAAGCCACACCAAATTTAACGGCATCTGTACAACTATAATCTGAAATGTAACACTACCAACTGTGTATATCGTCTGTACTGTTTGCTATTTGTTGCAAGGAGGCAAACTGCTGAGAGGCAGAGGCAGATATTTTCCCTTTGTTTTCCTCCCCAAAATCTAGGTGCGTCTTATACTTTGAAGCGTCTTATACTTCGGAAAATACAGTAAGTTATGGTGAGATTTATGGACCAGTGCGAATGAGATTTAGCACAGCCTCTCCTCTCAGCCTCCGAATGCAATTAGTAATTAATTTTCTTCTCTAGCTCAAGGTGCAATTGATTAGTGCCTTTGTTGTGAAAGCATAAATGAGTGTGTTTGTTGGAGGAGAGAGGCTGTTGTGCAACAATGCCCATTTGAAAGGGACTTAACAGATTTAACAGAGCTGGAAGGGACCTTGTAGGTCATCCAGTCCAACCCCCCCCCCACACACACACACAAGCAGGAGAGGGGAGAGATAAGGGATAGCACAGCCTGGACACTTGGGTCGAAGAAAGAAAAAGAGATTGAGAATCTCCCAAGGTAGATCCGATAGAATGAGTAGTAAGGGTTTAGTCTGGCAAGATTCTGTCTATTGTGTCAAACTGAATTTTAGCTGGATTGCTCTATGCCATTCGTGGACTGCACCTGGCAGACAGAAAAATCGCTCCCTCCCTTTTTCTCCTTCCTTCCTTCCTTCCTTCCTTCCTTCCTTCCTTCCTTCCTTCCTTCCTTCCTTCCTTCCTTCCTTTTCTTTTTCTCCCTTCGTTCCTGCCATCTTCCCCACTTCCCTCTTAAGATCCCTGTGGAGGATGCCCCTGGGGTTATAGGAGAGGACACCCCAACTAATCCTCACCAAAGTTCATTTAGTGGCCAAAGTTACAGTGGCACTGAAAAAAAGGGACTCATGACCGTTTTCCACACTTATGACCGTTGCAACATTCCCGGGTTTCAAAATTCAGGGTGCTTGGCAACTGTCTCATATTTATGACGGTTGCAGTGTCCCGGGGGTGTGTGTGTCATAGGATCTTCTGTTTGCGATCTTCTGATCGGCAAAATTCAAGGGCGAAGCCAGATTTCACTTAACAACCTAACACCCGCAGTGATTCGCTTAACCACGGTGGCAAGGAAGACCGTAAAAGGAGGCAAAATTGTGGTTGAAGGAGAACTACCCAGGTTAAGAAACCAAGTTCTGATTGGGATGGTAATTGCAGCAGTGGTGGGTTGCTACCGGTTTGACCTGGTTCAGCCGAACCGGTAGTGCTATTTTGGCCTGAATCGCAGAACCGGCAGCAACCCAGGCTGGCCCTGAGCCATTTCTCCAGTCACCGCTGCCATTGCCAGCATGTTGTGCATGCGCAGTTCACTGTAAATCGTTCTGCGCATACGTGAAGAACAATGTACATTGAACTGTGCACGCGTGCACGAAGCAAAATGGTAGTAAAACCGGAGCAACCCACCTCTGAACTGCAGATTTACTAGAAGGTGGAAAAGAGGAGCTGGCAACTCGTTCAAAACTGCACCCAGGGCTGACGGACGGCTTGCCGTACCAGCTGGCTCAACGGCAGACCATAAAACTGAAATTAATACGATGGCCTTTGTTTCATGTTTCAGAAAGGCAATTTTTACATATGCGTGCTTCTCTTATCTTGGGTAATTAATACAGCATTTAAGTGAAAAGCAGCACAAAGCAGAACAAGAGCTCTGTTTTAATTACAAGCGGAAGGAAGCGACTGATCGCAGGGAAGAGCGAAAGCAGAAAGAACGGATAAACACCAGCTGGGCTGGTACATTAGCGGGCTTCATACGTACCGCCAGTCCTCAACTTACAACAGTATGTTTAGCGGCCGTTCAAGGTTACAACGGCACTGAAATAGAAGACTTCCAAACACTTTTCACACTTAGGAGCAGTGATGGCGCAGGGGTTAGAGTGCAGTGCTGCAGGGTGCTTCTGCTGACTGCCGGCTGCTGGCAATTTGGCAGTTCGAATCTCACCAGGCTCCAGGTTGACATCCTGACTGGACTACTGCAATGCTCTCTACATGGGGCTCCCCTTGAGGTGCACCCGAAGACTTCAGCTTGTCCAGAATGCAGCCGCGCGGGCAATTATGGGAACTTCTAGGTTTCCCCATGTAACACCGCTCCTGCGCGAGCTGCATTGGCTGCCTGTTGTCTTTCGGGTGCGCTTCAAGGTGCTGGTTATCATCTTCAAAGCGCTCCATGGCACAGGACCTAGCTATCTGCGGGATCGCATTCTGCCCCATACATCCCTGCGGCCGATTCGCTCCCACAGAGAGGGACTTCTCCGGGTGCCGTCCACTAGGCTGTGCCAGCGGATGACGCCCAGGGGAAGGGCCTTCTCTGTGGCGGGCCCGACCCTCTGGAACGACCTGCCCCCCGATATTAGAACAACTACAGACCTCCGCTCCTTCCGTCAAAAATTAAAAACACATTTCTTTTGCTTGGCCAGCCTGGGATAACTTAACTGTTTTTAAGGGTTTTTAGGGGTTTGTTTTAGTTTTAACATGGGATTTTAGCGCAGGGTTTAGTTTAATTCTTTTTTAATACTGTATTGTTTGTGGTTTTATATGCATTTTTAATTTCCCTGTGCCCCGCCTCGAGTCCCTTCGGCGAGAGAGAGCGGGTTATAAATTAAATTATTTATTTATTTATTTATTTTGTCCTTCCGTCCTTCCGAGGTGGGTAAAATGAGGACCCAGATTATTGAGGGGGCAAGAGGATCTCTCTGTATGTAAACCGCTTAGCGAAGGCTGTAAAAGTACTGCGAAACGGCATATAAGTCTTAAGTCCTATTGCTTTGTTCCACTGAAAATAAACACTTGCTCTAAAAGCAGGAAGACTAACTCTGCCAAATGTCAGGAGTTCAATTCTGACCGGCTCAAGGTTGACTCAGCCTGCCATCCTTCCGACGTCGGTAAAACGAGGACCCAGATTGTTGGGGGCACAAGAGGCTGACTCTGTAAACTGCTTAGAGCTTTTTAGCTTTCATCATGTAATACAGCCCCGGTTCGAATCCTGGTAAGGGTATGGCTAGCTGATGAGAGCTAAAAAGCTCGAAATAGATCTATCCTAGTCTCCTTGATTTATTTATTGATCAGCTCAAAAACCTAACACACATATTAAAAAAATCACACAACGGAACTCATGGCTTTCTGTCTAGATGGTCTCTGGTGATGAGCCGAAAAGCAGAAAAGGAAACAGTATGCTTCCTCCCTTAATTGGGGCCCTAACAGGGTGTTGTGGAACAATTATATAGATACTAATCCCCCTGTCTCAGCTGATGCAATTGGGAGAGCCTGGCTGACTGAATGGTTACAGGCTCCTGCCTGATATGCAATACAGCCCCAGTTCGAATCCCAGTAAGGGTATGACTAGCTGATGAGAGCGAAAAAGCTTGAAATAGATCTATCCTAGTCTCCCTGATTTATTTATTGATCAGCTCAAAAACCTAACACACATATAAAAAAAAGTACACAGCGGAACTCATAGCTTTCTGTCTAGATGGTCTCTGGTGATGAGCCGAAAAGCAGAAAAGGAGAGCAGTATGCTTCCTCCCTTAATTGGAGCTTAACAGGGTGTTGTGACACAACCATATACTTATCCTCCTGTCTCAGCTCAGGAAGAGAACCTGGTGGCTTAAGTGGCTAAGGCTCCTGCCTAGCATGTAATACAGCCCCGGTTCAAATCCCAGTCAGGGTATGGCTAGCTGATGAGAGCTAAAAAGCTCGAAATAGATCTATCCTAGTCTCCCTGGCTTATTTATTGATCAGCTCAAAAACCTAACACACACACACACACAGGTAGAAATAGTGTTATTTGATTTTTAGGTAGAACATGTTTATAAAGTATAAGGTTATTGGAGGTTTCTTGAAATAGTCAATGAATGCCATTTTGGGGCTATGTTTAGGAGTGTGAATTATTAGATGGAAAAGCACATTTAAATAAATGTGGTTAAAGGAGAACTTTGTGTGGGGATATTAAGATATACAATGAATTTTTGATTTAAAGTGTGTAATTTAATATGAATAATGATGGTGGAAGAAACGCACGAGAGCTATATGTAACCCATCGACACGCTTTCTACAGGATGTAACGAAGGATGATTTTTTTTCTTTTTCTTTTGCTTAATTAAAATAAAAAGTTTATTAAAAAAAAGAAAGAAGAGGATGAAGGGAACGTTTGAGTAAAGACCGAGAGAATTGGTTGATTGCCATTAAAAGTTGCATAACCTCCGTATGCCAGGACTGTCAAAAGGAAAGATTTGAGCGGATGAAAAGAAGAAAAAAAACAAACCAGAAAATTATGTCAGACGGGTGTATTTCTTGCAACGGGGGGGGGGGGGGGGGGGGGGAACGGAAGATGATTGGCAGCACGAGATTCTGAAAGAACATTTTCATTTTAAAAAGTAAGAGCTGGTTCCCAATCTAGGAGCTTTCCTTGCCTCTGATCTGCCTTAACCCAATTCCCAGTGGGAATATTTAGATTTAGATTTTTTTAATTTTTAATTTTTTTAATTTTTTTCTACTCTGCTCTACTTTACTCTACTCTACTCTATTCCACTCCATTCCTTATTTCTATTCTATTCTATTCTATTCTATTCTATATTCTATATTCTATATTCTATATTCTATATTCTATTCTATTCTATTTTCTATTCTATTCTATTCTATATTCTATATTCTATTCTATTCTATATTCTATATTCTATATTCTATTCTATTCTATTTTCTATTCTATTCTATTCTATTCTATTCTATATTCTATATTCTATTCTATTCTATATTCTATATTCTATTCTATTCTATTTTCTATTCTATTCTACTCTACTCTATTCTATATTCTATATTCTATATTCTATATTCTATTCTATTCTATTTTCTATTCTATTCTATATTCTATTCTATTCTATATTCTATATTCTATATTCTATATTCTATATTCTATATTCTATTCTATTTTCTATTCTATTCTATTCTACTATTCTATTCTATTCCATTCCTTATTCCATTCCTTAATTTATTCTATTCTATTCATTCTATTCTACTATTCTATTCTATTCCTTATTCTATTCTATTCTATATTCTACTATTCTATTCTATTCTATTCTATTCTATTCTATTCTACTATTCTATTCCATTCTTTATTCTATTCTATTTATTCTATTCTACTATTCTATTCTATTCTATTCCTTATTCTATTCTATTCCACTCCATTCCTTATTCTATTCTATTCTATTCTATTCTATTCTATTCTATATTCTATATTCTATATTCTATATTCTATATTCTATATTCTATATTCTATTCCATTCCATTCCATTCCATTCTCTATTCTCTATTCTCTATTCTATTTTGTTCTGTTCTACTCTACTCTACTCTATTCACTGTTCTGTTCTCTTCTATTTCCTATCCTATCCTATCCTATCCTATCCTATCCTATCCTATCCTATTCTTTTTAGCAATATATCCTGCGGGCTGCTTCTTTCTGAGTACCAGAGCCCAACGAAAGCATCTACAGCAGTGAACGGAAGATGATTCTGAGAGCACATTTCCCCGTGGGGAGAGGGGGCGGTATAGAAACAATAAAATTATAAATTATTTTAAAAAGTAAGAGCTGGTTCCCAATCTAGAAGCTTTCCTTGCCTCTGATCTGCCTTAAACCCAATCCCCAGTGGGAATATTTAGATTTCGATTTATTTAATTTTAATTTTTTCATTGGCTGTGTTCATACAACTTTTTTTTAAATGCTTCAACCCGGGTTGATGAAACCAGGGCTCTGTTCACTAGGAGCAGAAAAACGACCTTAAAGAATAACAGAGCAACCTACTTATAGACGTCTATGGAGAGTCTCCGTCCCTCCAGGTCCTGGCTGTCCCAAAGGAGCTTTTTTTTTCAAGAGGCCACTGGACTTTCTGGATTTTCTTTGAGGATGTTTTGCTTCTCCCCCTCAAGAAGCTTCTTCAGCTCTGACTGGATGGTTCCATTCCCCAACATCCGGTTAGAGCTGAAGAAGCTTCTTGGAAGATTTGGAGAAGAGATTGGACAACCATTTGTCAGAAATGGAATAGGGCTTCCTGCCTGAGCAGGCGGTTGGACTAGAAGACCTCCAAGGTCCTTTCCAGCCCCTGTTCTGCTCTGCTCCGCTCCTTATTCTATTCTATTCTATTCTATTCTAATTATTCTATTCTATTCTCTATTCTATTTTGTTCTGTTCTGCTCTTCTCTGCTCTGCTCTACTCTGCTCTACTCTATTCCACTCCATTCCATATTCTCTTCTCTTCTATTCTCTTCTCTTCTATTCTATTTTCTATTCTAATTATTCTATTCTATTCTATTCTATATTCTATTCTAATTATTTATTCTATTCTATTCTCTATTCTATTTTGTTCTATTCTGCTCTTCTCTGCTCTACTCTACTCTATTCCACTCCATTCCTTATTCTATTCTATTCTCTTCTATTTTCTATTCTAATTATTCTATTCTATTCCATTCCATTCCATTCGCTATTCTATTTTGTTCTGTTCTGTTCTACTCTGCTCTGCTCTGCTTTGCTCTACTCTACTCTACTCCAATCCATTCCTTATTCTAGTCTAGTCTAGTCTATATTCTATTCTAATTATTCTATTCTAATTATTCTATTCTATTCTATTTTCTATTCTAATTATTCTATTCTATTCTATTCCATTCCATTCCATTCTATTCTATTCTATTCTATTCTCTATTCTATTCTCTATTCTATTCTCTATTCTATTCTCTATTCGATTTTGTTCTGTTCTGTTCTACTCTACTCTACTCTATTCACTGTTCTGTTCTCTTCTATTCCCTATCCTATCCTATCCTATCCTATCCTATCCTATCCTATCCTATCCTATCCTATCCTATTCTTTTTAGCAATATATGCTGCGGGCTGCTTCTTTCTGAGTACCAGAGCCCAACGAAAGCATCTAGAGCAGAGTGTGTTTTTTTTAAAACCTTGGCAGCTTGAAGATGGGTGGACTTCAACTCCCAGAATTCCCCACAGCCAGCACGGATCTGCGGGATCGGATCCTGCCTCATACATCCTCACGGCCGATTCGCTCCCACAGAGAGGGGCTTCTCCGGGTGCCGTCCACTAGACTTTGTCAGCGGGCGACACCCAGGGGAAGGGCGCTCTCTGTGGCGGGCCCAGCCCTCTGGAACGACCTTCCCCCCGACATTAGAACAACTACGGACCTCCGCTCCTTCCGCCTGAAACTAAAGACACATCTTTTCTGCCTGGCCGGCCTTGGGTAGTCTCTCTGCTATAGGGTTTTATTTATTATTGGGTATTTTAGTTATAATTGGGATTTTAGCACAGGAATTGATTTAATTCGTTTTTATGTAATGCTGTATATTTATTGTTTTATTTTCCCTGTGCACCGCCCCGAGTCCCTGTGGGGAGAGGGAGCGGTTTTACAAATTAAATTAAATTAAATTAAATTAAAATTAAATCGTGAGCATTGTGGGACCGCTCCTAAAAACGGCACCCTCTTCTGGGACAGCAGCACATCTAAACTGGCATCTATAGGGAAAAGTGGCATGGCGGATTGACCCCCCTCGGCCTTCCAAAGTAAGTGAATCGCGGTAGGGTGGTGGGGAGGGAGGAGGCCTAAGAGCCTGGGAAGGGAAGGGGGCGGAGATAACCAGACAAGCCGGCTGGGGAATTCTGGGAGTTGAAGTCCACCCATCTCCAAGCAGCCACACTGGCGAAAACCTTGCTAAATCTTGGATGTTTTCAACTCGATGAAGACAAGAGTGACGTGGCTTTCCATGGCAGTTGACTGGTCTCTGGTTAGTACATTTCATTTTAAAATATCCAGCATACAAACAGCTGTGTAGGTGGATTTTCCGCACAGGCAGAGAGGTAATTAACAGAGGTGTTCGGTCTTCCGCCTGCACATGCTGTCTGAATAAATATCGGTATCTCTTCAGATGAACGGCGTGCAGAAGTAAAAGAGATCGTCCCCTCGGGAGCCTGGCTGCATATCTGACACGACTCCACTCTTGAGGGAAAAAAACCTTTGGATAAAGATAACCATGCTCCGAGGTGATGCGCGACAGAGACATGGAATCAAATCAACTCACTCAGGACGTCTTACGTCCAGCGTTGGCTATGCAACCCACCCAACGGTTTACAATACAATACAATACAAAAGCAGAGTTGGAAGGGAGCTTGGAGGTCTTCTAGTCCAACCCCCTGCCTAGGCAGGAAACCCTACACCATTTCAGACAAATGGCTCTCCAACATCTTCTTGAAGACTTCCAGTGTTGGGGCATTCACAACTTCTGGAGACAAGGAGTCCCACTGATGAATTGTTCCAACTGTCAGGAAATTTCTCCTCAGTTCTAAGTTGCTTCTCTCCTTGATTAGTTTCCACCCATTGCTTCTTGTCCTGCCCTCAGGTGCTTTGGAGAATAGTATGACTCTCTCTTCTTTGTGGCAACCCCTGAGATATTGGAAGGCTGCTATCATGTCTCCCCTGGTCCTTCTTTTCATTCAACTAGACCTACCCAGTTCCTACAACCGTTCTTCATATGTTTGAACCTCCAGGCCCCTCATCCTCTTGGTTGCTCTTCTCTGCACTCTTTCCAGAGTCTCCACATCTTTTCTACATCGTGGCAACCAAAACCGGATGCCGTATTCCAAGTGTGGCCTTCCCAAGGCATTATACGTCATGGCTGGTGGCAGCCATCTTGACTTTTTTGCCTCCCCCTCCACTTACGCCACCAATTCTCTCAGGTTTCCAAAAAGCAAGGACAGGTGACCTCGGTTCCCTGCCAGCAAATTGGTCTCAGAAAGCCATTTTTAAACAAACAAAAACCAGAGGACAAAAGTCAACACAATGAAAAGCAGCAAGACCATAAAGCAGGGGTTCCCAAACTTGGCCACTTGAAGCCTTGAGGACTTCTACTCCCAGAATTCTCCAGCCAGCAGAGCTGGCTGGAGAATTCTGGGAGTGGAAGTCCACAAGTCTTCAAGTGGCCAAGTTTGGGAACCCCTGCCATAAAGCATCAAAGCGAAACCCACAAAGGTGCCCGTCGGAATTAAGATAAGAAGGGCTGCCCAAGCTCAGAAGAAGCAAAACCAGCTCTGACTTCTTTTCGCACAAGTCAGAGATGCCCGGTGGCTGCAAAAGATCAAAAGATGATAAGTTGGGATGATAAGACACAAGCCCTGTGAATTAATGAGGGAAATGGGGATATTTCGGCTCATTAGCGAAGGAAACAACCTATGCCACGCAAAGGCATTTTGTTGTTTGCCACGCTAAACCGCCACGATGTTGACTTTCGGTTAGGTTGTGCGTGAACATCGCTTTGTAGGCTTCTTTTTAATTGGAAGGAAGGAAACAGAGGGAAAGCAGGAAAACATATTTATTATTTATATCCCACCTATATTGTTTTTGCAAATACCTTCGGGATGGCGAATGTATCCAAAACACATTCCTCTTTCTATTTTGACCCACAACAACAATCCTGTGAGGTGGGCTGGGTTAAGAGAGAGAGAAGGGGGGGGTGGGAGACTGGCCCAGAGCCCTCCAACTGGCTTTCATGCCTAAGGGGGAACTAGAAGTCACTGTCTTCTTGTGATTGGTCCGGGGTCACCCACCAAGCTTTCACGCCTAAGGCAGGACTAGAACTCGCCATCACCTGGTGATTGGCTCAAAGTCACCCACCCAACTTCATGCCTGTGGCAGGACTAGAACTCACCATCACCTGGTGATTGCCCCAAAATCACACAGTCAGCTTTCATGCCTAACGCAGGACTAGAACTCACTATCTCCTGGTGATTGGCTCAAAGACACCCACCCAGCTTGCATGCCTAAGGCAAGACTAGAACTCACTGTCTCCTGGTGGTTGACCTAAAGTCACACAGCTGTCATGCCTAAGGTGCAGTGGTGGGTTTCTGCAGGCTCGCACCTACTCGCGAGAGCCGGTTGGTGAAATTTAGAGAACCGGTGAGAGGGGGTTCCACTGGCGTACCTGGAAATATATCTGGCCCGCCGCTGCCAGTGACCCAACGGGAAGGAAAGGAAAGGAATGGAAAGGAAGGAAGAAAGGAAAGGAAAGGAAAGAAAGAAGGAAGGAAGGAAGGAAGGAAGGAAGGAAGGAAGGAAGGAAGGAAGGAAGTAAGAAAGAAAGAAAGAAAGAAAGAATTTATCATCACAATTGAGTCCAAAATTTTGGTTGCTAAGCAAGAGCGTTGTTAAATGAGTTTCACCACATTTTAAAAGGTGGCCACTCCCACCCTGTCACATGACTGCCAAGCCACGCCCACAAAATAGGCCACACCTACAGAGTAGGTTCTAAAAAATTTGAAACCCACCACTGCTAAGGTGGGACTACAATTCACTGTTTCCTAGTGATTGATCCAAAGACACCCAGTCAGATGTTATGCCTAATGCTGGACTAAAACTCACTATCTCCTGGTGTTTGACCCAAAGTCACCTAGCCAGCTGTCATCCCCTAGTTGGGACTAGAACTCCCGATGATTGGCCCGAAATCACCCAGCCTGTTTTCAACCCTAAGGCGGGATTAGAACTCATAGATTCCTGGTGATTCGTCCAAAGTCATCTAGCTGCCTTTCATGCCTAACGCAGGACTAGAACTCCTGGGGATTGGCCCAAAATGACTTGGGACTCTGCTCTGTAACCCCTCCCCCCAACCAGGGGTGGGATTCAGCCGGTTTAAGCCGGTTCGTGCAACCCGGGTGTTAATTTTACATCTGCTTTCCCGAACCGGTAGTTCCAAAGACTGCCGGGCCCCTCCCACCCCACTCCGCCCCGCCCAAGAGTCTCCACGCGGCCCGTTTCGGATGCCAGGTCAGCACAGGGTGTTAGGATAATTATCCTGATGTTGGGTTGACAAGATATATATAAGCCAGGATTCTTAAAAGGTATGTGTAACTTTAAAGACTTTGTGGAATCTGATTGGCTGTGCTTCCCAGCTCAATCATAAAAGGCAGCTGGAAACACAGTTCATCCCTTTTGCTTTCCTTTGCTTCCTGATTGCCACTGAGGAAGAAGCTGAACATGAAGACGGAAGAAGAATCCTTGTTTTGACTTGACTGTAAGATAACTGCGGTTTTGGTGAAGGACTGTTTATTGTTGGAGGAGTTAGTGTCACTGTTTGGAAGAAGTATTTTAGTTACATCAAGAGTAAAGACTATTTATTTTTCCTACTATCCGTGTTTGAGAGTTCTTGTGCGGTTTAAGCAACGTATCTCTTGCTGTCCGGTGTACTGCACTATTCCGCCTGTTTATTTTCCAACGGGGGTGTTTTTTACCCCTGACACAGGGCCCGCACAGAGGCTCCGGGAGGGCGAAAAATGGGCCTCCCGGAAATTCCGGAAGTCCAGAAACGGGAGCCTCCGCAGGAGGACGAACACGCCCCCACCCCTGCAGTGATACATTTCGCCTCCGCCTCTCGTACGTGCATTCCTCTCTCCTCCTTGGCCCAGGAGTCGCCTGCGCACGGGCTCGGTTCCAGCTCAGCTACCTGCTTCCCAGGGCCAGCGCCGCATTAATCAAGGGCTCTTTGATCTCTTCTCTGAGGTTGCAAAGACCCTTCCCCAATTCCGGGAGCCGAGCCGCCCGCCTGAAAGTAGCAATCAGTTTTAATCACAAGTGGAACCAAATAGATGGCTTGCCATCAGCACGCTCGGCAGCCAGCTGGGGTGGAAGGGAGATGACAGGTTGAAAGGGGGAGCTGGGAGTTATTTTTGGGGACGTGCAGCGAAGCCCCCATATTAGAGAGCAGCGGGGAGAAGCCGAGGGAAAGGGCCTTCTTTCTTTCTTTCTTTCTTTCTTTCTTTCTTTCTTTCTTTCTTTCTTTCTTTCTTTCTTTCTTTCTTTCTTTCTCTTCCCTCCTTCCTATCCATCCATCTCCCTCCTTTCCAAGCATGCTTCTTTCTTTCTTTCTTTCTTTCTTTCTTTCTTTCTTTCTTTCTTTCTTTCTTTCTTTCTTTCTTTCTTTCTTTCTTTCTCTTCCCTCCTTCCTATCCATCCATCTCCCTCCTTTCCAAGCATGCTTCTTTCTTTCTTTCTTTCTTTCTTTCTTTCTTTCTTTCTTTCTTTCTTTCTTTCTTTCTCTTCCCTCCTTCCTATCCATCCATCCCCTTCCTTTCCAAGCATGCTTCTTTCTTTCTTTCTTCCTTCCTTTCTTTCTTTCTTTCTTTCTTTTCTCTTTTCTTTCTTTTTTCTTTCTATCTCCTCTTTCTTTCTTTTTTCTATCTCCTCTTTCTTTCTTTCTTTCTCTTCCCTCCTTCCTAGCCATCCATCTCCCTCCTTTCCAAGCATGCTTCTTTCTTTCTCTTTCTTTCTTTCTTTCTTTCTTTCTTTTCTTTTCTTTTCTTTCTTTTTTCTTTCTATCTCCTCTTTCTTTCTCTTCCCTCCTTCCTATCCATCCATCTTCCTCCTTTCCAAGCATGCTTCTTCCTTCCCTCCTTCCTTCCTTCCTTCCTCCCCTTCCTTCCTTCCTTCCTTCCTTCCTTCCTTCCTTCCTTCCTTCTTTCTTTTCTTTTCTTTCTTTTTTCTTTCTATCTCCTCTTACTTTCTTTTTTCTATCTCCTCTTTCTTTCTATCTCCTCTTTCTTTCTATCTCCTCCTTGGAAGTTACAACGGCATGGGAAAACAAGGACTTAAGATCGTTTTATGGGACGTGGTAGCTCAGGGGCTAAGACGCTGAGCTTGTCGATCCAAAAGGTCGGCCGTTCGGCGGTTCGAATCGCTAGCGCTGCATAACGGAGGGAGCTCCCGTGACTCGTCCCAGCTTCTGCCAACCTAGCCATTCGAAAGCACGTCAAAAATGCAAGTAGAAAAACAGGGACCCCCTTTGGTGGGAAGGGAACAGCGTTCCGTGCGCCTTCGGTGTTGAGTCATGCCGGCCACCTGACCCCGGAGACGTCTTCGGACAGCGCTGGCTCTTTGGCTTTGAAAGGGAGACGAGCACCGCCCCCTAGAGTCGGGAACGACTAGCACAGATGTGCGAGGGATCCTTGACCTTTATACTCGTTGAGTTCATGTGATACATTTACTGTGTTCAGTTCCTGGTGTGTTGTCTGCATTCACCCAACATGTTAAATTGCTCTGTTGTCGTTGTTTGGAGTATTATGCAAATCCAGCTGATTTGAACTATGTTATTTATGGTTCGGTGTATTATTTCAAGGACCTTTGTTCTGTTTCTCGGATTTATAATGGATGCATCTTGCCGTCCAATTTTCTTCCCTGCGTAGGATGAGAGAAGGGACCAAAAGAAATCCACGGGAGAAGGGAACAAAGCAAAACAACCTTTTTGGATTTTTTAAAAGCCCGAGTAATCTTCCTGTTTTCAAAAACTGGAACTAGACAATGTGGATAAAACGCGCAATGGTCAGCTTGACACTGACGAAGCTCGGAAAGGATCATTCAGCAGCTGCATTTAGGAAGGGGTGGGGGGGAATTGCTTGGCAGAAGCCAGGATGAGATAATCAGGGATGAGTCAAACCTTAGCAGCAGAGGTGTCCACAAGTTATGTTAAAAAAATCAAACCAAAACTCAAAATAGCCATCACGAGGGTGCAACACAGGTAAAAACCAGGTGCAGCTTCAATTGTGTTGCCATCTTGACTTTTTTGACTCTAAAGGAGGGAGAGAGATGTTGATTTGGCCTGGTTATTTCCTGCTTAACCCTAACCCCAAATTTCTGTTCCAAAGCAAGACATACACACACACCCACACACACATATTCATCCATCCATCCATCCATCTACATCTCTCCCTCCCTCCATCTGTCCATTTATCCATTTACCCATCCACCATCCACCTTTCATCTATTGTCTGTCTTTTTCCATCCATCCATTCATCCATCCATCCATCCACCCATCCACCCACCCACCCACCTATCCATCTCTCTCTCTCTCCCTCCCTCCATATATATCTTTCTCTTCCTCCCTCCCTCCATTCACCCATCCAGCTTTCATCTATTGTCTATCTGTCTTTTGATCCATCCACCCATCCATCCATCCATCTATATCTCCCTCCATCCATCCATCTATATCTTTCCCTTTCTCCATCCATCCATCCATTCACCCAACCACCATCCAACTTTCATCTACTGTCTGTCTTTCTATCCGTCCATCCATCCATCCATCTATATCTCCCTCCATCCATCCATCCATCCATCCATCCATCCATCCATATATATCTTTCTCTTCCTCCCTCCCTCCATCCATTCACCCATCCACCATCCACCTTTCATCTATTGTCTGTCTTTCTATCCATCTGTCCATCCATCCATGCATCCATCCATCCATCCATCTATATCTCCCTCCCTCCCTCCATCCATCCATATATATCTTTCTCTTCCTCCCTCCCTCCATCCATTCACCCATCCACCATCCACCTTTCATCTATTGTCTGTCTTTCTATCCATCTGTCCATCCATCCATGCATCCATCCATCCATCCATCCATCTATATCTCTCTCCATCCATCCATCTATATCTTTCCCTTTCTCCATCCATCCATCCATTCACCCAACCACCATCCAACTTTCATCTACTGTCTGTCTTTCTATCCATCCATCCATCCATCAATCCATCTATATCTCCCTCCCTCCATCCATCCATCCATATATATCTTTCTCTTCCTCCCTCCCTCCATCCATTCACCCATCCACCATCCAACTTTCATCTACTGTCTGTCTTTCTATCCATCCATCCATCCATCAATCCATCTATATCTCCCTCCCTCCATCCATCCATCCATATATATCTTTCTCTTCCTCCCTCCCTCCATCCATTCACCCATCCACCATCCAACTTTCATCTATTGTCTGTCTGTCTTTCTATCTGTCCATCCATCCATCTGCCCATCCATCTGTCCATTTCTGTCTGTCTGTCTGTCTGTCTCTCTAATCTAATCTAATCTAATCTAATCTAATCTAATCTAATCTAATCCTATCTATCTATCTATCTATCTATCTATCTATCTATCTATCTATCTATCTATCTATCTATCTATCTGTCATCCAGTATTACCTTTCATCCTTCCGAGGTGGGTGAAACGAGGAGCCAGATTGTTGGGGGCACAAGAGGCTGACTGTAAACTGCTTAGAGAGGGCCGTAAAGCCCTGTGAAGCGGTATATAAGTCTAAGGGCTCTTGCTAACAACCCAGTTGCGAGGTGAATCTGGCTTCCCCCTGACTTACTTTGTCAGTCACTCACAAAAGAGGATCCCATGACCCTGGGACACTGCAACTGTCGTAAGTACATGCCAGTTGCCAAGCAGCTGAATTCTGGTCACCTGACCCTGGGGGTGCTGCAACAGTCGTAAGTGTGAGAAAAATGATCTTAAAAAGGTAAAGGTTCTCCTCACACATGCGTTCTGGTCGTTCCTGACTCTAGGAGGCAGTGCTCATCTCCGTTTCAAAGCCGAAGAGCCAGCGCTGTCCGAAGATGTCTCCGGGGTCATGTGGCCGGCATGACTCAACGCCGAAGGTGCACAGGACACTGTTCCCTTCCCACCAAAGGTGGCTCCTATTTTCCTACTTGCATTTTTGACGTGCTTTCGAATTGCTAGGTTGGCAGAAGCTGGGACAAGTCACGGGGGCTCCCTCCATTACACGGTGCTGGGGAGTCGAACCTCCAAACGGCCGACCTTTCTGATCGACAAAGCTCAGCGTCTTAGCCGTTGAGCCACCATGTCCCACAAAACGATCTTAAGTCCTCCCCCCCCCGCCATGCCGTTGTAACTTCTAACGGTTGCTAAACAAACCATTGGGTAAATCGAGAAGGATTCCCTGTAGGAATGAAGACATATTTGCTACTCATTTATGGGGCGGGGGGGAACCGCCGAAGAGCCAGCGCTGTCCGAAGACGTCTCCGTGGTCATGTGGCCGGCATGGCTCAACCCCCCGAAGACTCAAGGAACGCTGTTCCCTTCCCACCAAAGGTGGCTCCTATTTTTCCACTCGCATTTATTACATGCTTTCGAACTTCTCGGTTGGCAGGAGCTGGGCCAGGGAACAGGAGCTCACTCCGTTACTCGGCGCTGCGGATTCGAACCCACACCTCTCTTCCACATACGGTTAGAGGAGTTTCACGTCTCTTTATTTTAGGCTGCTGTCCTGTTTCCATGTCGAAAACCCAGCGGTGGTTTGACAAGCTCCAAATTTTAACCAAACCGGACGGTGGAAATGAAGCAGCTCAGCTGTTGCTGGCCCGTTTGACAAGTTCGGGGTAGGCGGTTGCCCCTAAGGCTGGTACCCAGGACCCTCTTCCAGCTGTCCGATGGCTGAGCCAGGCCCGATTCCTTTTAATCAGTCCCCGAGCTTCCTTCTGTCACAACCGCACACTTGGCGTCTTGGCTGAAAACCAAGCTTTGATGCTGGTTTTTTTCCTGGCATGGCTGAGTTTTTCCTCCCAACTTCGGCTGACAAGGACGACATGAAAGGATCTGAGAAAAAGCCGAGCAGAACCGAGGCAATTATTGTAACGCGGGTCTTCAACAGAAACTCTCGTTGGGGGTGGGGGGGAAGGGCCAACTTCTTGGAAGAAGACACCAACTACTACACAATAATCACCGCCGCGATTCTATGCCTCACCGTCCTTCTGTTCCCTCGCCATCCAAGTCAGAGCTGAAGAAGCTTCTTGGAGGAGAAGCGAAACGTCTTCGAAGAAAAACCAGAAAGTCCAGTTGCCTCTTGGAAAAATTAAAAAAAACAAAAGCACCTTTGGGACAACCAATGCGGAAGGGTCCTCGGAGGTCATCTAGTCCAACCCCCCTGCTCAAGCAGGAGACCCGGCACCCTTTCAAACAAATGCCTGTCCAGTCTCTTCTTGAAAACCTCCAATGTTGGAACAACCACAAGTTCTGGAGGCAAGCTGTTCCACTGGCTATGTTATGTAAAGGTAAAGGTTCCCCTCGCACAAATATGCTAGTCGTTCCCGACTCTAGGAGGCGGTGCTCCTCTCTGTTTCAAAACCGAAGAGCCAGCGCTGTCCGAAGACGTCTCTGGGGTCATGTGGTCGGCATGACTCAATGCCCAAAGGCTCAAGGAACGCTGTTCCCTCCCCACCAAAGGTGGTTCCTGTTTTTCTACTCGCATTTATTACATGCTTTCGAACTGCTAGGTTGGCAGGAGCTGGGCCAAGGAACAGGAGCTCACTCCGTTACTGGGCGCTGGGGATTCGAACCGCCAAACTGCCGACCTTTGGGATCGACAAGCTAAGCCTCTTAGCCAGTGAACCACCAGCTAAGATGGTTGAATACCCCTTGATGTTAGTTATTGAATTTGTGAAACTAACTTTTCGATGACCCTCACGGTTAGCGCCCACTGTTTTGGAGGGAAACTTTGAACGTTCATATTTCGGCGGGCTTTTTCAAGCGTTACGATTGGTTAAGGCCCTTTTGGCCCAGAGTATAAATGACTAGCATTTGCCTGCTGTTCCTCAGTTCCAATATTGAGTCAATAAATGCTGTTGTATCTATGCTGGTCTGCTTCTTGCCTACTGAAGCCCACTACACAATAATCACTGTTATTCACGCCACAATAACCACGCCATTCGGACCGGCCTTTCCAGAGGGGATGGGATAAAGGATGGGCAGGCCAGACGGGCATCGGACAGCTGGAAGAGGGTCCTGGGTACTAGCCCTAGGGGCAGCAGGGGCCTTCTGACAACATGGAGGAGAGCCACCAAGTCCTGTCGTTGCAACTTCCTCTGGAGAAGGCAAAGCGGTGGCGATGTGCAAAATGGAGACCCTCAGGGGTTGCCAATTTCTTCCAGAGAAGAAAATTTGGATCCAGGTCCAATTAGATGCAACGGAAGATAACTGGACACCTGAGAGCTAGATTTCAGGCTGCAGGGATACATCAAAACATCGTCTCTCATTCTCATTCTCTTTTATTCTCTCCTTCTCTCTCTCATTCTTTCTTTCATTCTCTTTATCCTGTCAATCCTTCTCATTCTCTCCCATTCTCATTCTCTCCCATTCTCTCCTCTCTTTCCCTCTCTCTCTCTCATTCTCTTCTTTCCTTCTCTTATTTTTTCTCTCTTTTTCTCATTGTCTCTCTCAGTCCCTCATTTTCTCTCTCATTCTTTTCTCTCCTTCTCTGTGTAATTCTCTCCCCCTCGTTTTCTCTCTTGTTCTGTCATTCTCTCTCCTTCTCTCTCCCTCCCTCATTCTTTCCTTCTCTCGTTTTTCTCTCCTATTCCCTCAGTCCCTTATTATCTGTCGAACTCTCTCCTGCTCTCTCATTTTCTCTCTCACTTCCTCCTCATTTTCTCTCTTTCTCATTCTCTCCTATCCTTTTACGCTCCCGTTTTCTCTATATATCATTCTTTCCTCTTGTTCTAATTTTCTTTCTCTTATTTTTTCTCCCCTTCTGTTTCTCTCACATCCGCTCACATTTTCTCTCTTATCTTCTTTCTCTCTTCTCTCTCATTCTCATTCATTCTCTCTTTCTCATTCTCTCATTCTCCCTCTTTCTCTCTCCCTCTCTCTCTCACACACATACACACTACTTGCAAAATGCACCATTCTGACTATTATTTGCAGGAACTTCAACAAATCTAAAGCAGAACTGAAGAAGGCAATGAACCCACAGCAGGGATGATATCGTTTGGCTGTTAACCAAGGCCATTTTTAAAAATAAAAATAAAAATAAAATTCCCACGACTCCCGAATGAAGGATGCAAACGCCTCCCTCAGACATCAGGAAGCTGGAACAAAATAAAATGTTTGATTCTCACTCAGTGACAAACAATGTCAGGTCCTTCCTAATTTGTCTGACCTGTGGGAGGTGGTAGAAATATCCGTGAGGGGGATGGAGGAGAATTTTGACAGCCACCTGCCCTTCCAATTAATTGGCAAGATCTGAGTGAGAAGCTTTTAAAGCAAACTCGAAGTCCACACACAGTTTCGTTGAACATAGAATGGTAAGAGTCGGAAAGGGACCTTGGAGGTTCTCTAGTCCAACCCCCCCCCCCTGCTTCAGAAGAAACCCTAAACCACTTCAGACAAGTGTCCATCCTGACTCTTCTTAAAAGCCTCCCGTGATGATGCTCCCACAACTTCTGGACAACTTCTTTTCTGACAGTGAGAACAATTAACCAGTGGAACGACTTGCCTCCAGAAGTTGTGGGGTCTACATCACGGGAGGCTTTTGAGAAGAGACTGGACAGCCATTTGTCTGAAATGGTAGAGGGTCTCCTTCTTCAGTGGGGGGGAGGGTGTTGGTTGGACTATATGACCTACAAGGTCCCTTCTAATTCTGTTATTGTGGATTCGGGATTCAAAATACAGTGGTATCTCAGTATTAATTGTTAATTGATCTGGGAGGCATAATGAGTGCCAAACATTTCACCCCACATAAAGAACAATGTAGTGAGTGACAAGGCAGCCGACACTGACAAGTTGCGTGTTGTGTGTTGAGTACCAAAGAAATGATGAGTACTGGGACAAAAACTTTCATGTCAAAATGTGTTGAACACCAAATTCAAAGCAATTGAGTATCAAGGTAACACCGTACGAAATGACGAGTTTGGAGAAAGATAGACGGTCAAACAAAATTATCATCTATCTATCTATTTATCTATCTGTTTATCTATCTCTGTATACCTATCTACCTATCATCCATCCATCCATCCATCCATCCATCCATCCTTCCATCCATCCATCCATCCATCCATCTTTCTACCTACCTACCTACCTACCTACCTACCTACCTACCTACCTACCTGTTTATCTATCTATCTATCTATCTATCTATCTATCTATCTATCTATCTATCTATCTATCTATCTATCTATCATCGATTCTGGGAGCCTCACGGCGCTCCCACATAACACCCCTCCTGCGCGAGCTGCACTGGCTGCCGGTGGCCTTCTGGGTGCGCTTCAAGTTGTTAGTAACCATCTTTAAATCGCTCCATGGCACGGGGCCTAGTTACTTGTGGAACCGTCTCCTACCACATACCTCCCTTCGACCGATCCGCTCCCACAGAGAGGGCCTCCTCAGGGTACCGTCTGCCAGTCTATGCCGGCTGGCGACGCCCAGGAGAAGAGCCTTCTCTGTGGCAGGCCCAGCCCTCTGGAACGACCTACCCCTCGAACTTCGCACCATCACGGACCTTCGCCTCTTCTGCCGATCACTCAAAACGCACTTCTTTCACTTAGCTGGCCTAGCTTAGAGTCTAGATTAGATATAATTTTAATTGATTGGGTCGTGGATTTTAACATTTTTAGTCAATATTTTAGCACAGGTTATTTAATTTAATTGTATTTTAACGTTGCGACTGTATTTATTGCTGTTAGTTGTGTCATTTTTAATTTCCTGTGCAGTGTTCTGAGTCTGCTGGGGAGATAGGAGCGGTATAGAAATTGAATAAAACTAAACTAAACTAAACTAAACTAAACTAAACTAAACTAAACTAAACTAAACTAAACTAAACTAAACTAAACTAAACTAAACTAAACTAAACTAAACTAAACTAAACTAAACTAAACTATCTATCTATCTATCTATCTATCTATCTATCTATCTATCTATCTATCTATACGTGTGTGTGTGTGTGTGTGTGCATGCTGCAGCATAACTCTAGAACATCTCAAGCACTTTCAACCAAATTGCTGGTACACAGATGACTTACTCTCTGGAAACAAATATTGTGGGGGTAAAACACCCCTAATACCCCTTGGGGTATGTGCTTTGTTAAGAGACAGCCTGTTGTGCCTTAAAATGGCTTCTACTGTACAGCGCAGTGAAGTTGCCATGGCTTCAACAGTACTCCGCCAGGGGGCTCTCTCTGGTAAGGGGGAAAATCCAACATTAGAAATTACTTTTAGTCTGGACGTTTCCCTCCTATAAATAAATATCCAAGGAACGCCGGGTTATCAGCTAGAAATAAATAAATCTGAGCATCACTTCCAGTACAAGCCAGCCTTCCTAAACAAATTCTAGTTGAAGGATGAGACCTCGAAAGGGCAAAAAACAGCTTTAAAAGTCGGGTTTCGTAGCTGGGATAACCTGGATGTCAATATTGGAGAGACTGATCCTACCACCATTCATCCTCTCCTCTTTGGTAACATGAGGAAGACATCTCTTTAAAAGGATGAGATTGTGCGAGAAGGGTTCCCGAATCTCTGAGTCATCTCTCCGTCTCTCTGAAGCAATTAGAAAGTGCCAGGTTTAATTTGATTCGATGGCCGGAATCAACTCGGAGGGATGATTCGATCTAATCTCCTTTGAATCAAATCAGCCATTCAAAGCTTCGCCCAGCTAAATTAAAATGCATTGATAAAACAGGCATCGCCCGCCAAGCTCAGGCAGAAAACAAGCCTCCGCATCAAACTTCACTTCTAAAAAGAAAAGAAAAAAGATTTTTGGATTGCAAAGGAAGGGAAAGGGGAAAAGAAAGAAACATTACTTGGTTCCTGGATGGACTCCTTCTCTGGATTCACGTAACATGATAAACCTGGTTAGGTGCAGTGGGATAGAAACCAGGAGACGGTGAGTTCTAGTCCCGCCTTAGGCATGAAAGATGGCTGGGTAACTTTGGGCCAATCACCAGGAGATGGTGCATTCTAGTTCTGCCTCAGTCATGGAAGCCGACTGAGATAGTTTGGGCCAATCACTAGGAGACGGTGAATTCTAGTTCCCCTTTAGGCCTGAAAGCCGGTTGGTTGAATTTGGGCCAATCACCAGGAGATGGTGAGTTCTAGTCCTGACTCATCCATGAAAGCCGGCTGGTTGACTTTGGGCCAATCACCAGGAGATGGTGAGTTCTAGTCCTGACTCATCCATGAAAGCCGGCTGGTTGACTTTGGGTCAATCACCAGGAGATGGTGAGTTCTAGTCCTGACTCATCCATGAAAGCCGGCTGGTTGACTTTGGGTCAATCACCAGGAGATGGTGAGTTCTAGTCCTGACTCATCCATGAAAGCCGGCTGGTTGACTTTGGGTCAATCACCAGGAGATGGTGAGTTCTAGTCCTGACTCATCCATGAAAGCCGGCTGGTTGACTTTGGGTCAATCACCAGGAGATGGTGAGTTCTAGTCCTGACTCATCCATGAAAGCCGGCTGGTTGACTTTGGGTCAATCACCAGGAGATGGTGAGTTCTAGTCCTGACTCATCCATGAAAGCCGGCTGGTTGACTTTGGGTCAATCACCAGGAGATGGTGAGTTCTAGTCCTGACTCATCCATGAAAGCCGGCTGGTTGACTTTGGGTCAATCACCAGGAGATGGTGAGTTCTAGTCCTGACTCATCCATGAAAGCCGGCTGGTTGACTTTGGGCCAATCACCAGGAGATGGTGAGTTCTAGTCCTGACTCATCCATGAAAGCCGGCTGGTTGACTTTGGGTCAATCACCAGGAGATGGTGAGTTCTAGTCCTGACTCATCCATGAAAGCCGGCTGGTTGACTTTGGGCCAATCACCAGGAGATGGTGAGTTCTAGTCCTGACTCATCCATGAAAGCCGGCTGGTTGACTTTGGGCCAATCACCAGGAGATGGTGAGTTCTAGTCCTGACTCATCCATGAAAGCCAGCTGGGTGACTTCCGGTATCCGGCTCCAGCGGAGACGGGCGAGCCTAGGGCTCGCTCGCCGCTTTGTTGCCTTTTCTGCCCCCCCAGGGGGGCGAAACTCTCCGGTTACCGGAGGTTTCCCGTAGGGTCGGCTCAGAGGGAGCGGCCCTCGTCACGGCGGTGGGGAGGGCGCTCCTCTCTGCGACCTAGGAGGAGAGGAACATGCCAGCGGGGGGTTTTTCCTTCTCCAACGGTTGTCGGTGTCATTCGCTTTAATGGAGAGGGCTGAACGGAGAGGTCGGGCGGATCGCCGAGGCTTCAGCTGCGAGAGGGAGTGAGTTTAAAAGAACACCTTTTTTTCCTTGCTGCCAGCCAGGCTGAACGGACTGGGAGGGGGGTGTTTAATTTTAAAAAAAAACCCCTCGGATTTAAGCGGCACGCTAAGATGGCTTCTCTGCAAAGAGAAAGCGGAAACTTTCACTCCGGACGGTCTTTAACAAGGGAAAGTGGATTGTGACTTTCTGCAACATTGTTTCTAGGTCTGGCTGAGCTTAAAAAATTCTTTTTTTTTGCTACTCTCTCCCTCTGGCTAGATGGGCGGTGGAAGTGGCTTCTCTTTGTCCCTGCCTGACTATTTCAACTAAGGAAAATTTCCAGCGTCTCTTTGAAAGCAGGACTCTCTCTGGATTTTTGAAAAAAAATTTCTTTTGATGGATTTGTGACTTCTTCTCTGGAATACCTTCGTTATTACTATTTGCTGATTTGGGAAATTGTGTCTCTTTTGGTTTCTGAATTGTTTGCAACTTCACAGCCCTGAATTGAACTGAGCTCCTGATCTGCTCCACCAGCCCCACCCGGAAAACGCCATCTTGGTGGCAGTGACTCTAACTTTTAACCATGGCACAAGAAGCAGCACTTGTAAATTTGGAACAAAGGATGGCTTCTCTTGAAACCTCTATGCAAACTTTGATATCAGAAATAAAGGCCCAGAGGGCTGAAAATAGTACTTTTAAAAAGGAACTATTGGATACCCGGAAGCAAGTGTTGGAGAATACACAGAAGACCGAGGAATTGGAGGGGGGGCTGGAGGGGGCTAAGGGAGAGATTAAAAATGTTTCTAATGAGGTGGGGGAAATAAATGGGCATGTGTCTAGGATAGATATGGAAAGAATGACATATTTTTTGAGATTTCAGAATGTTCTTGAGGAATCTGATGAATGCCTACCTGATCTTATGAGTACAATTTTAGCAGACTATTTACAAAAACCCAAAGATGAGATCAGGGGGGACATTGACCTAGCCTATAGAATTAATTCTGCATATGCCAAGATGAATGAAGTGCCTAGAGAGATACATGTGAAATTTAATAATAATAGTTTAATTTCTTGACCGCTCCTCTCCCCGTAGGGACTCGGAGCGGTGCACAGGGAAACTAAAAACCATAAATATACAATCAAGAACATCTTAAAAACAAATTAAATAGTACCTGTGCTAAAATACCCAATCTAAACTAAAATTCCCACTATACACTAAAACCCCATAGAGAGAGACTACCCCAGACCGGCCAAGCAGAAAAAATATGTTTTTAATTTCAGACGGAAGGAGCGGAGGTCCGTGGTCGTTCTAATGTCGGGGGGAAGGTCATTCCAGAGGGCAGGGCCCGCCACAGAGAGAGCCCTTCCCCTGGGCGTCGCCCGCTGACAAAGTCTAGTGGACGGCACCCGGAGAAGTCCCTCTCTGTGGGAGCGAATCGGCCGTGAGGAAGTATGGGGCAGGATCCGATCCCGCAAGTAGCTAGGTCCCGAGCCATGGAGCGCTTTAAAGATGATAATTAGTACCTTGAAGCGCACCCGGAAGACGACAGGCAGCCAGTGCAGCTCGCGCAGGAGAGGTGTTACATGGGTAAACCTAGAGGTACCCAGGATTGCCCGCGCGGCTGCGTTCTGGACCATCTGCAGTCTCCGGGTGCACCTCAAGGGAAGCCCCATGTAGAGAGAGTTACAATAGTCCAGTCGAGATGTCACGAGAGCATGAGTGACTGTGCGAAGGGCGTCCCGATCCAATAGGGGGCGCAACTGGCGAACCAGGCGAACCTGGTAAAACGTCCTCCTAGCCACGGCTGTCACTTGATCTTCCATGGACAGCCGGGCATCTAGGAGGACACCCAAGTTGTGCGCCCCATCCACAGGGGCAAGATGTTCGCCCCCTATGGCCAGCGATGGAGTTAGCTGGTTGAATCGGGCAGCCGGAAACCACAGCCACTCGGTCTTGGTCGGGTTGAGTCTGAGTCCGTTACTTCCCATCCAGATCCGTACGGCTTCCAGGCACTGGCACATCACCGCTACGGCATCGTTGGGGTGGTTTGGGGTAGATATATACAGCTGCGTATCATCAGCGTAGAGATGATACTCTACCCCAAAACCACGGATGATCTCGCCCAGCGGCTTCATGTATGTGTTGAACAGGAGAGGCGAGAGGACCGACCCCTGAGGAACCCCACATGTGAGGGGTCTCGAGGTCGACCTCTGCTCTCCTGCCAACACAAATTGCGATCGGCCAGAGAGGTAGGAGGAGAACCACCGTAAAACGGTGCCTCCCACCCCCAACCCCCCCAACCGATGCAATAGGATACCATGGTCGATGGTATCGAAAGCCGCTGAGAGGTCTAATAGGACCAGGATGGAGGAACAACCCCCATCCTTGGCCCTCCAGAGATCATCAACCAACGCGACCAATGCCGTCTCGGTGCTATGCCCGGGCCGAAAGCCGGACTGGCGCGGATCTAGATACTCAACTTCCTCCAGGTGACGGGGAAACTGTTGTGCCACCACACTCTCAACAACCTTCGCCAAAAAGGGAAGGTTGGAGACTGGACGATAGTTGTTCAAAAGAGCTGGATCCAAAGAGGGCTTCTTGAGGAGGGGCCTCACCATAGCCTCTTTTAGGGAGGCAGGCAAGGAACCCTCACTCAAGGATGCGTTGATAACCTCTTGGAGCCAGCCTCGTGTCACCTCCCAGGATGCCAGTACAAGCCAGGAGGGACACGGGTCCAATAAACATGTGGTGGCTCGCAGTCGTCCACGTAACCTGTCCATATCCTCGGAAGTAACGGAGTCAAACTCCTCCCAAACAAGATCTGTCTCGTGGCATCTCACTGGGCCATCAATGGAGGGTAGCCCGTTCTGTATCTGAGCGATTTTCTCCTGCAGAAAAATCACAAATTCCTCTGCTCTACCCTGTAGCGGGGCTTCCCGCACCCTCTGTTGAAGGAGGGAGCGGGTCACCCTAAACAGGGCGGCAGGGCGGTTTTCTGCGGATGCTATGAGGGTGGCACAATGATGACGTTTGGCCACTCTCAGCGCCACAATGTAAGTCCGTAAATGGGCTCTTACCTGTGTTCGGTCAGATTCAGAACGGGTATTCCTCCATCTTCTCTCTAGGCATCTCTTGCGGCGTTTCATCACCCTCAGCTCCTCGGTAAACCAGGGAGCCGTGGTGACTCGCGGCCGCAAGAGAGGCCGCAAGGGCGCGACCCGATCCAAGGCTCCCGTGGTCGCAATATTCCATGCGACCACAAGGTCCTCGATCGGGGCGCGGGTCGGGGGTACAGGAAATGGCCCAAGCGCCGTCTGGAACCCATCCGGGTCCATCAGGCGCCTGGGGCGGAACCAAATTGGAGACCTGGGTTCCGCCTCCCCGCGGAGGGGGGTGGCGGTTGGAAAGTCGAGCCGGAGAAGTGAGTGGTCTGACCATGACAAGGGTGTGATGACTATGTCCCCTAAACCCAGATCACTCTTCCACTGGCCAGAGACAAAGATAAGATCCGGTGTATGTCCACCCTCGTGGGTGGGGCCTAAAATTAGTTGGGTCAGGTCCATGGCCGTCATGGAAGCCATGAACTCCCGAGCTACCTCGGATGATTCGCCCACCGATGGCAGATTAAAGTCCCCCATGACTAAAAGTCTGGGGGTCTCCACTGCCACCGTAGCGATCACCTCAAGGAGCTCGGGCAGGGCTGCTGCTACATAGCGGGGAGCCAGGTATATAACCAGCACGCCCAACTGCCTCCCTAGGCCCCACTTCACGCAGAGGGACTCACAACCAGTAGTCTGTGGCACAGTGGTCTCTCTCGGCTCAAGACTTTCCTTTACAATAACCGCTACCCCACCGCCCCTGCCAAGGGCCCGAGGCTGATGAAAAGCACGGTAGCCTGGTGGGCACATTTCGACGAGGGGGAGTCCACCCTCGTGGCCCAACCAGGTTTCCGCTATTCCTGCCAGGTCCGGCCCCTCCTCTGACACAAGGTCATGTACGAGGGGGGCTTTGTTGACCACGGACCTGGCATTGCAAAACATCAGCCTCAAGCCCTGGCTCTGTACTTCCCGACCACCTAGCAAGCGGGGGTTGTGGCACTTCACCGTATATAACCAACGGTTCTGTGCCCTCAACCGGGAGGATAGAGATTGTCTCCCCTCGGACCTGCGTCTCCCCACGACCATCTGGATGGAATTGCCCTCTAACGGGATGACTCGTGTTTCCCCCCTGCTCACGGCTCCCTCCGCCACCCTCCATCGTCTGCTGGCCTGGCCCTCTCTCTCCGTCTCCATCTCTATGCATCTATACCCTCCCCCCTCCCTGGTACCCCCTAAAACTGACAATAACCTAACAACTAAAAAACCCCTTAGACCACGCTTCTTCCACCTCTCCGGATTAATAAACCCCTCATCAAGGCGGGCCCTCGTTAGAGTGGAGGGCCAAACCTGCGAGAGCGGGGACTCTCGCAGTAGCAACAGGTCAGCTCTTAAGTACATGATAAAATTGATATAAATAAATATAAATAGATAAAATTTAAAAATATAAATAGGTCGCAATACATGATTTAAAAGGCACAATGGCAGCTAAAACGTTTAAGATGTTAGATATAAAATGCATAATTGATTCCAGGAGTGCATGGCATGATAGTAAAAGGCGATAAGAGGCGCAGAGATCTTGATGTAATAATTCATATAGTTCTCATAATTATAGTTCAAATCAGGAAGTTCATGATGATAAAAGTTAATAGTTCTTATAGTTCTTATAGTTCTTATAGTTCAGGCAGAAGGTCAATGATGGTAAAAGTTAAAGTTAAGGTGGGCCATGGGGTAAGATCTAGGAAGCAGGCCTCAGCTGCAGGCCTCAGCTGCAGGTCTTTCAATTCCCTCATGGCCCTTCGGCTTCATCCCGGCAGCCAGGCCTCCATATCAAGCCTCCACGCCGTCCGTCGTTCGCCCCCACTGCTCGCCATTCATACTGTCCGGCTCTCTCACAGCCTTCTGGCCCTCTCACGGCCTCTGAATGGCGCCTCGTGTACGGCGTCCGGCGTCCGGCTCGACTGCCAGGTGGCCAGGCCTTCATGCCGCCCTGCCGCTCGCCCCCGCCTCTCCCCGCTCACCGCTCGGTCGTCACAGTCGTTTCGGCTCTCCTTACCGGCTCTCTCACAGCCTCTCTCTTCGCCGGCGACTCGTTCTTCCTCGTTCTTCCTTCCAGCTGGAGGCTCTCTCACAGCCTCCAACCTCCAGCCCGGGGCGGCGCTCGGCGGAAAGCGCCCGGCGTCCGCCTCGGCGCCCGGCCCAGCGTTCCATTCTTCGCCGGCAACTCGTTCCTCCTCGTTCTTCCTTCCAGCCGGAGGCTCTCTCACAGCCTCCAGCCTCCAACCTCCAGCCCGGGGCGGCGCTCGGCGGAAGCGCCCGGCGTCCGGCTCGGCGCCTGGCCCAGCGCTCCATCAGCCGGCCTCCTCCTGCCTCCAACCTCCGTCATTCTCCAGCCTCACCACTCGATCCTCCGACCACCCTGAGAGACCCGCCTGGTCTCAAAACGCTCCTCAGGTGGTCCACTCACTGGGTCCGGCCTCCTCGTTCGTCTCCGGGCCGGACATACCCGTTTTTTGCTGGCCATTGAGCCTCCGCGACCCGCACGGGACTCAAGAGCCGACCGCCATCTTGCGCATGCCTAGTTAGCATGTTAGAAGGTCAACCAGAGAGGAAGTCCTGAAAGCGCAGAGAGAGAAACCTTTAATTTATCAACGAGAAATGGTCACTATCTTGAAGCAGATCCCTAGAAAAATTAGAGATTCAAGAAGGAAATTTTCCTTCTTGTCTAAAACCTTGTTTGATCACGGGATTTGGTTCAAGTGGATGACACCTGAAGGGATGCTGGTGTTCTGGGAAGGAGGAAGAGTGAGGATTAAAACAGTTGCTGAGGCGGAAGCCTTTCTTAAAAAACATTCCTCTGCCCTGGGGGAAGATCCAGGGGGGACGGAGGGGGTCACGGCCCCGCCCGCGGGGGGCCAGGGAGGAGAGAAAGAAGATACAATAGCCAAAAGACTTAGATCAAAAAAATAACTTTGCCTTGATTTTTCTTGAACAATTTTGTATAATATTTCTATCCGGACTTTTTGTGAATGTCTGACAGCATGGAAGGGAAAATTTAGGTAAATGTACTTGCTTCCATCTTGTAGTGGTATGGAAAATGTTTTCTATGTTAACTTTTTTAATGTGTATTTTGAGGTCTCGGAAGGTCCGACGACTCTGACGTGAATGCTCTCAAAATTTCTTTGTAACCATTACCCTATCCTGTTAAAAAATGTAAAACCAATAAAACTTTTTCAATAAAAAAAAAAAAAAAAAAAGAAAGCCAGCTGGGTGACTTTGGGCCAATCACCAGGACACGGTGAGTTCAACTAGTCCTGTCTTAGGCACAAAGCAGCTGGATGACACTGGGCCAATCATTCCCCCTCAGCCCTGGGCAGTGGTGGGACTCAATTTTTTTTTACTACCGGTTCTGTGGGCGAGGCTTGGTGGACATGGCTTGGTGGGTGTGGCAGGGGAAGGTTACTGCAAACTCCCCATTTCCTCCCCATCAGCTGGGACTCGGGAGGCAGAGAATAGATGGGGGCGTGGCCAGCCAGTGGTGGTATTTACCGGTTCTCCAAACCACTCAAAATTTCCACTGCTGGCTCTCCAGAACTGGTCAGAACCTGCTGAACACTACCTCTGGCCCTGGGAAGCAGGCAATGGCGAACCACTTCTGAAATGTTACCAAGAAGTCTATAGGGCAGTGATGGCTAACCTTTTTGCCGTCACAGCCATAGAGACTAGTCCTTAGTGTTCTCTGATCTTGGTTGTTTCCTTGCAGTTGTATGTTTTGGGCTCCAGTCCCCTAATCGTCTTTGTCTCTTTTCTCCACCTGTCTCCACCTGTCTTCATTTCGGGGCTCCATTCCCTGCACCTCCTGGGGGAAAAGACCCCAACCTCTGGCTTTGAATTCAGTTGGAAGCGCTAATGCGATGCACGACTTCAGCTTGGCGACAGCTGAGAAGAGGGCCCAGTGATATTTACTTAGATGCCTGGGAATATCGGTGGGGAGGGCAACGTAGGACACCCAACCAGCAAGCCATCCATCATCCCGACATCCTTTGGAGCCGGCTCTGCTCGGCTTCAGCAAGCTTGCTTCACCACACACTTACACACACACACACACGCACAAAGACACATCCCTTCAGACTGTTCCCTGCTTGAAACAGCGCAGGCTGTGCCTAGAATCTCAAGCATTTTCTTCCAATGTGACTTTGCTCCCTTCGGAGCTGCTGCTGCAATCAATTCTACTTAATACACTCAGCCCAGAAAGTTTTTTTTTTATTAAAAAAAAAAGCAGAATATTTCTTCTAGAGCAGGGCTCTTTCAAGCTCTGCCACTGGAAGATGGGTGGGCTTCGACTCCCAGAATTCCCCAGCCAGGCGGGGTTTTCCACCAATGGCCACTTTGAGACGCATGGACTTCAACTCCCAGAATCCCCCAGGCAGCATGGAAGAGGTCAAATCAACATAGAGGTTTTGAGGAGAGAAATCTAGGTCTAGGCCTTCTCCTTACTGAAGGGCCTGTGGTCCAGCAATGGCAACTTTAAGACACGTGGACTTCAACTCTCAGAATCCCCCAGGCAGCATGGAAGTGGTCAAATCAACATAGATGTTTTGAGGAGAGAAATCTAGGCCTAGACCTTCTCCCTCTTACTGAAGGGCCTGTAGTCTAGCAATGGCAACTTTAAGACAGAATAACAGAGTTGGAAGGGACCTTGCAGGTCATCTAGTCCAACCCCCCTGCCCAAGCTGGAGACCCTACATCTGCCTCTACCAAGGAAGGAAGGAAGGAAGGAAGGAAGGAAGGAAGGAAGGAAGGAAGGAAGGAAGGAAGGAAGGAAGGAAGGAGTAACAGATGAACAGAGTTGGAAGGGACCTAGCAGGTCATCTAGTCCAACCCCCCTGCCCAAGCTGGAGACCTTACATCTGCCTCTACCAAGGAAGGAAGGAAGGAAGGAAGGAAGGAAGGAAGGAAGGAAGGAAGGAAGGAAGGAAGGAAGGAAGGAAGGAAGGAAGGAGTAACAGATGAACAGAGTTGAAGGGACCTTGCAGGTCATCTAGTCAAACCCCCTGCCCAAGCAGGAGACCCTCCATCTGCCTCTAACAAGGAAGGAAGGAAGGAAGGAAGGAAGGGAGGAAGGAAGGAAGGAAGGAAGGAAGGAAGGAAGGAAGGAAGGAGTAACAGATGAACAGAGGTGAAGGGACCTTGCATGTCATCTAGTCCAACCCCCTGCCCAAGCAGGAGACCTTATATCTGCCTCTACCTAGGATTGAACTCACAACCTCCTGATTGGGAGGCGAGAGCTCCACCTCTAGGCCACATCAGCTGGAGTCACCCACTGGAAGTCCTCGACTTACAACCATTCATTTAGTGACCGCTCGAAGTTGCAACGGCCCTGTAAAACGTGACTTACGACCGTTTTTCCACACTTACGGCCACGGCAGCATCCTCACAGTCACATGATCAAAATTCAGATGTTCATAGCAACGGCTTCCTCTTTACGACGGTCGCCTTGTCCTGGGGTGGGGGTGGGGGTGTCACGCGATTCCTCCTTTTGCGACCTTCTGACAAGCCAAGGGGAAGCCAGGTTCACTTAACAACCGTGTGACTAAGTTAACAACCGCAGCGATTCACTTAACCGCTGCGGCAGGGAAGGTCGTAAAAACGGGGCAAAGCTCAGATAACGATTGTTTCGCTTAGCGACAGAAATGTTGGGGTCGTAAGTCACGACTACCGACGGACGATTAAGATGGGTTCCCAGAACAGTTTGCCAGCAAGGAAGGTGAGGAAGGAGACCAAACCACAGCAAAAAACCCAGCCTAGAGGAAGAGCTCTTGCCTCCCAATCAGGAGGTTGTGAGTTCGATCCTAGGTAGAGGCAGATGTAGGGTCTCCTGCTTGGTGCAGGGGGTTGGACTAGATGACCTGCAAGGTCCCTTCCAACTCTGTTCATCTGTTACTCCTTCCTTCCTTCCTTCCTTCCTTCCTTCCTTCCTTCCTTCCTTCCTTCCTTCCTTCTTCCTTCCTTCCTTCCTTCCTTCCTTGGTAGAGGCAGATGTAAGGTCTCCTGCTTGGGCAGGGGGTTGGACTAGATGACCTGCAAGGTCCCTTCCAACTCTGTTCATCTGTTAAAGGTGGAAAATATTCAACTTCTTTGTGTGTGTGTGTGTGTGTGATTCTTTTACTGAACAAGCTTCTTCAGGAAGTAAGATTAATAGCCTTCCAAGCAGTGTTACTTATTTCAGCCAGTCTTCTCTCTTACTTTTGTTCCTGGTCTTGCTGATGAAGTGCATCTCTTGGAACCAGTGGCAAAAAGTTAAGACGGTAGATTTTTTTCTTCTTCTCCCTGGTCCTTTGGCAAAAGCTGTAAAGAACTCGAACAAACTTTAAAAAAAAAAGAAAAAAGAAAGGAAGCTACTTGTGAAATCTTTCTTTCCTTTGATTCTCGGTCTAAAAAGTCTCTTCGGCGCCCAGCGATATCCCCAGTGCTCCTGCTAGGCACATTTGCAAATAAAATACTCCGGCATATTTTATTTTTGAAGGAACAATTACGTTACCAAAAAAAAAAAAAAAAAAGCAGGATGTTTCTCCTTTCCTATAAAGTATGAACGGCCATGCACTGGGTGAATTCAAATCCTGGTTAAGATTTGAGTGTCTGTCTGTCTGTCTATCTACCTGACTGCCAGCCTATCTACCGATCTCTCTAATATCTATTTATCACCTATATACCTATCTGTTTGTCTATTAACTATCTGTCTATCTATATCTATTACAGTCTATCTATCTATCTATCAATCATCTATCATCTATCTTCTATCTTCATCCACCCATCCATTTATCTTGGTTGGATGAGTCCAGCCCATTACTCTCTTAATTCTAGCCTATTTGTTTTCCATCTATCTCTATCTCTATCTCTATCTCTATCTCTATCTCTATCTCTATCTCTATCTCTATCTCTATCTCTATCTCTATCTCTATCTCTATCTCTATCTCTATCTCTATCTCTACCTACCTACCTACCTACCTACCTACCTACCTACCTACCTACCTACCTACCTACCTACCTATCTATCTATCTATCTATCTATCTATCTATCTATCTATCTATCTATCTATCTATCTATCTATCTGTTCTATCTTCTATCTATCATAATCATGTAGTATCTATCTATCTATCTATCTATCTATCTATCTATCTATCTATCTATCTATCTATCTATCTATCTATCTGTTCTATCTTCTATCTATCATAATCATGTAGTATCTATCTATCTATCTATCTATCTATCTATCTATCTATCTATCTATCTGTTCTATCTTCTATCTATCTATCTATCTATCTATCTATCTATCTATCTCTATCTATCTATCTATCTATCTATCTGTTCTATCTTCTATCTATCATAATCATGTAGTATTTACCTATCTATCTATCTATCTATCTATCTATCTATCTATCTATCTATCTATCTATCTATCTATCTTTCTTTCTTTCTTTCTTTCTATCTATCTATCTATCTATCTATCTATCTATCTATCTATCTATCTATCTATCTATCTATCTATCTTCTATCTTCTATCTATCATAATCATGTAGTATTTACCTATCTATCTATCTATCTATCTATCTATCTATCTATCTATCTATCTATCTATCTATCTATCTGTCTATCTGTTCTATCTTCTATCTATCATAATCATGTAGTATCTATCTATCTATCTATCTATCTATCTATCTATCTATCTATCTATCTATCTGTTCTATCTTCTATCTATCATAATCATGTAGTATCTATCTATCTATCTATCTATCTATCTGTTCTATCTATCTATCTATCTATCTATCTATCTATCTATCTATCTATCTATCTATCTATCTATCTATCTGTTCTATCTTCTATCTATCATAATCATGTAGTATTTACCTATCTATCTATCTATCTATCTATCTATCTATCTATCTATCTATCTATCTATCTATCTATCTATCTATCTATCTATCTGTTCTATCTTCTATCTATCATAATCATGTAGTATTTACCTATCTATCTATCTATCTATCTATCTATCTATCTATCTATCTATCTATCTATCTATCTATCTATCTATCTATCTATCTATCTATCTATCTATCATCCCTGACTTACCACCATGATTGGGCGCAGAGTTTCTATTGTTAAGCCAGGTGATTGTTAAGTGAGTTACACCCAATTTTCATGAGCTTTTTTGCTACCATTAAGTTGCTAAGTGAACCTCTGCAGTTGTTAAGTGAATCATAGGGTCGTTAAGCAAATTCAGCTTCCTCCATTGACAAGTTGTCAAGAGATGGCTGGGCAGGCCTCAAATGGCAATCACATGATTGCCCCAGGATGCTACAACTATCTTAAATATACGCCAGTTGCCAAGCGCCCCCTATTTTGATCACATGACTGTGGGAATCCTGTGACAATTGTGTGTGTGAGGATCGGTGACAAGTCACTTGTTTTCAGTGCTTTTTAACTTTGGTCACTAAAAGGAATGATTGTAAGTCAAGGACTGCCTTTATCTCTAGCTGTCTATCTCACAATGCAAGGAAGAAATTAGATGTACAGTGCCTCCTAGTGGTCGAAAGCAAATCAAACGATTTATAAAATGGCTGGTGAATCAAATAGCATTGCAGAGCAGATACAGAGTTGGAAGGGACCTTGTAGGTCATCTAGTCCAACCCCGCATTGAAGAAGGAGACCCTGCACCATTGCTGACAGATGGCAGTCCAGTCTCTTCTTGAAAGCTTCCAGTGATGAAGCTCCCACAACCTCTGAAGGCAACTTCTGTTCCATGGGTTGATGGTTCTCCCTGTCAGAAAATTCCTCCTTATTTCCTGGTTGAATCTCTCCTTGGTCAGTTTCCATCCATTATTCTTTGTTCCCTATCTATCTATCTATCTATCTATCTATCTATCTATCTATCTATCTATCTATCTATCTATCTATCTATCTATCTATCTATCTATCATCTATCATCTATCTATCTATCTATCTATCTATCTATCTATCTATCTATCTATCTATCTATCTATCTATCTATCCATCATTGTGTATTATCTCTCTCTCTCTCTCTATCTATCTATACCTTCCTACCTACATACCTATCAATCATTATGTATTATCTATCTATCTATTTATCTATCTATCTATCTCTATCTCTATCTCTATCTCTATATCTATCTATCCATCTATCATTGTGTATTATCTATCTATCTATCTATCTATCTATCTATCATCTATCTATCTATCTATCTATCTATCCATCTATCATTGTGTATTATCTATCTATCTATCTATCTATCTATCTATCTATCTATCTATCTATCTATCTATCTATCTATCTATCTATCTATCTCATGTATTATCTACCTACCTACATATCATCATGCATTATCATGGATCTACATCTACATCATATATCCTCTACGTCTACACCTACATCTATCATCTCTCTCAGAGAGGAAGGGCAAACTTGCTCTCCAAGAAATCTCACTGCTGATGGGGACATTTCCTCCAAATCTATATTCTTCCCCTTCAAAGCCAGAAGGCTTCCCGGGGATTTGTTCCATCCATTTCATTCAGGTCCCTGTTCCTTCCAGCTTTTCACAGCCATAATATCGTTCAGGCTCGGCCAACTTCTGCAATTAAGGGTTGCCAAGCTTGGCTCGGTCACCTTGACTCAGCGTCCTTGGCCCAGGCTTTGCAAAACCTTTTTTTTCCAGCAGGCTCGCATCTTGCTGCTGACTCAGCAAAGCATGGAAAATCCGTGCCAGAGATCGGTTCTACGAGGAGGACGCAAATCCTCATTTTTAGAAAGGAAAGGAAAGTGGCGTTTGGCAGGGAATCCACTGTAATTTATTTTTTTAAAAAGATTTTTCATATGTAGGATTTGCAAAGGGAAGGACACCGTAGAGATTCTTGGTCATCCAGGTCACAGATGTCCCAAAGGTGGGGTTTTTATTTTTTATTTTCAGGAGGCCACTGGACTTTCTGGTGTTTTTTTTTTCTTTTGTAGACGTTTCGCTTCTCATCCAAGAAGCTTCTCCAGCTTCTGACTGAACGGAGGAGAATGGAAGGATTGATGCTCCTTGCAGGCAGCTGGTCATTTGCATCCTTTTAGAGGGTCATTGAGCCCATTTGGAGGTTTTTTCTTTGAAGACATTTAGCTTCTCATCCAAGAAGCTTCTTCAACTCTGACTGGATGGAGGAGAATGGAAGGATTGATGCTCCTTGCAGGCAGCTGGTCATTTGCATCCTTTTAGAGGGTCCTTGAGGCCATTTGGAGGTTTTTTTTTTGAAGACGTTTCGCTTCTCATCCAAGAAGCTTCTTCAACTCTGACTGGATGGAGGAGAATGGAAGGATTGATGCTCCTTGCAGGCAGCTGGTCATTTGCATCCTTTTAGAGGGTCATTGAGCCCATTTGGAGGTTTTTTCTTTGAAGACGTTTCGCTTCTCATCCAAGAAGCTTCTTCAACTCTGACTGGATGGAGGAGAATGGAAGGATTGATGCTCCTTGCAGGCAGCTGGTCCTTTGCATCCTTTTAGAGGGTCCTTGAGGCCATTTGGAGGTTTTTTTTTTGAAGACGTTTCGCTTCTCATCCAAGAAGCTTCTTCAGCTTCTGACTGAACGGAGGAGAATGGAAGGATTGATGCTCCTTGCAGGCAGCTGATCCTTTGCATCCTTTTAGAGGGTTGTTGAGGCTGTTTGGAGGGTTTTTTCTTCTGTCCTTCTGGGGTCTGTAAAACGAGGACCCAGATTGTTGAGGGCAAGAAGCTGACCCTGTAAACTGCTTAGAGAGGGCTGTAAAGCACTGTGAAGTGGTATATAGGTATTGCTATTGCTAAGTGGGAGGGAAGGAAGGAAGGAAGGGGAATACAGAGAGGAAGGAAGGAAGGAAGGGGAGTACAGAAAGGAAGAGAAGGGAGGGGAAGGAAGGAAGGAAGGAAGGAAGGAAGGAAGGGGAGTACAGAAAGGAAGGGAGGAAGGGAGGGAGGAAGGAAGGAAGGAAGGGGAATAAAGAGAGGAAGGGAAGGAAGGAAGTGGAATACAGAGAGGAAGGGAATGAAAGGGAAGGAAGGAAGGAAGGAAGGAAGGAAGGGGAATGCAGAGAGGAAGGGAATGAAAGTGAAGGAAGGAAGGAAGGAAGGGGAATACAGAGAGGAATGGAATGAAAGGGAAGGAAGGAAGGAAGGAAGGAAGGGGAATGCAGAGGGGAAGGGAAGGAAGGAAGGGGAATACAGAGAGGAAGGGAATGAAAGGGAAGGAAGGAAGGAAGGAAGGAAGGAAGGAAGGAAGGAAGGAAGGAAGGAAGGAAGGAAGGAAGGGACCACAGTGGCACAGTGGTTAGAAAACAATATTGCAGGCAAACTCCACTCACTGTCAGAAGTTCGATCCTGACCAGCTGAAGTTTGACTCATCCTTCCATGGTGGTGGTGCAGTGGTTAAAATGCAGAATTGCAAGGCAAACTCTGCTCACCACCATCAGTTCGATCCTAACCGGCTCAAGGCTGACTCAGCCTTCCATCTTTCCGAAATGGGTAAAATAAGAACCCAAATTGTTGGGGGTCGGGGCGGTGGGGGGCAAGAGGCTGACTCTGTAAACCGCTTAGAGAGGGCTGTAAAAAGCACAGCGAAGCGGTATATAAGTCTAACTGCTAGTGCTATTGTTTCACCTGCCTTATCCCACCACGCCACTAGATGGAGCTAAAGCTCTGCTTTGCGCCGCCTAGCTGTGCAAAAAATAACCATAATAAATAAATAAATCATCCCCATCTTCAGTTTTCCCACTGAAGGCACCTGGTTATCTTTCCTGGATGGGGGAGCCTCTTCCACTCCCGGCTTCTTCTTCTGTGCGATGCTTCTTGGAGCCGAGGAGGGAGGCTCCTTCAGCGATTGTCACAACGATCTCTTTAATCCGCCTTCCCGGCTCTCGCAGCCAAGTCTTTGGTTTCATTCATCTCACTGTCCCAGCTGCCAACTCAACGATGCTTGTATGTTTCCAATCAAGGCCCTTCAAGTCTACACAGGGCACCCAAATCTAATTTGGGCCTTCGAGAGGCAGCCGCCCGCAGGGGGGGAAACCAAGCATCAGAAGTTCGCTTGCACGGCTCCCTTCTCTGCCAAGTCGCGGGGCCACGGGCTCCGAGCATCTGCGATTCATTTCCTTGGATGCGCTTGCCTCCTGGCGCGGCTTAGGCCTCCTCCCGTGCCAGGGACCCACCGCGAGGAGAGGCTGGCTTTGAGATCCCGGCTGGCTCGCCCCTCGGAGGGTTTGATCGGGAAAGAGCAGCAGGGCGCGCGAATAGCAGGGTTCCTGGATGGTCTCTGAGCTTGGCTGTTCTCTTGAAGACGTTTCGTGACCAAACTGGGTAATATCATCAGTGCTCGAAGGGAGTGGGGATTGAAAGGAGGAGAAGGAGAACCGTGGGGGACCTTGGTGTCCTCTGAACTGGATTATTCTCTTGCAGACGTTTCCTTACCAAACTGCGTAATATCATCAGTGTTAGAAGGCAGTGGGGATTGGGAGGAGGAGGACTGTGGGGTCCTGGGTGATCTCTGAACTTGCAGGCGTTTCAATACAATACAATAGCAGAGTTGGAAGGGAGCTTGGAGGTCATCTAGTCCAACTCCCTGCCTAGGCAGGAAGCCCTATACCATTTTAGACAAATGGCTATCCAACATCTTCTTAAGAACTTCCAGTGTTGGGGCATTCCTAACTTCTGGAGGCAACTTCTGTTCCACTGGTTAATTGTTCTCACTGTCGGAAAATTTCTCCTCAGTTCTAAGTTGCTTCTCTCCTTGATGAGTTTCCACCCATTGCTTCTTGTTCTGCCCTCAGGTGCTTTGGAGAATAGCTTGACTTCTTTGGGGCAACCCCTGACACTATTCTCCAGGGCACCTGAGGGCAGAACAAGAAGCAATGGGTGGAAACTCATCAAGGAGAGAAGCAACTTAGAACTGAGGAGGAATTTCCTGACAGTGAGAACAATTAATCAGTGGAACTACCTGCCTCCAGAAGTTGTGAATGCCCCAACACTGGAAGTCTTTAAGAAGTTGTCGGATAGCCATTGGTCTGAAGTGGTGTAGGGCTTCCTGCCTAAGCAGGGGGTTGGACTAGAAGACCTCCAAGGTCCCTTCCAATTCTGGTATTGTATTGTATTGTATTGTGTTGTGTTGTGTTGTGTTGTGTTGTGTTAGAGGCCCCACAATAACCAAGATAATATAACGACTACTGTTTGTAGTCGTATTTATTTGTATGTTCGTATTTATTTATATCTTGTACTTTTACTTTTTAACTTCCTGTGCACCGCCCTGAGTCCCTTTGGGGAGATAGGCGCGGTATAAAAATCAAATCAAATCAAACTCAAATGAGGTCTCTTGCTGCAGCAGGGGGTTGGACTAGAAGACCTCGGAGGTCCCTTCCAGCCCTGGACCTCTGGCTCCCCTCTTCATCACACCCGCCCAAACTCACTCACTTCCCCTGCAGCTCCCTACACCATTTTCCTTTCAAATAGCTGGAAAGCTTCCATCAAGACTCTGGAAAGAGTGCAGAGAAGAGCAACAAAGAGGATTAGGGGACTGGAGGCTAAAACATATGAAGAACGGTTGCAGGAACTGGGTAGGTCTAGTTTGATGAAGAGAAGGACCAGGGGAGACATGATAGCAGTGTTCCAATATCTAAGAGGGTGCCCCAAAGAAGAGGGAGTCAAACTATTCTCCAAGGCACCTGAGGGTAGAACAAGAAGCAATGGGTGGAAACTAATCAAGGAGAGAAGCAACTTAGAACTAAGGAGAAATTTCCTGACAGTTAGAACAATTAACCTCTGGAACAGCTTGCCTCCAGAAGTTGTGAATGCCCCAACCCTGGAAGTCTTTAAGAAGATGTTAGATAGCCATTTGTCTGAAATGGTATAAGGCTCCTGCCCACGCAGGGGGTTGGACTAGAAGACCTCCAAGGTCCCTTCCAACTCGGCTATTGTATTGTATTGTATTGTATTGTATTGTATTGTATTGTATTGTATTGTATTGTATTGTATTGTATTGAAAGTATTTTCCTCCATTCAACCCAAACGTCGCACAGGAGGGGCGGGGGGCAACCACCCCCCTTCGAAGCCTCAAGGGAATAGCAACAACTTTTTCCTCCCAAAGCTGAAAACTCTTCTCTTTGTGTAAATTGTATTATTTTTCACTGCCTTCACTTTGAAGGCGGAAGGCAATCCCTCTCTGATCAGGAGGCTCTTCTAAGAATCTCGCCGCTAATGTCATGGTAACCGACATCTGATTTCCAACTCGGAAATAATGGCTCGCTCTTCCCCTGCACTGATGAAGCCCCACCTTGGAGGACCACATTCAGATTGTTCTGGCAACCTGGAACGTGTTCATCAGGAAAGGCGCCGATGATGAGGATCAGAGGTTTTGGAACTAGCTAGCAGAAGACAGTTAGCTTGGATATTAAGGGTTGGGGGGTGGGGGCAAATAACTTTATCATGGTGAAAGCTATTGAAGACTGGAATCAAATACCATGGTAACAGCCCGTTCCCCTCCACGGGAGGGTGCTCGAAACCGCTTCCACGTTTATCGTGAAAGCCGGCGTCTCGATTTCGGCACCGAACGAGGGTTCGAATTCAAAGCTCGGATTTTATTTATTCGTTTAGAAGAGGGAGTCAAGCTATTCTCCAAGGCACCTGAGGGCAGGACAAGAAGCAATGGGTGGAAACTCATCCAGGAGAGAAGCAACTTAGAACTGAGGAGAAATTTCCTGACAGTCAGAACAATTAGTCAGTGGAACTCCTTGCCTCCAGAAGTTGTGAATGCCCCAACACTGGAAGTCTTCAAGAAGATGTTGGATAGCCATTTGTCTGAAACGGGAGAGGGTTTCCTGCCTAGGCAGGGAGTTGGACTAGAAGACCTCTATTCTATTTTATCTGTCTATCTATCTGTCTGTCTGTCTGTCTGTCTGTCTGTCTGTCTGTCTGTCTATCTATCTATCATCTATCTATCAATCTATCAATCTATCATCTATCTATCTATCTATCTATCTATCTATCTATCTATCTATCTATCTATCTATCTATCTATCTATCTATCTATCTTATCCATACATCCATACATCTATCTATCACCTATCTTAATTAATCAGTGGAACTCCTTGTCTCCAGAAGTTGTGAATGCCCCAACACTGGAAGTCTTTAAGAAGATATTGGATAGCCATTTGTCTGAAACGGGAGAGGGTTTCCTGCCTAGGCAGGGAGTTGGACTAGAAGACCTCTATTCTATTTTATCTATCTATATCTATCTATCTATTTATCTATCTATCTATCTATCTATCTATCTATCTATCTATCTATCTATCTATCATCGTCTGTCTGTCTGTCTGTCTGTCTGTCTGTCTGTCTGTCTGTCTGTCTGTCTATCTATCTATCTATCTATCATCTATCTATCTATCTATCTATCATCTGTCTGTCTGTCTATCTATCTATCTATCTATCTATCTATCTATCTATCTATCTATCATCTATCTATCTATCTATCTATCTATCTATCTATCTATCATCTATCTATCTATCTATCTATCTATCTATCTATCTATCTATCTATCTATCATCTATCTATCTATCTATCATCTATCTATCTATCTATCATCTATCTATCTATCTATCTATCTATCTATCTATCTATCTATCTATCTATCATCTATCTTAATTAATCAGTGGAACTCCTTGCCTCCAGAAGTTGTAAATGCCCCAACACTGGAAGTCTTCAAGAAGATGTTGGATAGCCATTTGTCTGAAACGGGAGAGGGTTTCCTGCCTAGGCAGGGAGTTGGACTAGAAGACCTCTATTCTATTTTATCTATCTATCTATATCTATCTATCTATCTATCTATCTATCTATCTATCTATCTATCTATCTATCTATCTATCATCTATCTATCTATCTATCTATCTATCATCTGTCTGTCTATCTATCTATCTATCTATCTATCTATCTATCTATCTATCTATCATCTATCTATCTATCTATCTATCTATCATCTATCTATCTATCTATCTATCTATCTATCTATCTATCTATCATCTATCTATCTATCTATCATCTATCTATCTATCTATCTATCTATCTATCTATCTATCATCTATCTATCTATCTATCTATCTATCTATCTATCTATCTATCTATCATCTATCTATCTATCTATCATCTATCTATCTATCTATCTATCTATCATCTATCTATCTATCTATCTATCTATCTATCATCTATCTATCTATCTATCTATCTATCTATCTATCTATCTATCTATCTATCTATCTATCTATCTATCTATCTATCTATCTATCTATCTATCTATCATCTATCTTAATTAATCAGTGGAACTCCTTGCCTCCAGAAGTTGTAAATGCCCCAACACTGGAAGTCTTCAAGAAGATGTTGGATAGCCATTTGTCTGAAACGGGAGAGGGTTTCCTGCCTAGGCAGGGAGTTGGACTAGAAGACCTCTATTCTATTTTATCTATCTATATCTATCTATCTATCTATCTATCTATCTATCTATCTATCTATCTATCTATCTATCTATCTATCTATCTATCTATCATCTATCTATCTATCTATCTATCATCTATCTATCTATCTATCTATCTATCATCTGTCTGTCTATCTATCTATCTATCTATCTATCTATCTATCATCTATCTATCTATCTATCTATCTATCTATCTATCTATCTATCATCTATCTATCTATCTATCTATCTATCTATCTATCATCTATCTATCTATCTATCATCTATCTATCTATCTATCTATCTATCATCTATCTATCTATCTATCTATCTATCTATCTATCTATCTATCTATCTATCTATCTATCTATCTATCTATCTATCTATCTATCTATCATCTATCTTAATTAATCAGTGGAACTCCTTGCCTCCAGAAGTTGTAAATGCCCCAACACTGGAAGTCTTCAAGAAGATGTTGGATAGCCATTTGTCTGAAACGGGAGAGGGTTTCCTGCCTAGGCAGGGAGTTGGACTAGAAGACCTCTATTCTATTTTATCTATCTATCTATATCTATCTATCTATCTATCTATCTATCTATCTATCTATCTATCTATCTATCTATCTATCTATCATCTATCTATCTATCTATCATCTATCTATCTATCTATCTATCTATCTATCATCTATCTATCTATCTATCTATCTATCTATCTATCTATCTATCTATCTATCTATCTATCTATCTATCTATCTATCTATCTATCTATCTATCATCTATCTTAATTAATCAGTGGAACTCCTTGCCTCCAGAAGTTGTAAATGCCCCAACACTGGAAGTCTTCAAGAAGATGTTGGATAGCCATTTGTCTGAAACGGGAGAGGGTTTCCTGCCTAGGCAGGGAGTTGGACTAGAAGACCTCTATTCTATTTTGTCTGCCTGCCTGCCTGCCTGCCTGCCTGCCTGCCTGCCTGCCTGCCTGCCTGCCTGCCTGCCTGCCTGCCTGCCTGCCTGCCTGCCTGCCTGCCTGCCTATCTATCTATCTATCTATCTATCTATCTATCTATCTATCTATCTATCTATCTATCTATCTATCTATCTATCATCTATCTATCTATCTATCATCTATCTATCTATCTATCTATCTATCTATCTATCATCTATCTATCTATCTATCTATCTATCTATCTATCTATCTATCTATCTATCTATCTATCTATCTATCTATCTATCTATCATCTATCTTAATTAATCAGTGGAACTCCTTGCCTCCAGAAGTTGTAAATGCCCCAACACTGGAAGTCTTCAAGAAGATGTTGGATAGCCATTTGTCTGAAACGGGAGAGGGTTTCCTGCCTAGGCAGGGAGTTGGACTAGAAGACCTCTATTCTATTTTATCTATCTATCTATATCTATCTATCTATCTATCTATCTATCTATCTATCTATCTATCTATCTATCTATCTATCTATCTATCTATCTATCATCTATCTATCTATCTATCATCTATCTATCTATCTATCTATCTATCATCTATCTATCTATCTATCTATCTATCTATCTATCTATCTATCTATCTATCTATCTATCTATCTATCTATCTATCATCTATCTTAATTAATCAGTGGAACTCCTTGCCTCCAGAAGTTGTAAATGCCCCAACACTGGAAGTCTTCAAGAAGATGTTGGATAGCCATTTGTCTGAAACGGGAGAGGGTTTCCTGCCTAGGCAGGGAGTTGGACTAGAAGACCTCTATTCTATTTTGTCTGCCTGCCTGCCTGCCTGCCTGCCTGCCTGCCTGCCTGCCTGCCTGCCTGCCTGCCTGCCTGCCTGCCTGCCTGCCTGCCTGCCTGCCTGCCTGCCTGCCTGCCTGCCTGCCTGCCTGCCTGCCTATCTATCTATCTATCTATCTATCTATCTATCTATCTATCTATCTATCTATCTATCTATCTATCTATCTATCTATCTATCTATCTATCTATCTATCATTTATCTTAATTAATCAGTGGAACAACTTGCCTCCAGAAGTTGCAAATGCTTCAACACTGGAAATCTTTAAGAAGAGATTGGAGAGCCATCTGTCTGAAGTGGTGTTGGGTTTCCTGCCTAGGCAGGGGGTTGGACTAGAAGACCTCCAAGGTCCCTTCCAACTCTGCTATTGTATTATATTATTATTATTATTATTATTATTATTATTATTATTATTATTATTATTATTATTATTATTATTATTATTATTATTATTATTATTATTATTCTATTACATGACACGGTCAGTTCAGTTCAGAAGGCGGGCACTCCGATCTTGTTCAGAGCAAGAAACAGACAGATAGTCCTCAACTTACAAGTGTTTGTTTAGCGACCGTTCGACATGACGACAGCACTGGGGGGGAAAGTGACTTAGGACCAGTTTTTTTGGATTTGCGACATTCCGATGGTCACCTGATCAAACTTCAGACATCTGGCAACGGACTCGTATTCATGACGGTTTGCAATGTCCCAGGGCCATGTGATACCTCATTTGCGACCCCCTGATAGGCAGAATCAACGGGGAAAGTAGATTCACTTAGCAACTGGGTTACTAACTTTTAAAGTTAGAACAATTAACCAGTGGAACAGAAGTTGCCTCCAGAAGTTGTGGGTGCTCCAACACTGGAAGTTTTTAAGAAGATGTTGGATAACTATTTGTCTGAAATGGGTTAGGGTCTCTTGCCTAAGCAGGGGGTTGGACTAGAAGACCTCCAAGGTCTCTTCCAACTCTGCTATTCTATTCGAAACTGCAATGTTTCACTTAGCAACTGTGGTAAGAAAAGTCGAAAAACGGGGCAAAGCTCAGTTGAACACACATCTCACTTAGCAACAGAAATGTTGGGCTCAATTGTGGTCGTAAGTCAAGGACTTCTCTGTAATCAGTTCAGAATGAGGGCAGAACACACACTGTATGGAAATGATGATCAAAGAGGTGGAGCTCTCGCCTCCCAATCAGGAGGTTGTGAGTTCGATCCTAGGTAGAGGCAGATGGAGGGTCTCCTGCTTGGGCAGGGGGTTGGACTAGATGACCTGCAAGGTCCCTTCCAACTCTATTCATCTGTTACTCCTTCCTTCCTTCCTTCCTTCCTTCCTTCCTTCCTTCCTTCCTTCCTTCCTTCCTTGGTAGAGGCAGATGTAGGGTCCTGCTTGGGCAGGGGGTTGGGCTAGATGACCTGCAAGATCCCTTCCAACTCTGTTACTCCTTCCTTCCTTCCTTCCTTCCTTCCTTCCTTCCTTCCTTCCTTCCTTCCTTCCTTCCTTCCTTCCTTCCTTCCTTCCTTGGTAGAGGCAGATGTAGGGTCTCCTGCTTGGGCAGGGGGTTGGGCTAGATGATCTGCAAGGTCCCTTCCAACTCTGTTAATCCTTCCTTCCTTCCTTCCTTCCTTCCTTCCTTCCTTCCTTCCTTCCTTCCTTCCTTCCTTCCTTCCTTCCTTCCTTGGTAGAGGCAGATGGAGGGTCTCCTGATTGGGCAGGGGGTTGGGCTAGATGACCTGCGAGGTCCCTTCCAACTCTGTTCATCTGTTTAAATAAATCCGGTTCAGAACGAGGACAGGAATTATAGATCTGAATGGATCTTGTCCCGGTGTGACCTCTGTGCTTTGCTGTCCAAATTAGAAAGATGATTTCTCAGCGAATAAGGAGGAAATTGTGGGCATATCCTCAGAGGTGACTTTGTTTTTATTATTACTCAGTATATTTCAAGATTCTGTCTGCTCCATAAATCATCTTCTAGTTCCTGGATCTTGTCAGGAGCTCAGCCCCAATTCGCTCTCCTGCCAATTACACCGTCCTTTTAATATGGAATATTTCACATTATTTCCTTTTGCAGCCACATCAATGCCAAAAGGAGTGGGACAAAGGGGATTCCTTTCTTTCTTCCCCCCTCTCTTTGTCCTTCCTACCTTCCTTCGCCTCCCTCCTCTTTCTTTCTTTCTCTTTCTCCTTCCTTCTCTTCCTTCCTCTTCTTTCATTCTTTTCTTTCTTTCTTTCCTTCCTTTTTTTCTTTTTCTTTCCTTCTTTCTTTTCATTGGAATGAAATTGTCATTTCTCTTCTTTGGCGAATCAATTTCCAAGGAAGGAAGGAAGGAAGGAAGGAAGGAAGGAAGGAAGGAAGGAAGGAAGGAAGAGAGAGAGAGAGAAAGAAAGAAAGAGAAAGGAAGGAAGGAAGGAAGGAAGGAAGGAAAAAAGAAAGAAAAAGAAAGGAAGGAAGCAAAAAGGCATGGAGGGAAGGAGGGAGGAAGGAAAAAGAAACAAAGAGGGAAAAGAAAGAGGAAGAAATAAAAAGGAAAGAAGAGAAGGAAGGAAAGAAGGAAGGAAAGAAAAAGTAAAAAGGAAGGAAGGAAAGAAAGAAGGAAGGAGAAAGAGAAAGAAAGAGGAGGGGGAGGGAAAAAGAGAGAGAGAGAGAAAGAAAGAGAGGAAGGAAGAAAGGAAAAAAGAAAGGAAGGAAGGAAACAAAAAGGCATGGAGGGAAGGAGGAAGGAAGGAAAAAGAAACAAAGAGAGAGAAAAGAAAGAGGAAGAAATATAAAGGAAGAAAAGAAGGAAACAAAAGAAGGAAGGAAAGAAAAAGAAAAAAGGAAGGAAAGAAAGAAAGAAAAGAACGAAAGAAAAGGAAGGAAGAAAAGGAAGGAGAAAGAGAAAGAAAAAAGAAGGAAGGGAAGGAAAGTAGGAAGGAGAAAGAGAGGGGGGAAGAAAGAAAGGAATTAAATAAAGAAAGAAAAAGAAGGAAAAGAAGGAAGGAAGGAGAAAGAAAAAGAAAGGGAGGGAGGGAGGGAAAGGAAGAAAAGAAAAAAAGGAAGGAAAGAAAGAAAGAAAGAAAGAAAGGGAAGGAAGGAAGGAAGGAGAAAGAAAAAGAAAGGGAGGGAGGAAGGGAAAGGAAGAAAAGAAAAAAGAAAGAAAGAAAAGAAAGAAAGAAAGAAAGAAAGAAAGAAAGAAAGAAAGAAAGAAAGAAAGAAAGGGAAGGAAGGGAAGGAAGGAAGGAGAAAGAGAAAGAACGAAAGAGGAGGGAGGGGAATGAAGGAGACAGATAGAGCAAGAAAGAAAGGAGGGAAGGAAGTAGGGAGGGGAAGGAAGGAAAGAAAAAGAAAAAAAGGAAGGAAAGAAAGGAAAGAAGGAAAGAAAAAAGAAAAGAAAAGATCTGGTATCTGTTCCTCTCTCTAATCTGATTTGAAAGAATAATTTCCCGGAGAGCCAATCCTGCGCAGCTGTCGGAAATGGTTTTCAGAGAAATTGAATTTCCCAACACCTTTCAGAACAAGTTTCTTTTTTGGGGGGGGGGGGACGACGACAGTGGAGGGGAGGTGTCATCCCTATCTCTCTCTCTCTCCTCTTTGGAGACAATCCCATCGGATGCCTCTCTCTCTCTCTCTCTCTCTCTCTCTCTCTCTCTCTCTCTCTCTCTCTCTCTCCCTCCCTCCCTCCCTCCCTCCCTCCCTCCCTCCCTCCCTCTCTCTCTCTCTCTCTCTCTCTCTCTCTCTCCGTAGTTGCATCCGAGACGGAGTAGAGGAGGAGGGAGGTGGGGGTTCTTGGGCCAAAGGACAGCTTGAACTGGGGTGGGGTCTCTCCGCCCCCCCTCTGACAGGCTGCCCTCTAACTCCTGCCAGGAAGGTCTACAAGGGTGGATCTGATGGAGCAGCCAAAGCTCTCTCCCTTCTCACGTTGGCTCCACGTCGCTTGGATGGCCGCCATGGCAGCCACCTTCTGGCCCTCCCCTGCAGGTGCCCTGTGGAGAAGAGGCCTTCCTGAAGGCCCCAGCTGCAGTGCCTTATGGTACCGATGGTTGCTAGTCCAGCCCACCGCCATCTCTTCATCTAACCTGGTGGTGGTCTTTCTTCTTCTTCTTCTTCTTCTTCTTCTTCTTCTTCTTCTTCTTCTTCTTCTTCTTCTTCTTCTTCTTCTTCTTCTTCTTCTTCTTCTTCTTCTTCTTCTTCTTCTTCTTCTGCTTCTTCTTCTTCTTCTTCTTCTTCTTCTTCCTCCTCCTCCTCCTCCTCCTCCTCCTCCTCCTCCTCAGACAATCAGAAGATGCAGGAGCAGGTACCCAGAGCCCATCTAGACCAGCGGTTGGCAACACTCCAAGAGCCCCAAAGAGCCTAACCGGAAGCCCAATGTTCAATTCTGCAGCCGACCGGAAGTCCGGTCCCCCACCACCACGACCACCATAGAGTCTCCTCCTAGCATGGCGTCCTTTTTCCTCTGCTGGCTGGAAGTCCAGTTCCCCCCCACGGCATCCTTTTTCCTCTACCTGTCCTAACCAAAAGCCCTATCAATTGTAGAGCCGACCGGTAACAGGGAGCCACAGCAGAGGAATAAAAGAGCCACATGCGGCTCCGGAGCTGATCCCTGATCTAGACCAACCCACTTCTCCATAAAGAAATCGGTGAAATTGTGGGTATGGGTAGACGGTTTTCATAACTGTCCTATTGTATCTCGCTTATTTAGACCCAGTGTCATCTACTGGTTAAGGTGCCAACTAGGAGACCAAGAATTCTAGTCTCGCCTTAGGCATGAAAGCCAACTGGGTGATTTTGGGCCAATCACCAGGAGACCGTGAGTTCTAGTAGTACCTTAGATATGAAAGCCGATGGTGACTCTGGACCAATCACCAGGAGACTGTGAATTATAGTTCCACCATAGGCATGAAAGCTGGGCTTGGTGACTTTGACTCCATCACCAGGAGACAGTGAGTTCTAGTTCTAGTACTGTCTTAGATATGAAAGTCAATGGTGAGCCACTCACCAGGAGATTCTTAATCCCATCCCAAACATGAAAGCTGACTGGGTAACTTTGGGCTAATCACCACGGGACAGTGACTTCAAGTCCTGCTTAAGGCAGGAAAGCGGAACTAGAACTCACCATCTCCTGGTGAAGGACCCAAAGTCACCCAGCCTGCTTTCATGCCTCAAATGGAACTAGAATTCACAGTCTCCTAGTGGTTAGATATGAAAGCCGATGGTGACTCCGGACCAGTCACCAGGAGACTGTGAATTATAGTTCCACCATAGGCATAGGTTGGCCTTCATATCTAAGGTTGTACTACAACTCACCGTCTGCTGGTGAAGGACCCAAAGTCACCCAGCCCGCTTTCATGCCTACGGTGGAACTAGAATTCACAGTCTCCTAGTGGTTGGTCCAAAGTCACTGTTGGCCTTCATATCTAAGGTCGTACTACAACTCACCGTCTCCTGGTGAAGGACCCAAAGTCACCCAGCCCGCTTTCGTGCCTCAATTGGAACTATAACTCCCGGGCACCTGATTTCTAGCCTCACACTTAAAACCACTAAACCAAACTGGTTTGAGTGAGCAATTAAATCAGGATCGAAGAAAAGGAAGCATCCTGCAGGTTACTGAACGAAGAAACGAAGTTCTCCTTGAATCGAAATATTGCTAGCGATCTTGGGAGGGAGCACATCCGTCATGACGGGGGCAGCATTCACACAACACGTTCGATCCGCGCATCCCCAAAACACCGAGTCCTCTAACACCGTTTAAAACAAAAGAAAAACAATTAAACCAGCCACAATTAAGCTAGGTGATGCTCACTTCTGTTAGGTTTTTTTTTTTTTATCTGACGGTTTTGAGGGCGTTGTGTGAAGCAGCCGGCGGGGAGCTTTGGAACAAACAAGCAGCCATCCGCCTGTGATGAGGGTGTGTTGAATCCGAGGCTCACATTTGATGGAGCCAGACTGGCTGAAACAGACGGAGAATGAAAGGCGAAAGGTTCGTTTCAATCCCTTCGCTTCTTTTCCTGCGCAAGTCGAACAGCCCAGCGCTCAACGGCCAATTTTTAATTGGTTCCTAAATAAGGAACCTTTGACATTTTAGATCGTATACAGCGGATGTCCATTTCCAGGGTCCAGCAGAACAGCCAGGAGCTACCAACCACCAAATGCCACAAGATGTTTTTATATACCGTATTTTTCAGAGTATAAGACGCACCGTTTTGCCTCCAAAAAGAGGCTGAAAATTTATAACGTCTTGGGAAGGCCACACTTGGAATATTTGCACCCAGTTTTGGTCACCATGGTGTAAAAAAGATGTGGAGACTCTGGAAAGAGTGCAGAGAAGAGCAACCAAGAGGATGAGGGGACTGGAGGCTGAAACATAGGAAGAACGGTTGCAGGAACTGGGTAGGTCTAGTTTAATGGAAAGAAGGACCAGGGGAGACATGATAGCAGCCTTCCGATATCTCAGGGGTTGCCCTAAAGAAGAGGGAGTCAAGCTATTCTCCAAAGCACCTGAGGGCAGAACAAGAAGCAATGGGTGGAAACCAATCAAGGAGAGAAGCAACTTAGAACTAAGGAGGAATTTTCTGACAATGAGAACAATTAACCAGTGGAACAGAAGTTGCCTCCAGAAGTTGTGAAGGCCCCAACACTGGAAGTCTTTAAGAAGATGTTGGATAGCCATTTGTCTGAAGTGGTGTAGGGTTTCCTGCCTAAGCAGGGGGTTGGACTAGAAGACCTCCAAGGTCCCTTCCAACTCTGCCATTCTCTACTCTGCCTCTTTGTAGGTAAAGATCCTTTCCAAGTCCTTCATGGATGTTTGGCTAAATGTGGTCTATTTCTTTTTATTTATTTTAATCACATTTATATCTCGCCCTTCTCCACACCCAGTGCGGAATTACCTACGAATACCGCAGCGTGTTCTCATCCTGGTAGGGAAACGTGAGATGGATTTTTTGTTCGTCTGAGTACTGCCATTTCCAACCGGGCCTTAGAGGAATGGTGGCGAAATTATTTTACATCCCTTTTTTTTATTATACCGCTGCTGATGTTCTCATCTGATCACTGCAAGGTGTGTGAAATCTATAAGTACAAGTTTGGGGAAGGAGAAAAAAAAATCTGAATAAAACGTCGAGACGCCAGCTTATTGAAAACGTACATCATTCTGGGATTCGAAAGGTGAAAAAATATCCAGCAGGGGACAAAGAGGATCAGCTCCAATTATCTGGAAATGCTATTCCCTCCGAATATCGCTTGAGTTGGGAATAACAACTTCTTAAAATGAGACCTTTCGGAGATGCTGAAGGGGTCCCTGCCAGCCGAAGTAGAGCTGTATTTTTTTCTTCTTGTTAAATCTGTATTTTTCATTTCTCCTGCTCTCAGCGTTCACGATTTTGACATCCGTGGGGGAGAAAACGATTCTTATCATTTACTTTGCGGCCACCTAAATTAGGCTCCCCCAGAATGGAATACTGCAGCCAGTTTTGGTCGCCACGATGTAGAAAAGATGTGGAGACTCTAGAAAGAAAGCAGAGAAGAGCAACCAAGAGGATGAGGGGACTGGAGGCTCAAACATATGAAGAACGGTTGCAGGAACTGGGTATGTCTAGTTTAATGAAAAGAAGGACCATGGGAGACATGATAGCAGCCTTCCGATATCTCAGGGGTTGCCCCAAAGAAGAGGGAGTCAAACTGTTCTCCAAGGCACCTGAGGGCAGAACAAGAAGCAATGGGTGGAAACTAATCAAGGAGAGAAGCAACTTAGAACTGAGGAGAAATTTCCTGACAGTGAGAACAATCAATCAGTGGAACAGAAGTTGCCTCCGGAAGTTGTGAAGGCCCCAACACTGCAAGTCTTCAAGAAGTTGTTGGATAGCCATTTGTCTGAAATGGTGTAGGGTTTCCTGCCTAGGCAGGGAGTTGGACTAGATGACCTCCAAGGTCCCTTCCAACTCTGCTACTGTATTGTGTTGAGAGAAGATGAGAATAGAGAAGAGAAGGGAGAAGAGAAGGGAAGAGAATAGAGGAGAATAGAGATGAGAAGAAAGAAGGGAAGGGAAGAATAAAGAGAAGAGAAGAGAAGAGAAGAGAACTGGAAGTCTCCAAGAAGATGTTGGAGAGCCATTTGTCTGAAAAGATATAGGGTTTCCTGCCTAGGCAGGGAGTTGGACTAGATGACCTCCAAGGTCCCTTCCAACTCTGCTATTGTATTGTATTGACTTCTAGTTTGAGCCATCGAAAATTCAGCCTGTAGCTAGTCCTCGACGTACAACATTCATTTAGCAACCGTTGGAAGTTACAACCGCGTGGAAAAAAAGCGACTTTTTTTTCACCCTTACGACCGCTGAAGCGACCCCCCATGATCACGTGATCCGAATTTGGATGCTGAGCAACTACAGGTGAGTCCTCAACGTATGACCACAATGGAGGCCAACATTTACGTCGCTAAGGGAGAAATTTGCTACGGGAGTTTCATCCCACTTTACGACTTGGCTTGCCAGCTTTGTTAAGTCAATCGCTGCAGTTGTTAAATTAGCAACATGGTCATTAAGTGGATCGGGCTTCCTCCATTGACTTTGCTTTTCAGAAGGTTGCAAAATATAATGCGCCTAACCCCCGGCACATTGCAACCGTCATAAATATGAACCAGTGGCCAAGTGTCTGAATTTTGACCACATGACTATGCTGGAATGGTCGTAAGTGTGAAAAACAATCATAAGTCCCTTTTTTCATTGCCGTCATAACTTCAAACAGTCACTAAACAAACAGTTGTAAGTCGAGAGCTACCTGTATTTGTTTAAATCAATCAAACTGTTGTTAAGTGAACCATGCTTCCCCATGGACTTTGCCTGTCAGAAGGTCGCAAAAGGGGATCACGTAACCCCCAGGACACTGCATCCGTCATAATTATGAGTCAATTGCCAAGTGTCTGAATTTTGATCGTGGTGAGGCTACAACGATCGTAAGTGTGAAAAACGGTCCTAAGTCCCCTTTTTCAGTGCCGTTGCCACTTTGAACGGTCACAAAACGGATCCGTTGTAAACCGAGGATTATTTCAGTTTACAGATTACAGATGAACAGAGTTGGAAGGGACCTTGTAGGTCGGGGTACCAAACTTGATTTCATTGAGGGCCGCATCAGGGTTGTGTTTACCGTCAGGGGGCCGGGGTGGGCATGGCCAGCTCGACATCACTTGTGACAGGGGCGCCTGTGGTGGCCCGAACACTCCACAGTGGAAATGGGCTCCAAAGCTCCATTTTCTGCTTGCAGCAGATTCCCACAACCTATTGCAAGTGGTATAAGAGTCCTGAGAGCTGTAGGCGGCCCTCATGAGCTCCGTTTTCGGCTGCGACAGCCTCCCGCAACCCTCTGCCAGCGGAAAAAGACTTTGGAGAGCCGCAAGCGGCCCTCATGAGCTCCGTTTTCGGCTGCGACAGCCTCCCGCATCCCTCTGCCAGCGGAAAAAGACTTCGGAGAGCCGCAAGCGGCCCTCATGAGCTCCGTTTTTGGCTGCGACAGCCTCCTGCAACCCTCTGCCAGCGGAAAAAGACTTCGGAGAGCCGCAAGCATCCCTCATGAGTTCCGTTTTCAGCTGCAACAGCTTCCCGCATCCCTCTGCCAGCGGAAAAAGACTTCGGAGAGCCGCAAGCAGCCCTCATGAGCTCCGTTTCCGGCTGCGACAGCTTTCCCGCAACCCTCTGCCAGCAGAAACAGAGTTTGCAAGAGCTGCGTGCGACCCTCCCGAGCTCTGTTTTCACTGGCACAGGCACCATGGACTGGTCCTTTGCAGTTTCCAGGGCATTCCCTCAGGCCACATCTAAGCACCCTGGGAGCAGGGGGCGGATCTGGCCCCCAGGCCTTGAGTTTGACACCCCTGTTGTAGGCCATCTCCTCCAAACCCAATCCGTATAAGTTAGGTGTGAGACTGTAAACATCTGAATCCTATCTGCCGTCACTTCCATTTACCTACGGAGAGAAGGGTTCAACGCGTTCGTTTAGCCTCTGACCTTGCCCGAGAAGACGAATAGATACGTTGTGGGTCGCAGCACACAACTGGGGGTGGGGGGTGGGGAGAGAGAGAGAGACACTGCTCGGCATTCTCCCCCATCAAGCTCAGCTACAATTTCATTTCCCATCTCTCTTTCCCATCTCTCTTTCTAGATCACGTGAAGTGTTAATGCCACTGTATAGTGCCTTGGTAAGGCCACACTTGGAATACTGCTTACAGTTTTGGTCGCCACGATGTAAAAAAGATGTGGAGACTCTGGAAAGAGTGCAGAGAAGAGCAACCAAGATGATTAGGGGACTGGAGGCTAAAACATATGAAGAACGGTTGCAGGAGCTGGGTAGGTCTAGCTTGATGAAGAGAAGGACCAGGGGAGACATGATAGCAGTGTTCCGATATCTCAGAGGGTGCCACAAAGAAGAGGGAGCCAAACTATTCTCCAAGGCACCTGAGGGCAGGACAAGAAGCAACGGGTGGAAACTAATCAAGGAGAGAAGCAACTTAGAACTAAGGAGAAATTTCCTGACAGTTAGAACAATTAACCTCTGGAACAGCTTGCCTCCAGAAGTTGTGAATGCCCCAACCCTGGAAGTCTTTAAGAAGATGTTAGACAGCCATTTGTCTGAAATGGTATAAGGTTCCTGCCCACGCAGGGGGTTGGACTAGAAGACCTCCAAGGTCCCTTCCAACTCTGCTATTGTATTGTATTGTATTGTATTGTATTGTATTGTATTGTATTGTATTGTATTGTATTGTATTGTATAAATAAATAAATACGCTGCCTGGCAGATAAATGTGGCTAGCCGTGACCCGCGCGAACGACCTGCATGTTAAATAATTGTTTGCTGCCCCCGTTTTGGCTATCACATGGAACAATTCTCCCCTCGTTTGTTAGCTGCCCTCGGACAGGTTTTTTTTTTTCCATAGCGAAATTCCCCCGATAATCTGCGAAAATCGACACGTTGGCAGCCATCATCCATTCTTTGGCCGGCCGCGGGAATTGTAACACGACTAGAATCGGAGAGTGCCCAAACCTTTAAAAAATAAAATAAAATAAAAACAGGCCGTGTTTTTTCCCCCAGGCTCGGCTCAAAACAAGGGGCTACGAATTCAGAAGTGGTGGGAGCTTCATCCTTGGAAGCTTTCAAGAACAGACTGGACTGACATCTGTTTGAAATAGAGGGAAAACCATTGAAATAGGAGCCAGCCGTGGGCAGCAGCTGCCAAAAAAGCCAACCCAGTTCTAGGCTGCATCAACAGAGGGAGAGAATCCAGATCACCTGAAGGGTTAATACCACTTTATAAGGCCTTGGGAAGGCCACACCTGGAATATTTGCATTCAGCTTTGGTTGCCATGATGTAGAAAAGATGTGGAGACTCTAGAAAGAGAGCAGAGAAGAGCAACCAAGAGGATTAGGGGACTGGAGGCTCAAACATAGGAGGAACGGTTGCAGGAACTGGGGATGTCTAGTTTAATGAAAAGAAGGACAAGGGGAGACATGATGGCAGTCTTCCAATATCTCAGGGGTTGCCACAAAGAAGAGCGAGTCAAGCTATTCTCCAAGGCACCTGAGGGTAGAACAAGAAGCAATGGGTGGAAACTAATCAAGGAGAGAAGCAACTTAGAACTGAGGAGAAATTTCCTGACAGTGAGAACAATTAGTCAGTGGAACAGAAGTTGCCTCCAGAAGTTGTGAAGGCCCCAACACTGCAAGTCTTCAAGAAGATGTTGGATAGCCATTTGTCTGAAATGGTATAGGGCTTCCTGCCTAGGCAGGGAGTTGGACTAGATGACCTCCAAGGTCCCTTCCAACTCTGCTACTGTATTGTGTTGAGAGAAGATGAGAAGGTTTTTAAGAAGATGTTGGATAACCATTATCTGAAGTCGTGTAGGGTTTCCTCTCTAAGCAGGAAACTTGTTCTGAGTAAAGTTTCCTGTTTCCTGCTACAGTTAAAATAGTTGAGCAGTAAAGCACATGGTGACTGTACTCTTTGCTCTGTGTGGTGCTTTATATAAGCAGAATTTCTAACACATACGTTGATGCATAAGGTCGGGTTCCGCAACCTTGGCCACTTGATGTTGGGTGGACTTCAACTCCCAGAATTCCCCAGACAGCAGAGGAAGCTCAGGTACGGTAGCCCTATGGCAAAAAATAAAATGAAATAAAATGCTGCCGTTCCATAGACAACTATGATCATCTGATCATGATTTCTGACACTTCTTGCTGACTTTCCACATGTAAAGTCATTGGGGAAGCCATCAGGAAATCAGAAATCCCTCCCACGGTGTTTTTGCATAGAAGGCTGAGGAATTCTGGGAGTTGAAGTCCACACAACATCAAGTTGCCACAGTTGAGAAACCCTGCATAACATATTAGGATAAATCCCAGATAGTCCTCTACTTACAACAGTTTGTTTAGTGACCGTTCAAAGTTACAACAGGATTGGAAAAAAAGTGATTTAGAACCGTTTTTCACACTTATGACCGTTGCAGCGACCCCATGGTCACATGATTTATATTCGGATGCTTGACAACTGACTCCCATTTGTGACAGTCGAAGTATCCTGGCATTGTGTAATCCCCTTTTACGACCTTCTGACAAGCAAAGTCAATGGGGAAGCCGGATTCACTTAACAACCACGTAACCAACCTAACGTCTGTGCTGATTTACTTGACAAATGTAGCCAGAAAGATTGCACAGCGGGACAAAACTCACTTAATGACTCTCAGAAATTATACAATAAAGGAGTTTGGTTTAGATGGTTATTGCCAGAGGGAATGTTGATTTTCTGGGAAGGGAGCAGAACCAAAATCAAGACACTAAACGAGGCAGAGGCCTTTATTAAAAAACATTCTTCTCTCCTAGAAGACCAAGATAGTGGAGGCGGGGAAAAGGGCAGTAAGACACAAGATACGGGAACGGAAGGGGCTACGGTCCCACCTGATGGCAGGGAGGAGGGAGCAATTTCGAAAAGGCTCAGGTCACAAAAATAATTGTATTTGAAATGCATAATAGAAAATGGCAAAGAAAGAGAAGATTGAACACACGGTTGATATAATGTAAGAACTCTGTTTATGCTTATCCTTTATATGTTACTTTTAAAATTGTAAATCTGTGAGGTTGGGGGGAATTTCTACTGCCAGCATGGGAGCTACCAAAATTTTTTATTTACCCTTCTACCCTTTTCCTGTGAATATTTTTAAAAACCAAAAAAACTTTTTATTAAAAAAAACAACTCACTTAACAACTCTCTCTCTCTCTCTCTCTTAGCCACACAAATATTGGGCTCAACTGTGGTCGTAAGTCAAGGACTACCTACCTACATATATATTAGGGCAATGATTTTAGTTGGGGTTTTTAACTATGGATTTTAGCACGGGATGCAAATTTGATTTAATTTAATTTTAACTGTATATGCTTGTATTTATTATCTGTTTTTATTACTCCTGTGCACCACCCTGAGTCCCATCTAGGGAGAGAGGGCGGTATAGAAATACAATAAATAGATAGATAGATAGATAGATAGATAGATAGATAGATAGATAGATAGATAGATAGATAGATAGATAGATAGATAGATAGATAGATAGATGATAGATAGATAGATAGATAAGATAGATAGATAGATAGATAGATAGATAGATAGATAGATAGATAGATAGATAGATAGATAGATAGATAGATAGATAGATAGATAGATAGATAAATAAATAAATAAATGAGATGCACAGGGCAGTCCAGAAAAGGCACCTTAACATGACATCAACTAGACATGACATCAATGTCACGTTCACACCCATGTCGTAGGTCTGTTGGGAGAAAAATCCTTCGATTCCACCGATCCCACTGTGTAATCCAAGGTCAGGAATGACAACAGAGGGCCCTGCATTTTTTTTTTAAACAATAAAAATCTGAACGCCACAGATTAATATTTTAACTGTTATTTAGATTGATGGAGACCTGTCACTTTTTCAGACTCCACTTCCGTATCTGGATGAGAAATGCGTCTCTTCATAAGAAAAGTAGACCTGAGCTGACAGCTTGGTGAAAGATTTGAGAAGCGGGGGTCAAAGAGAGATTTTAAGAAGGGAAGAAAGCCAAGTTGTCATCGAGGGGAGACGAATCAAACAATTTGGATCCTGGCCTCTAAAGACCGAGCAATGAAATTCCTGAATTAGGTTAGACCAGAATTTCTTAATCACAGCAACTTTAAGAGGCAGGGACTTCAATTCCCTGCATTCCCTGGTCCACATATGCCAGCTGAGGGATTCTGGGTTTTGAAGTCCAGAAAGCTCCCAGGTTGAGAAATGCTCTATTACAGGTACCGTATTTTATGGAGTATAAGACGCTCCGATGTATAAGACCAGGGGTGGGTTCCTGCCAGTTCTAAGCTCTCCTACAGAAGAGGTTCCACAAATCTACAGGGCTGTTTAGAACCGGTCCCAGCTCCCTCCCCCTGCCCGTCCGCCCATCATCAAGATGAAGAGCGAGAGGAGGAATTCTGGGAGTTGAAGTCCACAAGTCTTAAAGCGCTCAAGTTTGAACACCCCTGGGGTTTTCCCCCCTAAAGGGTTAGGGCAGGGGTCTGCAAAGTCGGCTCTTTTAAGACTGGTGGACTTCAACTCCCAGAATTCCCCAGCCAGCTATGCTGGCTGGGGAACTCTGGGAGTTGAAGTCCACCAGTCTTAAAAGAGCCGACTTTGCAGACCCCTGGGTTAGGGGTACAAGGGTCTTGTAACTTGACAGATTTAATGCCAGAGTTTTTGAGCCAACTTTTTGGTTGCTAAGCAAGAGTGTTGTTAAGTGAGTTTCACCACATTTTACAAGCTGGCCACGCCCACCCAATCACATGACTGCTGAGCCACTCCCACCCGGTCACATGGCCGGCAAGCCACTCCCACCCGGTCACATGGCCGGCAAGCCGCTCCCACCCAATCACATGACTGGCAAGCCACTCCCACAAAGCTGGCCACACCTACAGAAGAGGTCCTAAAAATTTTTGAAACCCACCACTGTATAAGATGCTTTTGGGAAGGAAAACAAGTAGAAATCTGCCTCTGCCTCCAAGCAATTTGCCTCCTGGCAGCAAACAGCAAACAGTGCAAACGATATACACTGTTTGTGGTGATCCATTTCAGACTCTACTTGCACAGATGCTGTTAAAATCGATGTGGCTTTCTGGAAGTACACGTTATTCCCTGCTATTTAAAAGCGTTTATTTTAAAAAGCTTCTTTGTTTTGCTAAGTTGTCTAGATCAATAATAAAGCAGTCTTTAAAAAAAACAAGTCTAATAGTTTGAACGTCCCACAGGCCTTTATAGTTATTGACTGACCTCCTTGAAGTTAAAAAAAATCTGCCTCTGCCTCCCAGCTGCCTCCCAGCTATTTGCCTCATTGAAGCAAACAGCACGTTTCACTTTCAAATTTCAGTTTCGGGCCTCCCGATCATCAGCTGTTTCAGGCTGCAGGGATTGCAGGGGTCTGCAAAGTCGGCTCTTTTAAGACGGGTGGACTTCAACTCCCAGAATTCCCCAGCCAGCTGTGGCTGGGGAATTCTGGGAGTTGAAGTCCACCCGTCTTAAAAGAGCCGACTTTGCAGACCCCTGCTATAGCCTATCGCAGCCTCTGCAAACTCCATTCTCCACCCCCCCCGGCCCCGTTTGCTGCAAGGAGGCAGAGGCCAAAGGGTGGGAGGCAGAGGCCAAAGGGTGGGAGGCAGAGGCCAAAGGGTGGGAGGCAGAGGCCAAAGAGTGGGGGCCGATGGGTGGGTGGGGCTACATTCGGGGTATACATTTTCACCCTTTTTTAGTGGGGGGGGGGGCGGGGGAAAGGTGTGCCTTATATTCCCTACCGGTTCGGCAACCCAGTGGCAATTTCCACTCCCACTCGGTCACATGTCCAGCAAGCCACTCCCACCCGGTCACATGGCCAGCAAGCCACTCCCATCCGATCACTTGGCTGGCAAGCCGCTCCCACAAAGCAGGCCACACCTACAGAAGAGGTTCTAAAAAATTTGGAAAGCCACCACTGAAGTGGCTGGGTGTCGCAGGGGCGGTGGAGTGCCCATGGGTGTGCAGCACACATGCGCAAAAGGGCGTGTGGCCCCTGTGAGCACCGTACCGGTAACCCACGGGGCCTTGAGTTTGACACCCCTGGTGTGGACGGAACTGAAGTTTATTCGTCCGAAGGGAGGAACGGAAAAGCGCTCTTGATTCGGACACAGGCTTGGGTGGGTGGGGGGCAGTGGCGGGTTTCAAATTGTTTTAGAACCTGCTCTGTAGGTGTGGCCTATTTTGTGGGCGTGGCTTGGCAGTCATGTGACAGGGTGGGAGTGGCCACCTTTTAAAATGTGGTGAAACTCATTTAACAACGCTCTTGCTTAGCAACCAAAATTTTGGACTCAATTGTGATGATAAATTCTTTCTTTCTTTCTTTCTTTCTTTCTTTCTTTCTTTCTTTCTTTCTTTCTTTCTTTCTTTCTTTCTTTCTTTCTTTCTTTCTTTCTTTCTTTCTTTCTTTCCTTCCTTCCTTCCTTCCCTTCCCTTCCTTCTTTCCTTTCCTTTCCTTTCCTTTCCTTCTTTCCTTTCCTTTCCTTTCCTTCCTTCCTTCCTTCCTTCCTTCCCTTTCCTTTCTTTCCTTCCTTCCTTCCTTCCTTTTCCTTTCCTTTCCTTTCTTCCTTTCCTTTCCTTTCCTTTCCTTCTTTCCTTTCCTTCTTTCCTTTCCTTTCCTTTCCTTCTTTCCTTTCCTTTCCTTTCCTTTCCTTCTTTCCTTTCCTTTCCTTCCTTCCTTCCTTCCTTCCTTCCTACCTTCCTTCCTTCCTTCCTTCCTTCCCCTTCCTTCCTTCCTTCCTTCCTTTTCCTTTCCTTTCCTTTCTTCCTTTCCTTTCCTTTCCATTGGGTCACTGGCAGCAGCGGGCCAGATTTACTTCCAGGTCCGCCGGTGGAACCCCCTCTCACCGGTTCTCTAAATTTCACCAACCGGCTCTCGTGAGTAGGTGCGAGCCTGCAGACACCCACCACTGGTGGGGGGGCCTCTCAGGCAAATAGAGTGGCAGTGCCCTTCAGAGGAAGAGATAACTTTTATCTGGAGGACGGAAGCCGGGGGCTGAATGGGCCGGTCAGCTAAACAGCTCTGTCCAGCAGGAGATTTAGGATTATTCAGAGCTGTGGAAACTAAAGAGCCAACGGCTGTGTAACTCATCCAGGGCTGCGATATCATCAGCAGATAACAGCCTGAGGGAGGCCTGAGCAGCAACAACCCGTTGAAAGAGTATTTTTAGGTGCCCGCAGAAAGATTTCTAGCCAGGATCACCTTGGCTGGAGGAGGCCTGGAAATCAGAATAGCTGCAAGGGTGTGTGTATTTTGTTTCGTTTTTAAATTCATTGCATTGGCTAAACGTCTTGGAAACTGTAGACCAGCAATGGCTAACTTTTTTCCCCATCGCGTGCCAAAAGCGAGCGGAGCGCAGGGGGTGTGGCCATCCCCATAATACTATGCAACATGACAGGGCTGAGTTCCTGCCAGTTCTACGCTCTTCTATAGAAGAAGGTTCCACAAATCTCCAGGGCCGTTGAGAACCGGTTCCAGCTCCCTCCCCCTGCCCATCCGCCCATCATCCCGACGAAGAGCGAGAGGGGGAATTCTGGGAGTTGAAGTCCCCAAGTCTTAAAGCTGTCAAGTTTGAACACCCCTGGGGTTTTTTTCCTAAAGGGTGAGGGGTGCGAGGGTCTTGTCACTTGACTGCTTTGAGACTCGCGTGCTTCAAATGCCAGAGTTCCTGAGCCAACATTTTGGTTGCTAAGCAAGAGCGCTGTTAATTGAGTTTCACCACATTTCACAAGTTGGCCACGCCCACCCAGTGACATGGTCGGCAAGTCACTCCCACTCGGTCACATGGCCGGCAAACCACTCCTACTGAGTCACATGGCCGGCAAGCCACTCCCACAAAGCAGACCACACCTACAGAAGAGGTTCTAAGAAACTTTGAAACCCACCACTGGCACACAACCACTGCACTCATGTGTGTGTGACTCCCCCGCATTCATGCGTGCCCGAGCTCCGCCCATCCTCCCCGTTTTTGGCGCACAATGAACCCATTTTTCTGCCCTCCCCAGGCTCCAGAGGCTTTCTAGGAGCCGGGGAGGGCAAAAATGCCCCCCTCCACCGCCCCCGGAGGTCCTCTTTTCCTCAAATGTCCAGCTTGCCTGTTTTTCGCCCTCCGTATCCTTCACGATGTTTCCCTGAAGAAAAACAGCCCAACACTCAAATCGGAAGTCGGTTCCCGAACTTCTGGTTTGTGCATTGGGCTTGTGCATTGGGTTCTTATTGAAAAACGGCCGAAAAAGAAGGCCGAAGTCAGCTGGTGGAACTGACAGGGTAACGCCTGTGTGCCTTCACAAATGGCTCCAAATGCCATAGGTTCGCCATCAGGGCTATACACCCATTGGTTGATCAAGTCAAGGTTATTTAAAATACTGTTGGAAGACAATGTCCTTCTGGGTTCAGTTCCAAGTGGGGGGAAAAGACACTGGAAACCTTGGAGGCTGCTTGGAAAGATGGTTTAATGGTGGACAGGATCCCATGGCTTGAGGAAAGAGAGAGAGAGAGAGAGAGAGAGAGAGAGAAGGGAGAAAGAAAGAAAGAAAGAAAGAAAGAAAGAAAGAAAGAAAGAAAGAAAGAAAGAAAGAAAGAAAGAAAGAAAGAAAGAAACCATATGAAAATCAGAAGCGGGGAAGAGAGAAAAGGCAAAATTTCCCTTCTCCACCCAATCTCGGACAAACCCCCTTGGTTCAAAGGGCCTTTCTTTTCCGTGACGTTCCTTCAGAGCAACCTCTCGGTTCCTCCTCGCGAGGACCAAGATGGAGGAGAGGCAGCCATTGTCCTTCTTGGGTTTTTTTCTCCCACCCACCCCGAAAACGGTGGGACCTCTGTAGGCCAGAGAGACCATCCCTCCCTTGGCGCAGCTTCTGAACGAACCCTGGGCTCCGTTCAGCCCGTGGATGGCGTGCCCTCAAAGCAGCAAAGCATGATGGAGGTGAAGCACCCCAAAGTTATTCCTGCTCAGTTCATGGAGCAGGCAGTGGTACATTCTGGTGGCCACCAAAAGAAGGACCTGCAGAACCAACGGGGCCTCCCCCTGAAGACTCCCTGCCTTTCGGGGAGTCCTTCTAAAAGAAAGAAAGAAAGAAAGAAAGAAAGAAAGAAAGAAAGAAAGAAAGAAAGAAAGAAAGAAAGAAAGAAAGAAAGAAAGAAAGAAAGAAAGAAAGAAAGAAAGAAAGAAAGAAAGAAAGAGTGTTGAAAGAAAACGTCCTTCTGGGTTCAGTTCCAAGTGGAGGGGAGAAAGACACTGGAAACATTGGAGGCTGCTTGGAAAGATGGTTTAATGGTAGACAGGATCCCATGGATTGAGGAAAGAGAGAGAGAGGGAGGGAGGGAGGGAGGGAAGGAAGGAAAGAAGGAAAGAAAGAGAGTGAGAAAGAATGAAAGAAAGAAAACATCCTTCTGGGTTCAGTTCCAAGTGGGGGGAAAAAGACACTGGAAACATTGGAGGCTGCTTGGAAAGATGGTTTAATGGTGGACAGGATCCCATGGATTGAGGAAAGAGAGAGAGAGAGAGGGAGGGAGGGAGGGAAGGAAGGAAAGAAGGAAAGAAAGAGAGTGAGAAAGAATGAAAGAAAGAAAACATCCTTCTGGGTTCAGTTCCAAGTGGGGGGGAAAAGACACTGGAAACATTGGAGGCTGCTTGGAAAGATGGTTTAATGGTGGACAGGATCCCATGGATTGAGGAAAGAGAGAGAGAGAGAGGGAGGGAGGGAGGGAAGGAAGGAAAGAAGGAAAGAAAGAGAGTGAGAAAGAATGAAAGAAAGAAAACATCCTTCTGGGTTCAGTTCCAAGTGGGGGGGGAAAGACACTGGAAACATTGGAGGCTGCTTGGAAAGATGGTTTAATGGTGGACAGGATCCCATGGATTGAGGAAAGAGAGAGAGAGAGAGGGAGGGAGGGAGGGAAGGAAGGAAAGAAGGAAAGAAAGAGAGTGAGAAAGAATGAAAGAAAGAAAACATCCTTCTGGGTTCAGTTCCAAGTGGGGGGGGAAAGACACTGGAAACATTGGAGGCTGCTTGGAAAGATGGTGCCACCGTGGCTGCCATCTTGACTTTTTTGACCCTTCCTGCAGTCTCTCTGCTGCGATGAAAGCCCCCTCCCCCTAATTGGTTTTGCCAGCTCAACACACACACACACACCCCTCCCTGGAATGGCTTTGCCCTTAAGCGAAGAGCAGGCAACACAGAAGGCGGCTTCCCTCTGTCCTTCTAATTGCCTGGTTGTTTTGTTTATCTTCGGAGCATCTGTTCCCAGCACGGCCTCCGCCCTAAAGTTTAATTGAAGAAGGAGTCCTGGAGGCTGCAAGGGAAAAGGGTCATTGCTGCACGTTGCCCCAAAAAACGCAAAAGCATCGATCCATCAGAATAGGAGCTGGGAGGGACCTTGGAGATCCTCTAGTCCGACCCGCCTGCACGAGCAGGAGACCTCTACCTATATTCCGGACAAATGGTTCCTGCCCGGTCCCTTTTTCAAAGCCTCCAGTGAGGAAGTCCCCACAACATCTGGAGGCAAATTGTCAATTAACCCTCAAGCAGTAGAAGAAAAAGAGATTCAGCCAGTTCGGACCGGTTCGGGCAAACCGGATGTCAATATTGCATCCGGTTCGCTGAACCGGTTGTTGCAAGGGCCAGCTGCAGGGGGGAAATCCAGCAGGTTCTGGAGAACCAATAGCGGAAATTTTGAGTAGTTCGGCGAACCGGCAAATACCACCTCTAACTGGCCATGCCCCCACCTATTCTCTGTTTCCCGAGTCCTCCAGCTGATCAGGAGGGAATGGGGATTTTGCAGTATCCTTCCCCTGGAGTCAGGAGGGAATGGGGATTTGGCAGTATCCTTCCTCTAGAGTGGTGAGTGCTGAATTTCAAAACTTTTTAGAACCTCTTCTGTAGATGTGGCCTGCTTTGTGGAAGTTGCTTTCCAGCCATGTGACCGGGTGGGAGTTGCTTGGCAGTCATGTGACTGGGTGGGAGTGGCTTGGCAGCCATGTGACTGAGAGGGAGTTGCTTTCCAGCCATGTGACCAGGTGGGAGTGGCTTGGCAGCCATGTGACCGAGTGGGAGTGGCTTGACAGTCATGTGACCGGGTGGGCGTGGCCAACTTGTAAAATGTGGTGAAACTCACTTAAGAAACGCTCTTGCTTAGCAACCAAAATGTTGGCTCAGGAACTTTGGCATTTGAAGCACGCAAATCTTCAAGCTGTCAAGCTTTAAGACTTTTGTATTGGAGATATGCACTATATATAAATAAGTGGTAAACTCTAGCTATATTGCATTACTCTCTGCAATCACTTTGTATCATTTAATGCTTCATTTTGTACACTTTTTTTTAATGATTCAATAAATTTTTTTTAAAAAGCTGTCAAGTGACAAGACCCTTGCACCCCTCACCCTTTAGGGGAACCCCCCCCCCAGGGGTGTTCAAACTTGACAGCTTTAAGACGTGTGGACTTCAACTCCCAGAATTCCTCCTCCAGTCATGTTGGCTCAGGAACTCTGGCATTTGAATCACTCAAGTCTTAAAGCTGTCAAGTGACAAGACCCTTGCACCCCTGACCCTTTAGGAAAAAAAACCCAGGGGTGTTCAAACTTGGCAGCTTTAAGACTTGTGGACTTCAACTCCCAGAATCCCTCCTCTCCTTCTTCCTCTGGATGATGGGCGGACAGGTGGGGGGGAGGGAGCTGGAACCGGTTCTAAACGGCCCTGGAGATTTACAATACAATACAATTTGTGGAACCTCTTCTATAAAAGAGGCTAGAACTGGCAGGAACCCACCCCTGATTGGCTTGTACATCCTGAATTTACATGGTTTCCTTCCCCCTCATTTATTTCATTTTCATTTAATTCGATTTGTAAACCGCACCAATCTCCGTCGAGACGGACTCTGGGCAGTGCACAGGACATTAAAAACTACAATAATAAATAACAAATATACAAAAGTTAAAAAGAAATTAAATAATAAACCTGTGCTAAAATTCCCATTAAAACCTATCTAATTTAGCTGAAGCTCTATCGTTCCTAAATTTAAATTCTACGCTAGTCCAGCTTGCTGAAAGAGATGTGTCTTAAGTTCTCAGTTCTATCTCTTCCGTTTTATTATTTCCCACTGCTGGAAAATAACAACAACAACGTGACCTGTTGTGTTTTCACTCCTCAGTTTACAAATCTTCCATTAAAAGGCCCTGCGACAGGCAAAAGAAAAAAGAAAAAAAAAACCCAAAAAAAGGAAAATGACCTGCCCGGAGAAAATTAACGACAGAGTAAATGAAACCCTAGGAGGCAAAACATCTGGAAAAACGAGATTAAAAGCTCTCGATTCCCCCCTCCCCTCCTCTCTATAACTTTTATTTAAAAATGCTCTTTGAATGGAAGCATCGCAAAGACACTTGGAGGGAAGGGGGTATATGGCATAACTCAAGAGAACAAAAAGCCGGCAAAATAATATTCTTTATTGCATTCAGCTTTCTGGCTTGGCCGGCGCACAACATCTTGTGAAAAGGCAAAAAAGGATGGTTGGAAGATTCGTAAATGGAGCCAAAGAGGAAATTTGGAGGGAGGGGGAAAAAAAAACAGATTGAAAAAGAACCTGGAAGAAAGACAAAAGTCAACAAGATAACAGCACAAGGATAAAGAGGAAATAAACCCAGAAGGTAGCTATAAGGATTTTAATTAAAGTGAAATCCGCCCCAGTTTCCTAATCTTAAATTAACTTCAAATACAGTAGTCCTCAACTTACGACTACAATTGAGCTTCAAATTTCTGTTGCGAAGCCAGGCAGTTGTGAGTTTTGTGCCATTTTACAACCTTGCTAGCCACAGTTGTTAAGCGAATCAGTGCGGTTGTTAAGTCAAGAATACAGTTGCTTAGGTGAACCTGGTGTTCCCATTGATTTTGCTGGTCAGAAGGTCACAAAAGGAGACCACGTGACCTTGGCACATTGCGAGAGAAGAGGGGGAGACGGACAGAGAGACAGAAAGAGAAGAGACACAGGGAGAAGAGACAGAGAAGAGGGAGAGAGAAACAGACAAGAGAAAGAGAGAGAAGAGAGACAGAGAAGAGGGAGGGAGGTGAAAGAAAGAGAGAAGAGAGAGAGAGACAGAAAGAGAAGAGATGCAGAGAGAAGAGGCAGAGAAGAGGGAGGGAGGAAGACAGAGATGAGAGAGAGAAGAGAGACAGACAGAAAGACAGAGAAGAGGGAGACAGAGAAGAGAGAGAGACAGAAAGAGAAGAGACACAGAGAGAAGAGAGAGAAGAGGGAGGGAGAGAGAGAGACAGAGACAGAGACGAGAGAAAGAGAAAGAAGAGAGACAGACAGAGAAGAGAGGGAGACAGAGACAGAGAAGAGAGAGACAGAAAGAGAAGAGACAGATAGAAAAGACAGACAGAAGTGGGAGGGTGGGAGGGAGACAGAGACGAGGGAGACAGAGACAGAGAAGAGACACAGAAAGAGAAGAGACACAGAGAGAAGAGAGAGAAGAGGGAGGGAGGGAGACAGAGACGGAGACGAGAGAAAGAGAAAGAAGAGAGACAGACAGAGAAGAGAGGGAGACAGAGACAGAGAAGAGAGAGAGAGACAGAAAGAGAAGAGACAGATAGAAAAGACAGACAGAGAAGTGGGAGGGAGGGAGGGAAACAGAGAAGAGGGAGACAGAGACAGAGAAGAGAGACAGAAAGAGAAGAGACACAGAGAGAAGAGAGAAGTGGGAGGGAGGGAGACAGAGAGAGAGATGAAAGAGAGAGAAGAGAGACAGTCAGAAAGACAGAGGAGAGAGAGACAGAGAAGAGAGAGAGACAGAAAGAGAAGAAGCAGATAGAAAAGACAGAAAGAGAGAAGAGGGAGGGAGGGAGAGAGACAGAGAGCGAGAGAGAGAGAGAAGAGAGACAGTCAGAAAGACAGAGAGAGAGAGAGAGAAGAGAGAGAGACAGAAAGAGAAGAAGCAGATAGAAAAGACAGAGAGAGAGAAGAGGGAGGGAGGGAGAGAGGCAGAGAGAGAGAGAGAGAAGAGAGACAGTCAGAAAGACAGAGAGAGATAGAGAGAAGAGAGAGAGACAGAAAGAGAAGAAGCAGATAGAAAAGACAGAGAGAGAGAAGAGGGAGGGAGGGAGAGAGATAGAGACACAGAGAGAGAAGAGAGACAGTCAGAAAGACGGAGGAGAGAGAGACGGAGAAGAGAGAGAGACAGAAAGAGAAGAAGCAGATAGAAAAGGCAGAGACAGAGAAGAGGGAGAGAGGGAGACAGAAGAGAGAGAGACAGAGAAGAGAGAGCCCAGCACAATGCAACCGTCATAAATACAAGTTATTTGCCAAGCGTCCAAATTTTGAGCATGTGACTTGGAGGATGCTGCAACCGTTGTGTGAAAAAGATGTCACTGTTTTGAGCACCATTGTGACTTTGAATGGTCACTAAACAAACCGTCGTGAGTCAAGGGCAAGCTGTGGTGGCACCAGGTGACAGCAAGGAGTTTGCAGGTTTCTCTTTCTGGGGTCCTCTGGGGTTTTGCAGCCCGGTTCCAGTAGATTTAGTCGCCCTCAGCACCTCAAACCTGCTTGCGCTGACAACCCTGATTAAAAGTGGACCATGGTTTGCAGGGTGCCTGTTTTGCCCTGTGGTGAGGGAGGAAGCCAGGGGACTCTCTAGTAGGCTTGTGTTATTGTGTTATGTGAAACAGTTTTTGCTAGAGGAAGATCTCTCTCTCTCGCCTGTCTATCGCCCATCCATCCAGCCATCTCTATCATCTGTCCCATCTAGCTCTTCATCTCTTATGTCTGTCTATCATCAATCTGTTTCTATATCTACTCATCCACTCATCCGTTTTTATCTAATCTATCTATCGCTCCTATCTATCTGTCTGTCCATCCATCTATCCATCCATCCATCCATCCATCCTATCCTTCCATCCATCCTATCTATCCATCCATCCATCCATCCATCCATCCATCCATCCATCCATCCATCCATCTATCTATCTATCTATCTATCTATCTATCTATCTATCTATCTATCTATCTATCATCTATCTCATGTATTATCTATCATGTTCTATCTATCTATCATGTTATATCTATCTATCTATCTATCTATCTATCTATCTATCTATCTATCATCTATCTATCTATCTATCTATCTATCTATCTATCTATCTATCTATCTATCTATCTATCTACACACACTCATCCATCATCTCTCCTGTCTAGCTTATGTCTAGACATACCCAGTACCTGCAACCGTTCTTCATAGGTTTGAGCCTCCAGTCCCCTAATCCTGTTTGTGGCTCTTCTCTGCACTCTTTCCAGAGTCTCCATGTCTTTTCTACATCGTGGCGACCAAAACTGGATGCAAATATTCCCAGTGTGGCCTTCCCAAAGGATTACAAAAGTGCTATTAACCCTTCAGGTGATCTTGATTCTCTCCCTCTGTTGATGCAGCCTAGAACTGGGTTGGCTTTTTTGGCAGCTGCTGCCCACGGCTGGCTCCTATTTCAATGGCCGTCCACCAGGACTCCAAGATCCCTCTCCATCCATCCACCCTCTCCTGTCTACCTCCATTTCTCTTATGTCTGTCTGTCTCTCTATTATCTATCTACATCTACCCATCCATCCACCCATTCATTTTTACCTAATCTTTCTCTCTACACATACACATTCTATGCACCTACCTACCTTATCATCCATCCATCCATCCATCCTCTCCCTCGTTCACCTCTCCATCTATCATTTGTCTCTGTCTCTCTATCACCTATCATCTCCCTCCCCCCCCCCATGTACCCCTCCAACTATTTTTTGTATTCTTCCTCCCCCCACCCCCCGCTCTCTCTCTCTCAGTCCCTTGAGTCATACAGTACCCGAGGAAGATTCCCACAATGGGTTAAGGCAGCCATCCTGGATGGGAAGTAACAAACTTCGGCTCAACCCATCCAAGACCGAGTGGCTGTGGTTTCCGGCACCTAGGCATAGCCAGCTTATTCCATCGCTGGTTATCGGGGGCGAATCACTGGCCCCCGTGGATAGGGCTCACAACCATGGCGTCCTCCTGGATTCGCGGCTGTCCCTGGATGACCATGTGGCGGCCATGACCAGGGGGGCATTTTACCAGGCCCGCCTGGTACGCCAGTTGCATCCCTTTCTTGACCGAAACGCCCTCCACACTGTCACTCAAGCACTCGTGACGTCTCGCCTGGACTATTGCAACGCTCCATGGGGCTCCCCTTGAGGTGCATCCGGAGGCTCCAGTTGGTGCAGAATGCGGCCGCGCGGGGGATCCTGGGAGCTTCTCGTTACTCCCACGTAACACCGCTCCTGCGCGAGCTGCACTGGCTACTGGTAGTCTTCTGGCTGTGCTTCAAGGTGCTAGTTACCATCTTCAAATCGCTCCATGGCTCGGGTCCTAGTTACTTACGGGACCGTCTCCTGCCACATACCTCTCTGCGGCCTATACGCTCCCACAGAGAGGGCCTACTGAGGGTACCAACCGCCGGTCAATGCCGGCTAGCGGTGCCCAGGGGTAGGGCCTTCTCTGTGGCAGGGCCGGCCCTCTGGAACGACCTACCCCCCGAACTCTGCACTATCACGGACCTTCCCCTCTTTCGCCGTTCACTCAAGACTTACTTTTTTCAGCAAGCTGGTATTGCTTAACACTGAGATCGGACTGTATATAGCTCCTGCCGCATTCGCAAATGGACGTTGGGTTTTTAGTGGGAATTTTAGCACAGGTCCCTAATTTAATTCCTTTTATCTATATTTATTGTATTATATTGTATTTATTGGCTTTTAGTTTCCTGGGTCCGTTCCGACGGAGAATATATAAATCGAATTAAATAAAAATAAATAAATAAAATCCCACTTTTCTACCTGGCACAGGGAAACTTCGTCTCTCACCTGAGGTCCTTGCCACCCAGAGAAGAAACGTTGGAAGGAAGGAGCCACACCATTGCAAATGGATTGGTTTTTGCCCTTTTTTTTAAATAAACTTTATTCTATATTACAAATAGCTTTTTTTTTTCTCTCTCTCTCGTTTTTGTTCTGTTCTGTTCTGGACTGCAAAATAGGAACGCCTTCTATTTACAAAGACAGGTATACAATTAAGTATAACAAAGGTACAGAAGCTTTACCAAGGAGCGACCCTTTTCGAAAGAACTTCTCCTTGGCGGGATACGGTTTTTGGGTTGGGGAACTCGAGATTGTTAAATAAAATGAAATAAAATAAAACAACCGGAAAAGGAAGAAAAGCAGCAGGCTTATTAATAATCCGAAACCTGCACATTTGCAATCCAGGCTGTCTTAGTGTTTTTTTTTTAAATTATTATTATTATTATTTGTGGCTCTTTGTAATACTGTCTTATAAAAATGAGATTTTCTCCCAACGCTTCCTGCTTAGAATAGGAATTTTACTAAATCAGGCAGAGGCTGAACTACCACAAACATGAAGACAGGTGGATTCCAAATCCCATTCCATGCTGACGGGGGAATTCTGGGACTTGGAGTCCACCCGTCTTAGTGGCCGGGGTTGAGAAATACCGTCGTGCAGGAGATCAAAACACAGTTAAAAAATCGCCAGGGTGTTCAGCCACTGGCATAAACGATTACAAGCAGTCCTGGACTTACGACCGTACTGGCGACCCGGATTTCTGCTGCTAAGGTGGTGCCGACGTGAGTTGCACCTTTCTGGCCATGGCCGTTAAGTGAAATGAGTGCAGCTGTTAAATGAATCACACGGTCGTTAAGTGAAGCTGGCTGGGAGCGTGGCCAACGGCCATCACGTGACCCCCTGGACGTTGCAATGGTCGAAAATACCGGGCCCAAATATTGACCGTGGGATCACAAGGATGCTGAGATCGTCGTAAGGGCGAGGACCGATCCTAAGTCACTTTTTCCCCCACCGCTGATGGAACTTGTCATAAGTCGAGGACTACCTGTAAGATTGGCTCAAAGTCTGCCCAGTACGACAAGGTAGTATTTGCATTTCTGCTAGTCTTTGTAAGAATTAGCGGTTTGTAGCTCTTTTAATGCCATGCATAAAAATAAAAATAGGTCAATGGCCCTTTAAGAAACCATAGACATCATAACGCAGGAAAAAAATAATAATAATCGGAATTTCTTCGGGACAGGAAGATCTTGGACACCAAAAATAAAATTGGAATTTGGAATTCAGAACTGCATCCCAGAATCCTTGGAAATGTGATGGAGACCAGGTTAAAAAAGTTTCATTTTCTCTATTCGGCAAAGGATGGAATTCAAATTTTTATCTGGTTGCTTGAATTTTAACAGATGAACAGAGTTGGAAGGGACCATGCAGGTCATCTAGTCCAACCCTCTGCCCAAGCAGGAGACCCTCCATCTGCCTCTACCTAGGATTGAACTCACAAACCTCCTGATTGGGAGGCGAGAGCTCCACCTCTAGGCCACAGCAGTCTGGATTGAGCCTTAAACCAGTGTTTCTCAACCTTGGCAAGTCTACGTCCTGTGGACTTCAACTCCCAGAATTTCCCAGTCAGCTATGCTGGGACAGAACTTTGGAGAAAGGTGGTGTTGAACACCGAATTCGGGATTCGGTTATTTGATCACAGATAGTTTGGAGCTGATATTGTTGGCAGGGAGAAGTGTGAGAGGTTTTCCTGGCTCAATTCAGAATTGTTTTGGGGAAGGAACAAAGGAAGGAAGGAAAGAAGGAAGGAAGGGAGGAAGGAAGGAAAGAAGGAAGGAAAGAAGGAAGGAAGGAGAAAAAAACAGGGACAAGAAGGGGAAAGAAGAGGGAGGGAGGTAGGAAAGAAGGAAGAAAGGAAGAAAGAAAGGAAGGAAGGAAGGAAGGAAGGAAGGAGAAAAAACAGGGAGAAGGAGGTGGAAGAAGAGGGAGGAAGGAAAGAAGGGAGGGAGGGAAAGAGGCAAAAAATGGGGGAAGAGTGAAAGAGGGAGGGGGGAGGAAGGAAGGAACGAAGGAAGGGGAGGAGGAAGGAACGAAGGAAGGAAGAGGGAAGTAAATAGGAGGAAGGAAGGTAGAGAAGAAGGAAGAAAGAAGGAAGGAGAGAAAGAATAAAGGTAAAAGTAGGGAGGGAGGGAAGGAAGCAAAGAAATAAGAGATGTAAATGGGAAGAAGGAAGGAGGGAGGGAGGAAAAGATAAAAAAACTGGGAGGAGGAGTTGGAGTGAGGAAGGAAAGAGGTAAAGAGGAGGAAGGAAGTACGTAGAGAAGAAGAAAGGGAAGGAGGAAGCAAAGAAGGAAGGAGACGTAAATAAGAGGAGGAAGGAAGGAAGGGGAGGAGGAAGGAAGGAAGAAAGAGGGAGGTAAATAGGGGGAAGGAAGGTAGAGAAGAAGGAAGGAAGGGAAGAAGGAAGGAGAGAAAGAATAAAGGTAAAAGAAGGGAGAGAGACAAAAAATAAGAGATATAAATGGGAAGAAGGAAGGAAGTAGAGAAGAAGGAAGTAGAGAAGACGGAAGAAAGGGAACGGGAAGAAGAGAAAGAAGAAAGGTAAAAGAAGGGAGGGAATGAAGGAACCAAGGAAGATTGAAGAAAGGAAGGAGAGAAAAGAGGGATGTAAAGGGGATGAACAAGAAGGAGAGGAAGAAGGGGAGAGAGGGCAGAGAGAAAGGAAAAAGGCCAAGCAAAGGAAGGAAGGAAGGAATTAGAAATCAGAACTGTGAACAGAGAAGCCCATAGATTCCCCCTCTCCAAAAAGAATTCCTGAAGAGACAACCGGTCAATCCTGCCAAAGACCCGGAAATAAAACAAGCCCTAAGTAAGATGTCTTGGACTCTCCCAGGGCCAACGAGAGAAAAAAAGAAGGGAGCGAAAAAATCTCCATCGAGGAAAAAATGTGTGTGGGTGGGGGGGGAGAAGACTCCAACTGCTTCCTATTTCTGACCATTCGGTGGGATCGCGTTCCATCTATTCCTTTCAAGACGGGTGGACTACGACTCCCAGAATTCCCCAGCCAGCCAGCCAGGCTGGCTGGGGAATTCTGGGACTCGAAGTCCACCCGTCTCGAAAGAGCCAACTTTGCAGACCCCTGCAAGTTTAAGGGGTCCAAAGTTGAAATAAACAGTCGACCCTGCGCGAATCAAGAACCTCCCGCCCCAAACGGCGGCATTGAACTTGTCTTTGGGAGAAACCGATCTTGTCTATTTTCTCCCATGACACTCTCGATAGCTGTCCACCGTCAGTTGGGGTCAGTGGTGGGAGGCGGCCGGTTTAACAACCGATTCGGTGAGAGTGCACTTTGCGTGTGTAACGCCTGGAGCAACCCACCCCTGCTTTGGGGGATTTTGCAGTATCCTCCTCCTGGAGAAAGTGGGGACAAATGGAAGAAGCTCTAGATAAGATTCGGCGCGGTTCGGAGAACCCGCAAATCCCATTGCTGGCCACGCCCACCCACTCCTCCCTTCTCAGGAGTTCCCACGCAGTCCGTTTTGGATGCAGCTAAGTGCAGGGCCCACTCGGAGGCTCAGGGAGGGTGGGAAACGGCCGTACCGGAAGTTCGAGAAGGCTGTAAACCAGCCCGTTTCCCGCCTCCAGAGGGCCTACGGAATCCAGGGGAGGTTGTTTCCCCCACTCCCGGAGGGTCGAACCAAGCCTCCGGAGCCCAGGGATCAGGGATAACATTCAGAAAGGTTCTGTAAAACCGGTAGCATGAATTTTGAGTTCTTCTGAGAAGTGGCAAAGACCACCTCTGGCTGGTCCCAGAGTGCGAAGGGAAGGGAGATTTTGCAGTATCCTTCCCCTGGAGTGGGGAGTGAATGGGGATTTTGCAGTATCCCCCCCCTGGAGTGGAGTGGGAATGGAGATTTTGCAGTATCCTCCCCCTGGAGTGGGGAGGGAATGAGGATTTTGCCGCATCCTTCCCCTGGAGTGGGGAGGGAATGGAGATTTTGCAGTATCTTTCCCCTGGAGAGGGGAGGGAATGGAGATTTTGCAGTATCCTTCCTCTGGAGTGGGTAGGGAATGGGGATTTTGCAGTATCCTTCCCCTGGAGTGGGGAGGGAATGGGGATTTTGCAGTATCCTTCCCCTGGAGTGGGGAGGGAATGGGGATTTTGCAGTATCCTTCCTCTGGAGTGGGGAGGGAATGGGGATTTTGCAGTATCCTTCCTCTGGAGTGGGGAGGGAATGGGGATTTTGCAGTATCCTTCCTCTGGAGTGGGGAGGGAATGGGGATTTTGCAGTATCCTTCCTCTGGAGTGGGGAGGGAATGGGGATTTTGCAGTATCCTCTCCCTGGAGTGGGGAGGGAATGGGGATTTTGGAGTATTCTTCCCCTGGAGTGGGGAGGGAATGGAGATTTTGCAGTATCCTTCCTCTTCCACGCCCACAAAGCCACGCCCACAGAACCGTAGTAAAACAATTTGAATTTCATCACTGCAGGGAAGGGCAAAAACGCACCCCTCACTGTGGTGCAGGAGGTGAACTAGGCCACTCCCACCATAGCCACGCCCACCCAGCAACCGGGCAGAGAAACCCTTGCTAAAATTTTCAAAGCCCCCCCCACCCCCCCGCGGGCGCAGATGCCCCAAGCTTGTGAGAACAGTTTTTTCCGTTACAGCCGATGAAAGCAACCATGATTTGATCAAACCAAACCCAAAACCAAACCGAAAAAGAAAGAAAGAAAGAAAGAAAGAAAGAAAGAAAGAAAGAAAGAAAGAAAGAAAGAAAGAAAGAAAGAAAGAAAGAAAGAAAGAAAGAAACCGTATGAAAATCAGAAGCGGGGAAGAGAGAAAAGGCAAAATTTCCCTTCTCCACCCAATCTCGGACAAACCCCCTTGGTTCAAAGGGCCTTTCTTTTCCATGACGTTCCTTCGGAGCAACCTCTCGGTTCCTCCTCGCGAGGACCAAGATGGAGGAGAGGCAGCCATTGTCCTTCTTGGGTTTTTTTTCTCCCACCCACCCCAACAACGGTGGGACCTCTGTAGGCCCGAGAGACCATCCCTCCCTTGGCGCAGCTTCTGAACGAACCCTGGGCTCCGTTCAGCCCGTGGATGGCGTGCCCTCAAAGCAGCAAAGCATGATGGAGGTGAAGCACCCCAAAGTTATTCCTGCTCAGTTCATAGAGCAGGCAGCGGTACATTCTGGTGGCCACCAAAAGAAGGACCTGCAGAACCAACGGGGCCTCCCCCTGAAGACTCCCTGCCTTTCGGGGAGTCCTTCTTAAAAGATGTCCCTCAAAAATCCTTGAGGGCCAGTTCCTTGGTTGTCGGGAAGGTGAGGCAGGTGAGACTCAGAGGCTTCGACGCGTCTTCGGGAGGCCCTCCTTGGCAGCCAGTTGGAAACTTGCACTTGATGAAAACTGAACTGAGGCACGGCTTGGTTTTTGTGTTTGTGTTTGTGTGTGTGTGTGTGTTCTTTTTTGTTCGTCTGTTTGTGTCAATCCCTCCCGGAAAGTCCTCTACGTGGGGGGCAGTTCTCAGCTGTCTATGCTCATGAGGGTTATAACTTGTTCAAGTTTGTAGGTGAGTTTCTGCTTGCCGGCTTGGTCGTCCTGATCGAGGGCTCCAAGGATCTGCGTGAACGGGAGAAAGGAGAAAGGTTGTTAAGTGTCCTGAGGACTTGCGTCCTCCTGCACATGCACAGAAGCCAAAACCAAGATGCAAAGGAAGCAAAAGAATCACACTCCCAATCTCGCTTGCAAGCCTGGAAACACTGGAGCTGTGTAGTTTTGTTTTGTTTTGCTTCTTGCCTTCCTACATGAAAAGAATCCCACTTTCTGGCAGCTGGCTTCTGCATCCATTTCTTCTCAGGGTTTGCGATGCGTCCCAGCTGGGAACGAACCGGGGAAATTTCTTCCAGCACCCGAAACAGTTGGGCTTGTCTAGATGTCTCAATAGGTTCATTTGTTCCTTACAGGGTGCTGTCATTTTTCCAGACTTACATTCTGTTCTTTTGGATCGGTTCAGGGGCCTGGCCGAGACACTACCTACTCGGCCGAACCGGGCCGAACCGGTAGGAACCCACCTCTGGTCCAGTCTACAGGAACCACCAAAGGGACAGCCTTCCTTCTTTCCTTCCAACTATCCATTCATCCACTTATTCATTCATCCATCCCTACCTAGCTACCTACCTACCTACCTACCTACCTACCTAAATACATCCAAAATTCCAGTCCTTCCTTCCTTCCTTCCAACATTCATCCATCCATCCATCCATCCATCCTTCAATCCATTCACCTATTCATCCATCCATCCCTACTTACCTACGGTCTAGACCAATCTTTCTCAATTTCTTTAAGATGGGTGGACTTCCACTCCCAGAATTTCCCCCAGGCAGCCATGTTAAGTCCCCCCGCCATCTAAATGGCTGAGGTAGAGAAACGCTATTCCATTCCATGGGGTGATTGGCAGACACGGCTGCCTCTCATCCTGTTCACCGCCCTGAGTCCCGCAAGGGAGAAAGGGCGGTATACAAATGTAATTAAATAATAAATAAATAAAATAAATCCAAAGATAAGCCAATTGCAAAGCCCAATGCTCCTCTGGCTTTGATTCCCCGGAGTCTTAAAACAGGTTGAAGGCCACCACTAAAGGTCCCCAACCTTTGGCCCACGCAACCCTCCCCAACCCAGGCTCACCTCTTCGCTGTACTTGCCCACATACGAGTAGATCTCGGAGAGCGCACTCATGGTGTTGAACTCGTTCATGTGCATGCGCGACTGCTCAGCTAGATAAGCATTCATATCCTGGTCGCTAATAGCTGGCATCTTGCCGATATCTGAGTAGTACCTGGAGGGGAATGAAGCCGAGAGGGTGAGAATCCCATTAAAAAAGCTAGTTGTACAGATAAAAGAGTGGTGTGGTGGCCTAGAGGGGGCGCTCTTGCCTTACAATCAGGAGGCTGTCCGTTCGATCCTAGGTAGAGGCAGATATTTCTCTCCCAATGAGGATATATCTGCTGAAGAAAACTCCGCATTGGCAACAGGGAAAGGCATCTGGCCAGTGGGGAGGGGCAGGACCGAGGGGAGACAATTTTCATCCTCCCGGTTGGTGGCACGCAGCCGTTGGTTACAAACGGTCGGGTGCCACAACCCCCGCAGGCTAGGTGGCCAGGGAATACAGAGCCAGGGTCTGCGGCTGATGTTTTGCAACGCCAGGTCCTTTGTCAACAAAGCCCCCCTCATTAGTGACCTTGTGTCAGAGGGGGAGCCGGACCTGGTAGGAATTGCGGAGACCTGGTTGGGCCCCGAGGGAGGTCATCCCCTCGTTGAAATGTGCCCACCAGGCTACCGCGCATTTCATCAGCCGCGGGCCCTAGGCAGGGGTGGTGGGGTAGCGGTCATTATTAAGGAAGGCCTGGAGCTGAGAGAGACCATTGTGCCTCAGACCTCCGGCTGTGAGTCCCTCTGCATGAAGTGGGGCCTAGGGAGGCAGTTGGGCTTGCTGGTTGTATACCTGGCTCCCCGCTATGTAGCAGCAGCCCTGCCCGAGCTCCTGGAGGTGATCGCTACGGTGGCAGTGGAGACCCCCAGACTTATAGTCATGGGGGACTTTAATCTGCCATCGTTGGGCGAATCATCCGTGGTAGCTCGGGAGTTCATGGCTTCCATGACGGCCATGGACCTGACCCAAGTAATTCAAGGCCCCACCCATGAGGGTGGACATACGCCGGACCTCATCTTTGTCTCGGGCCAATGGAAGAGTGATCTGGGTACAGGGGATATAGTCATCACACCCTTGTCATGGTCAGACCACTCACTTCTCCGACTCGACTTTCCGACCGCTGCTCCCCTCCGCGGGGAGGCGGAACCAGAGTTACCAATCTGGTACCGCCCCAGGCGCTTGATGGACCCGGATGGGTTCCAGACAGCGCTTGGGCCATTTCCTGTATCCCTGACCCGCGCCCCGATGGAGGACCTCACGGCCGCATGGAATAGTGCGGCCGTGGGAGCCTTAGATCGGGTCGCGCCCTTGCGGCCTCTCTCGCGGCGGCGAACCACCCTGGCTCCTTGGTTTACTGAGGGGCTGCGGGTGATGAAACGCCGCAAGAGATGCCTAGAGAGAAGATGGAGGGCTAGCCGCTCTGAATCTGACCGGACACAGGTAAGAGCCCATTTACGGACTTACATTGTGGCGCTGAGGGTGGCCAAACGTCATCATTGTGCCACCCTCATAGCATCCGCAGAAAACCGCCCTGCCGCCCTGTTTAGGGTGACCCGTTCCCTCCTTCAACAGAGGGAGCGGGAAGCCCCGCTACAGGGTAGAGCAGAGGAATTTGTGATTTTTCTGCAGGAGAAAACCGCCCAGATACAGAGTGAGCTAGCCCCCATTCATGGCCCAGTGGCTTGCCACGAGAGAGATCTTGTTTGGGAGGAGTTTGACCCCGTTACTTCCGAGGATATGGACAGGCTACGTGGGCGACTGCGAGCCACCACATGTTCATTGGACCCGTGCCCCTCCTGGCTTGTACTGGCATCCTGGGAGGTGACACGAGGCTGGCTCCAAGAGGTTATCAACGCATCCTTGAGTGAGGGTTCCTTGCCTGCCTCCCTAAAAGAGGCTATGGTGAGGCCCCTCCTCAAGAAGCCCTCTTTGGACCCAGCTCTTTTGAACAACTACCGTCCAGTCTCCAACCTTCCCTTTTTGGCGAAGGTTGTTGAGAGTGTGGTGGCACAACAGTTTCCCCGTCACCTGGAGGAAGTTGACTATCTAGATCCGCGCCAGTCCGGCTTTCGGCCCGGGCATAGCACCGAGACGGCATTGGTCGCGTTGGTAGATGATCTCTGGAGGGCCAGAGATGGGGGATGTTCCTCCATCCTGGTCCTATTAGACCTCTCGGCGGCTTTCGATACCATCGACCATGGTATCCTATTGCATCGGCTGGGGGGGTTGGGGGTGGGAGGCACCGTTTTATGGTGGTTCTCCTCCTACCTCTCTGGCCGATCGCAATTTGTGCGGGCAGGAGAGCAGAGGTCGACCCCGAGACCCCTCACATGCGGGGTGCCTCAGGGGTCGGTCCTCTCGCCTCTCCTGCTTAATGCATACATGAAGCCGCTGGGTGAGATCATCCGTGGTTTTGGGGTAGAGTACCACCTGTACGCTGATGACACCCAGCTGTACATATCTACCCCAAACCACCCCAACGATGCCGTAGCGGTGATGTGCCAGTGCCTGGAAGCCGTGCGGATCTGGATGGGAAGTAACGGACTTAGGCTCAACCCGACCAAGACCGAGTGGCTGTGGTTTCCGGCTGCCCGATTCAACCAGCTTTCTCCAACGCTGGCCATAGGGGGCGAACATCTTACCCCTGTGGATGGGGCGCGCAATTTGGGTGTCCTCCTGGATACCCGGCTGTCTATGGAAGAGCAAGTGACAGCCGTGGCCAGGAGGGCGTTTTACCAGGTTCGCCTGGTTCGCCAATTGCGCCCCCTATTGGATCGGGACGCCCTTCGCACAGTCACTCATGCCCTCGTGACATCCCGACTGGACTATTGTAACTCTCTCTACATGGGGCTCCCCTTGAAGTGCACCCGGAGGCTTCAGTTAGTTCAGAATGCAGCCGCGCGAGCAATTATGGGGACCACCAGGTTTGCCCACGTTACACCGCTCTTGCGCGAGCTGCACTGGCTACCTGTCATCTTCCGGGTGCGCTTCAAGGTGTTAATTATCATCTTCAAAGCGCTCCATGGCTCGGGACCTAGCTATCTGCGAGATCGGATCCTGCCCCATGCATCCTCACGACCGATTCGCTCCCACAGAGAGGGCCTTCTCCGGGTGCCGTCCACTAGACTTTGTCAGCGGGCGACGCCCAGGGGAAGGGCGCTCTCTGTGGCGGGCCCGGCCCTCTGGAACGACCTTCCCCCTGATATTAGAACGACCACTGACCTCCACTCCTTCCGTGTAAAATTAAAGACCTATCTCTTTCGACTGGCCGGCCTTGAATAGTTCTCTCTGTTTATTGACTCCCAATATTTTAATGGGTTCTTAATTTTATATTTTTAGCACGGGTAATACTATTTAATTCTATTTTAATGTATGTATGTTGTATTTTATTGTATATTGTTTTTAGCTTTGCCTGTGCACCGCCCCGGGTCCCTGTGGGGAGAGGGTGCGGTTAATAAATTTCAATTTCAAACAACATTCAGCTCCATTCTGGGGTCGTTAAAAGAAGAAGATGGTCTTGATTAATAGACAAGAGTGGTGCGGTGGCCTAGAAGTGGAGCTTTCGCCTCACCATCAGGAGGCTGTGTGTTCGATCCTAGGTAGAGGCAGATCTTTCTCTTGGGCGACGCTCCCATGTAACACCCCTCCTGCGTGAGCTGCACTGGCTTCCGGTGGTTTTCCGGGTGCGATTCAAGGTGTTGGTTACTATCTTTAAAGCGCTCCATGGCTTAGGACCGGGGTACTTACGAGATCGCCTTCTGCCATTGAGAGCCTCCCACCGGCCAGGACGCTCCCCTAGAGAGAGTCTCCTCATGGTGCCGTCGGCTTAACAATGTCGACTGGCGACCCCCAGGGGGAGAGCCTTCTCCATGGGAGCCCCTGTCCTCTGGAACGAATTTCCCCCAGAATTAAGAACTATCCCTGACTTACGCACCTTCCGCCGTGCTCTCAAAACCTTTTTCTTCCAACAAGCCGGGTTGGCATAAAACAGGATTTTTAAATTTAAATTTTTATTATTTTAATCAGGGTTAGTTTGGTTTTTTTCCCACGTTTCGGCCAATAGTTTAATTATGTCTTTTAAAAGCCTTCTTTTAACTTTTATATATTTGTTTTTATTCTGTCTGAGTCGTTCGGGAGAAGGGCGGTATAAAAAACCAAAAAACTCTAAACTCTAACTCTAAAGGACAGGTAAGGAGCGAGGGTGGGTGGGTGGGGCCTCCGGAGCGCCATACCAGAACGGTACCAGGTGCTCTGGGCCGGCTCCGGTACGCCCGGACTGGTGTGTACCACCTGCAACCCACCACTGGGCTGTAGCCTTGTGGGCGGGGGGTGGCGGCCCATGGTCTCCATCTGCGGCCTTCCCAGTCAGCTTCTGACAAGCAGAATCAAGGTGGGGGCGGGGAGAATCTGGATTCACATAATGACCATATGATTCACTTAACAACTGTCTCGATTTGCTTGATGACGATGGCGAAAATGGTCATAAAATTCCTTACTATCTTGCTCCACCACGAAAATGCTAGACCCAACTTTTGGACGTAACTCGAGAACTCCCCTCTACAGAAATTTAATAAAGCGGGCGTGAGAAGCCCGTCGGTGTCTGGTCTGAGTTGCAACACCTCGCTGCAACTAAGAGGGCTTGGACACCACCCTAACTAATGCGGTGTGGAAATTTATGCGCAGAGAAACCTGGGCTTTTTCAGGAGGGGGGGGGTCCCTTGCTTCTCCTCAGCTTTTAAAGTATGTTTGGGCCATGGAGGACAGGAGTTGCAGAAGGTAATCAGTCACTGTCACCGGCAGCTGTGCTCCGCTGTCAACTGGTTAATTAGACGCCGGCATTTACATTTTTAATTCCTGCAATCTGACACTTCGCACCCATGCCGAGAAACACCCCCCCGTGTGGCTCCCATCGGCCGTCGGCACCCGGAATTTGGAAAATTCACGGAGAGAGAAAAAAGCAGGAGCTAAAATGGATGGCAGGTGTCCTGTGAAGTCACCTGCAGGGTTTCGCACCCGTGTTCGGTCCCTTCCCTGAAGAGTTCACACTCGTCCAGTGGTCACCCCTGCTAAAGTGACTTTAGAATATTGATGGCCCATTTATCCCCTCTCTCTAATTTCAGTACAGGAAGTCCTTGACTTACAACCACCACTGAGCCTGAAATATATGTGAGACCGTTGTTAAGTGAATAGGTTGGGAGGAGAGAGAGGGACTGGCCCAAAGTCAAGCAGTTGGCTTTCATGCCTAAGGCAGGACTAGAACTCACCATCTCCCAGTGATTGGCTCAAAGTCACCCAGCCGGCTTCCATGCTTAAGGCGGTGCTAGAACTCACCATCTCCCGGTGATTGACCCAAAGTCACCCAGCCGACTTCCATGTTTAAGCTGGTTCTAGAACTCACCATTTCCCGGTGATTGGCCCAAAGTCACCCAGCTGACTTCTATGCTTAAGGCAGTGCTAGAACTCACCGTGTCCTGGTGATTGGCCCAAAGTCACCCAGCTGACTTCTATGCTTAAGGCGGTGCTAGAACTCACCGTGTCCTGGTGATTGGCCCAAAGTCACCCAGCTGACTTCTATGCTTAAGGCGGTGCTAGAACTCACCATTTCCCGGTGATTGACCCAAAGTCACCCAGCTGAATTCTATGCTTAAGGCGGTGCTAGAACTCACCGTGTCCTGGTGATTGGCCCAAAGTCACCCAGCTGACTTTGGGTCACCTTAAGCTTTCATGCCTAAGACGAGAGTAGAACTTAAGGTCTCCCACTTTCTAACCTGATGCTTTAACCACTACACCAAACTGGGTCTTGAATGAGTTTGTAAACCTATATGGGGGTGGGTTGGGTGGGAAGGTTGAGAGGGGAGATGGTATGCGCTCCTTTCCCATCTCAATAACCAAGTGAAGTGAGAAAGCATCAGTAAAGACGGCCGATTCATGTTCCTTTTCCAAAACTGCAGGGCGAAGGTGTAGCAACAACGCGGATAAGCGACTGTAACTACATGTTAAGGTTGTGAATCATCTTGGTGGTTCCACCCCAGACTAAAGAAAAAAATAGTAGAATATTATGGCCACGTTTCATTTCAACGTGTTGAACCTCTTACTAATAGTCTAATGCAGCGGTCACCAACTGGTGGCCTGTGGACCACTGGTGGTCTGCGAGAAAATTATTTGCCTTTTTTATATTGCACAAAATCAGAGGGTCCTCAAATTAGGCCCCTGGGATGGATACGTGCAATGAACGCTTGTGTTGCTGCAGAGTCTCCCCCCTTTGGGGTCTTTTTGTGGGGGTTGGAGGGGGGGCTTCGACTTCCTGGTGGGGGGCTTTAGGCGAAGGCTGGAGGGAAGCGCCGGTGGTGGTGAAGAGCCGGAGGGGCTCGTTCCAGTTCAGAGAACACCAAGGACTCTAGACATGTCAGCCAGCAGGGAACACCAAGATAAGCAGAGATTAACACCAGACAAACAATTGTGCAGAAAGCAATACCCTAATCAAAGAGAAGAACCACACCTCCACCAGAACCGGCAGGGCAAGCTACTGTATATAAAACATGGAGCAAACCCCACACTCCCTTTCACTGATGACGTTACCTAGGCGGGCAATGAAGCACATGCCAACAACCAACCAAGTTCAGAGAGCATCAAGAACTCCACTGTTCAACCCCGAGCTATCGATGTTCTCTTCTTTTGGAACGGGTGAGTGTGTTTGTCTGTTGTAGGTTGAAAACCGAGTCCCCAAACAGTTCCAGGAAAGGAGAGAGACGTTGTTGTTAGTTGTGAAGTTGTGTCCAACTCATCACGACCCCATGGACCACGTTCCTCCAGGCCTTCCTGTCCTCTACCATCCTCTGGAGTCCATTGAAGCTCACGCCGACTGCTTCGGTGACTCCATCCAGCTCCCTCCTTCTCTGTTGTCCTCTTCTTCTTCTTTTGCCCTCCATCATTCCCAGCATGAGGCTCTTCTCCAGGGAGTCCTTCTTCCTTCTCATCAGGTGGCCAAAGCCTTTAAGTTTCCTCTTCAGGATCTGGCCTTCTGAAGAGCAGCCAGGGTGGATCTCCTCCAGGACTGACCGGTTGGGTGGCCTTGCAGTCCAAGGGACTCAATGCAGGAGTCTTCTTCTCCAGCCCCAGAGTTCAAAGGCCTCCATTCTTTGGCGCCCAGCCTTCCTTCTGGTCCAACTTTCACAGCCATCCATTGCAAGTGGGAACTTACGGTCCTTCAAAATGACCTGCTGAAAGGCATCTGTGCACTTTATAAATATTCCATGGCTCGCGGAACATGAGAACGCACACGGGTATTATACCCGATTAAAAATGGATGAAGCTTGGGCAAGAAAATCAACAGTGACATAACCCATTCTGGGTAGGCAGGCTCTCCGTTCTCAACTATTAATGAACCCTCACGGCGCTTAGTACACCAGAACCAACCCAAATGGATCCTTCCCATTTTAATTTCCCTCCTGGGAGAGAAGCACAAATTCACCGAGTTGACTGACTACCGAAACCTGGTTTACTTCCAACCTGTTGCACAGTACGGACAGCAGGGCTGTCTGTATTCTGGGCTCCGTTGTGGTTGTAAGTCGAGAACTACCTGTAGTCTGAACTCTATACATCGTGAGCAGGAATTAGTCGGAACACATTCCATAAATGCAAGAGGGCAAGGTACCCCCACAAATGCCTTTAAATCTCATCTGTTTTTTCCCAGGCAAAAGCTGGGAAGGTTCCTGTACTATGGGCAGAAAGCAATAAAGTAGCTAGTCTGAACTCTACAGGTAGGTTCATGTTGCAGAGCTGGCAGCAGAGTCGGACAGTGAGGAGGTTGGGGAGGAAGATGGGCCAGTCCTGGAGTCTGGGGAAGGCTCGGACAAGGGCTCTGCATCAGAGGGGGAGATGGGGCCGAGGCCATCTGGCAATTCTCAGCTGCCTTTGGAGTCGGAGTTCAGTGTGACAGAAGAACAGCTGGAGCCTGTTCCCAGTGTGCATGCGCAGAGCTGCCAGAAGAAAAGAACAACTCAGAAATCAGGGTCGACTTGGGAATAAGGCCACAGGTGGACGATGAATGGCCCCTCCCATAGGAAATAAAAGAGGAGTGAATGGGGAGTGGAGTTTGCAGGAGACAATTCGTTCCTTCGGTCGTTGGATTCGTTTCAGGAGGGCGAAGATCTGCCCGCGAATCCTAGAGACTCTGTGCCCAGCCTTTCCTTGCACAGCGCCTCACTTGGGAAAATATTTACCTGGCAGCTTTCCAAGCTAGATAAGGTCTGTGGTCATAAATACTCCTTTGAAAGACTGTTTGGCAGGCCTTTGCTGGATGGGAATGAGAGGAATTCCCGTTTGTTTCATAAAAGGGGTTTTGTCGGGACCAGAACTCTGCCTCCTGCTTTTTGGGGAAGCCGAGGTCAGAGCAGTTTGGCCCTGACCGTTTCTGCTGCATCCCTTCTTCTCTTCCGCTCTTCTCTCCTGCTCCTGTCATAACTCAGGTGCGCTGACGTCCTGGGCAACAGCCAGCAAGAGGCAGCCCTGGTGAAGCTCTTCCAAGATCCACCTCGAATGCCACCCGGGATGGGATGACAGATTCATTTGCAAAGGGTGTCTGCTCCTGTCAAGAGACTGGGAGACACATCCATTACTCTGGACCCATCAAGCTTCCCCTGAGGAGGAGGCTGGAGGACACAGGGTGGCTCTGACAGATCTATTTTCCATGCTTTTGTGAAACTACCGTATTTTTCGGACAATAAGACGCACCGGTGTATAAGACACACCAAGATTTCGCAGAGGTAAGTAAGAAAAAGCTGGGGGCTGAGGCAAGGCAAAAACGCCTCAGTTTTTGTGAAAAATGGCCCGTTTTTCACCTGTTTTTCACCAAAACGGGGACATTTTTGCCTTGCCCCAACCCTGCTGAAGCCTGCAGAGGGCTGCTGGGGGATGAGGCAAGGCAAAAACGCCTCAGGTTTTCTGAAAAATGGCCCGTTTTTCACCAAAACGGGGACATTTTTGCCTTGCCCCAACCCTGCTGAAGCCGGCAGAGGGCTGCTGGGGCTGAAGCAAGGCAAAAACGCCTCAGTTTTTGTGAAAAATGGCCCATTTCTTGCCTATTTTTCACCAAAACTGGGACATTTTTGCCTTGCCCCAACCCTGCTGAAGCCTGCAGAGGGCTGCGGCAAGGCAAAAACGCCTCAGGTTTTGTGACGAACTGCCTGTTTTTTCACAAAATTAGCATGCAGGGGCAGGCCATTGAGAGGCCAAAAATGGCTATATTCTGTGTACCAACATTTCCATGCTCTATTAGGGGGGGAAAGGTGCGTCTTATACTCCAAAAAGTATGGTAATGTCTCTGGTTAAGGAGGCCTCTTAAATGGCCCACTGCACTCAGGGCAAGATCTGGGATATTTTTCTCTTAGAGAACACTGTGTTTTCCCGAAAATAAGACAGGGTCTTATTTTCTTTCGACCCCCAAAATAAGCACTTGGCCTTATTTTCGGGGAGGTCTTATTATTTTTGAGGTGCAGGAGTGTGAGAGGTTGCAGGTTGAGTCCCATGCGTGTCAGCGCCAACGAGGAAATCTTGCCTGGCTTTAACTTTGTTTTGACAGCTCATCAAAATGCAAAAACCCCCTTCATTAACGATCATCGCCTCTCCGTGCTCTAATCTTCCAGGGTGGTCCGGGGTGTTTTTGCCGCTGTGGCGTGGAGCTAATTGTCTTGCGAGGGCCTTTGGAGGGGGGTGGCTACTGCTGCTCATTACAAAGCTCGTTAATAATCATTTAGCATATGAAACACGGGTAATGAGACCATGTGTTGCAGACAGAAGATGGCAATTACAGGAATGACATAATTACGCAAAACCGTTCCGGGGGACAGGGGGCACCAAAGTCTTCGTCAGCAGCTCAGAAGAACCTCAACTCAAAGAAAACTCATGTCAGGCCTACAGCCATCTTTTCCTTTGGGATCTTCAGCCTTCCACACTTTCTATTCTTCTACTATGCCTTTTCTATGGTGGGAAAACGGGAGGGGGGATTGTACGGAGTGAGATGCCATGTAGCCAAAACAAAATTCCTTTCTAGAAAACCAAGGTCATCCTTTTGTCTTTGCACCTCTGCACCTGACCAGAACTGGATGGGTGGAACTGCCAGCATGGCAGTGGGAGATTGGACCATGGGATGGACTGGGAGGGGGGGGGGGCAAGATCTTGAACTTTCAACTGGGAGCGGGGAAAACAAGGAAGCTTTCAGATTCGGGTTTTCCCCAGATGTGCCAACATGGCTCTCTTCATCAATTGGGATTTTGAGGAAGGCTTTGCCATGGACTCTGATTTACTTTTGGATGCTATCTGGAACCCTGTCAACTCAATCGTGGGACTTTGCTATGCCAGGTTGATGTGGGGTTTGTCCACTGATTCAAACACAACTGGCAGAAGACAATGGGGCTGATGCCCACATTGCTAAATATATCAATGCTGGATATTTTAGCCCAAGGGGTCTATTATCCCGGTTTAGGATGACGAAGAAGGATGGGCTTTGACTTGAAGATGAAAGAAGGGAAGAAAGGATGGCAAGAATTATCCCCCCCCCCCACCGCCAGCAGATGGTCGTCCTACATTCAGTTAAAGTAGAACTGACATCAGCTCTCCAGATCAAGAGAAGTCATGGGATCTAAGCCTAAAAAAATTCTGAATTTGCACGGAGGGGGGAGAGAAAAATGTGGGGTCCTTGGTGGTCTAGGAGCTTGGTGGTTTTCTGGCAGATGTTTCGTGACCTAATTAGCCAACATCATCAGTCTAGATGTGAGTGGGGTTGGAGGAAGAAGAGGAAGAAGAATGGAGGAGGAATGGAGGAGGAGGAGGAGGAGAATTGACCGATGGTTGGTGCTCTCTGAGCTTGGTCATTTTCTTGCAGACATTTCATGACCCAACTAGGTAACATCATCAGTCTAGAAGTGAGTGGGGTTGGGGGAGGAGGAAGAGGAAGAGGAAGAGGAGGAAGAGTTTGAGTTTATTAAAAGTTTGAGTTTATTAAATTTATATACCGCACCCTTTCCCAGAAAGGGACTCGGGGCGGTGCACAGGCAATTTAAAAAACAAATATAAACATAGCAAAATACAAAATATAAAACCAGGAAGAGGAAGAGGAAGAGGAAGAGGAAGAAGGAAGGCAGAGGAATGGAGGAGGAGGAGGAGGCCAATTAGCTTTGCAAGGCCAAACGGAGCACAGAGTCAAAACGGAGCTTCAGAGTTTAAACCGACCAGCATGAACAAAATTGCTTCCTGCAAAGGCTCACGTGCTCCTCCTTTGTGTCTTATGGGAGGGGCCAATCATCTCCGAGCCTTACTCCCGAGTCTCCCCTTTTGTCTTAATTGTTCTTGCCTTCTGGCAGCTCTGCCCATGTGCGCACTGGGAACAGGCTCCCCTTGTTCCTCTGCCTTGCTGATGCTAGACTCCAGAGGCTCCCGAAGCAGCACATAACTCCCAGATGGCCTTCGTCCCCTCTCTGCCTCCGACGCAGAGCCCTCATCCGAGCCTTCCCCAGATTCCAGAACTGCTCCATGTTCAGTGGTGGGTTCCGGGCGATACAGCCCGATACGGCCATACCGGTAGTAGCCGGGAGCAGCGGCCACAATACCGGTACAGTGGCTTATTTGGCCCACCTGCCTGCCCACATTGCATAGCTGTTTAGAATGTGACCGGCCAATTGCGCAGGCCCGTACAACGTGTGGTGCCTGCGCGACCTCCACCGAGCAGCTGGATGTCACAGGGAGGTGGTGGTAGGATGCCCGGCCCTGTACGCCGCACACCAGTTGCGATGGGGTCCGGAACCCACCACGGTCCATGTTCCTCCCCAACCTCCTCACTGTCCCACTCGGCTACTAGCTCCGCAGGCTGCTGGCGGAGCACAGCCCAGGCTCCTCTGGGGATGCCTTTGCAACCCACAGCACCACAGTCCAAGGCAACCCACAGCACCACCACGTAAAGCAACCCAACCGAACACGGGTAGTCCTCGACTCGAGACCACAATTGAGCCCAACGTTACTGTTGCTAAGCGAGACACATTTGTTAAGGGAGCGTTGCCCTGTTTTACAACCTTCCTTGCCCCAGTTGCTAACCACTGTTAGCTACGCGTTATCTGGCTTTCCCATTGACTTGGCTTGTCAGAAAGTCGCAAAAGGAGGAATCGCACGACCCCCGTGGTGCTGCGACCATCATAAATCGGTACCAGTTGTGAAGCGTCTTAACTTCAATCCCATGTCGAACGGGGATGCTGCAAGAATCATAACGTAAGTATGAAAAATTGTCCTCAGTCCCTTTTTTCAGTGTTGTAGCGTCGTACAGTCACTAAACAGTTGAGGACTACCCAGGGGTGGGATTCAAATTTTTTTACTACCAGTTCTGTGGGCGTGCATTGAAGGATACTGCAAAATCCCCATTCCCTCCTGATCAGCTGGGATACAGGAGGCAGAGAATAAATGGGGGCGAGGCCAGCCAGAGGTGGTATTTACCAGTTCTCCGAACTACTCAAAATTTCCGCTAGCGGTTCTCCAGAACTGGTCAAAACCAGCTGAATACCACTTCTGGGACTGCCTGAGGGTACCCAGCACAGGTTAATGCCACAGATATATGCCTGTGTTCCTACGGCCTGAGTAGTGTGTTGGTTATCATCTTCAAAGCGCTCCATGGCACGGGACCTAGCTATCTGCGGGATCGCATCCTGCCCCATACATCCCTGCGGCCGATTCGCTCCCACAGAGAGGGACTTCTTCGGGTGCCGTCCACTAGGCTGTGCCAGCGGGCGACGCCCAGGGGAAGGGCCTTCTCTGTGGCGGGCCCAGCCCTCTGGAACGACCTTCCCCCCGAAATTAGAACAACCACGGACCTCCGCTCCTTCCATCAAAAATTGAAAACACACTTTTTCTGCTTGGCCGGCCTAGGGTAATTAACTGTTTAGGGTTTTTAGGGGTTTTAGTTTTAGTTTTAATATGGGATTTTAGCACAGGGTTTTAGTTTAATTTATTTTAACATTGTATTATGTTTGTGGTTTTATATGTATTTTTTAATTCCCTGTGCCTTGCCTCGAGTCCCTTCGGGGAGAGAGAGCGGGTTCTAAATTATAATAATAATAATAATAATAATAATAATAATAATAATAATAATAATAATAATAATAATAACAACAACAACAACAACAACAACAACAACAATAATTATTATTATTACTATTACTATTACTATTATTATTATTATTATTATTCACTCCTATTTTTCCTCCATTTTCCCAACGGTTGGCGCTTCAATCGACTTGGCGGGTCTACACAGGTTAACGCACAAGCGGCCTTGCCGTTTTTCCCCTCGTTGTGCGAGACGCACACCGCCCGCTTTCCGGCTCGTTCGTTCTTCCTTCAAGCTCGGCGTGATCTCATTTGTCAGCCGGAGAGGCCCAAACCGGCTAAAGACTTCTGTGTTGTAGGCAACATTAAAAGCTATTTTTCTCGGCCGTGTTCCCAATTGACCGGATAATTATGTTTAGGATTGGACGGAGACCTCGGCTTCTAACGGAGGCGGTTTCTTAGCAACCCGAAAGGCAGCTCGGGAGATACCTGCCTTAATTATGCTCCGGTTCCTTGAGGATGAGAGGGAAACGCCAGCTGCTTACAAGCCCTGGGAAGGAGGTAGTAGTAGAGGTGGGCTAGCGGTTTGCAAAGGCAGGCCGGGTCGTTGGCTGGACTACAGACGAGGCAGGCTCATTATATCTGCCAGCTTTCTGGAAGGCCAAGTTGTCTTCTCTGATCTCGGTCCCGGAGAAGGCTGTGGGTCCTCCAGGGTTAGGACCAGAGGAAGAAGCGTGGCTTTCGACTTTCCGGCGGATTTTGTTTTCAGAGCCAAAAGGAAAAGGAGGCTAATGGTGTAGTGTGAGGTTCTTGGAGGTATTTAATTACGAGCTAGACAAACCTGGGCCTGTTGGGTCATGGCTGCAGAGGTATTTCTTCAGCTGAACAGAGAAAGGGAATGACCAACGATGGGCAAAAAAAACCCCGAAGGAATAGGTGTGCCTTCCGATTTCCTGCTGGCTTCCCCATTGAATTTCTTTGTGGCAATCTGGCAGGGAACATTGGAAACTTCCCTTCTCCTTCTCCTTCTCCTTCACCTCCTCCTTCTCCCTCTCCTCCTCCCTCCTTCCCTCCCTCCCTTCCCTCACTGCAGTTTTTAAGTTAGTCACATGGTGGTTAAGTGGTCGCAAAAGGGGATCCCGTAATCTCGAGACACTGCGACCGTCATCAATAGGGGCCAGTTTCAGCCAAGCAGCTGAATTTTGATCACGTGACCATGGGGAACGGTGCAACGGTTGTAAATGTGAACAATGGTCAGAAGTAACCTTTTCAGTGCTTTTGCGAACTTTGGATGATCACTAAACAAACTGTTGCAAGTTAAGGACTACCTGTAATGCTCTTACCAAAGAGAGAGAGAGAGGAGGACAGAGACAGAGAGTAGAAAGACAGGGAAAGAGAGAGAGAGAGAGAGAGAAGAGACAGAGAAGAGAGACAGAGAGAAGAGAAAGAGGAGAAGAGAGAGAAAGAGAGAGGCAGAGGAAGAAGAGAAAAGAGAGTGAGAGAAGAGAGAGAGAAAAGAGAGAGAAAGGAAGGAGAGAGAGAGAAGAGACAGAAAAGAGAGAGACAGGGAGAAGAGAGAGAGGAGAGAGAGAGAAGAGTGAAAGAGAAGAGAGACAGAGACAGAGTGTAGAGAGAGAGAAGAGAGACAGAGAAGAGAGAGAAGAGACAGGAAAGAGAGAGAAAGAGGAGAGAGAGGAGAGAGAAGAAAAAGAGAGAGACAGTGTAGAGAGAGGACAGAGAAGAGAGAGAGGAGAAACAGGATAAGAGAGAGAGAAAGAGAGAGGAGAGAGAAGAAAAAGAGAGAGACAGAGAGAAAGAGAAGAGAGAGAAAAGAGACAAAGAGAAGAGAGGAGACAGAGAGAAAAGAGAGACAGAGAAAGAGAGAGGAGAGAGAAGAAAAAGAGAGAGAGAGAGGAGAGAGAGAGAAGACAGAGAAGAGAGAAAGAGAGAGAGAGAAGAGGGAGAGGAGACAGAGAGAAAAGAGAGACAGAGGAGAGAGAGAAAGAGAGAGAGAGAAAAGAGTGAGAGAGAAAGAGGAGAGATAGAGAGACAGAGAAAAGAGAGACAGAGAGAGTGAGAGAAGAGACAGAGACAGAGAAAAGAGAGAGAGAGGAAGAAAGAAAGAGAAGAGACAGAAAAGAGAGAGACAGGGAGAAGAGAGAGAGAGAGAAAAGAGCGACAGAGAAGGGAGAGAGAAGAGAGAGAGTGTAGAGAGAGAGAAGAGAGACAGAGAAGAGAGAGAGGTGAGACAGGAGGAGAGAGAGAAAGTGGAGAGAGAGGAGAGAGAAGAAAAAGAGAGAGACAGAGAGAAAGAGAAGAGAGAGAAAAGAGACAAAGAGAAGAGAGGAGACAGAGAGAAAAGAGAGACAGAGAAGAGAAAGAGAGAGGAGAGAGAAGAAAAAGAGAGAGAGAGGAGAGAGAAGACAGAGAAGAGAGAGAGACAGAGAAGAGGGAGAGGAGACAGAGAGAAAAGAGAGACAGAGGAGAGAGAGAAAGAGAGAGAGAGAAAAGAGTGAGAGAGAAAGAGGAGAGATAGAGAGACAGAGAAAAGAGAGACAGAGAGAGTGAGAGAAGAGACAGAGACAGAGAAAAGAGAGAGAGAGAGGAAGAAAGAGAGAAGAGACAGAAAAGAGAGAGACAGGGAGAAGAGAGAGAGAGAGAAAAGAGCGACAGAGAAGGGAGAGAGAAGAGAGAGAGTGTAGAGAGAGAGAAGAGAGACAGAGAAGAGAGAGAGGTGAGACAGGAGGAGAGAGAGAAAGTGGAGAGAGAGGAGAGAGAAGAAAAAGAGAGAGACAGAGAGAAAGAGAAGAGAGAGAAAAGAGACAAAGAGAAGAGAGGAGACAGAGAGAAAAGAGAGACAGAGAAGAGAAAGAGAGAGGAGAGAGAGAAAGAGAGAGAGAGAAAAGAGTGAGAGAGAAAGAGAAGAGAGAGAAAAGAGACAAAGAGAGGAGAGGAGACAGAGAGAAAAGAGAGACAGAGAAGAGAAAGAGAGAGGAGAGAGAAGAAAAAGAGAGAGAGAGGAGAGAGAAGACAGAGAAGAGAGAAAGAGAGACAGAGAAGAGGGAGAGGAGACAGAGAGAAAAGAGAGACAGAGGAGAGAGAGAAAGGGAGAGAGAGAAAAGAGTGAGAGAGAAAGAGGAGAGATAGAGAGACAGAGAAAAGAGAGACAGAGAGAGGAGAGAGAGACAGAGAGAAGAGAGAGAAAGAGAGAAAAGAGAGAGCGAAAGAGTCAGACCTACCTTTCTACCCAGTTCTTGTAGCTGGGGATATCCTTGGCGTAAAGCAATTTATTAGATGGGGAGTCTTTGCCCAAACGATGCTCTGAGGTTGAACAGGAGTCCATGAAGGTTTGTGCCACCACCGATAAGCAGGCATCCGTGATGCTGTTCTTGTGAATGTCGAAGACAAACTGGGGATTTTTGATCATGTTGACCCAAAACCTCAAGGGCAAGCTGAAACCAGAAGACAGAAGGAAGGAAGGAAGGCTCTTAGCATTGTGTTTTTTAAAGCATAAATTCAAGTACCGTATTTTTCAGAGTATAAGACGCTCTGGAGTCTAAGACGCACCTTAGTTTTTGGGGGGGAGGAAAGTAAGAAGAAGAAAAATTCTCCCTCTGCCTACCAGCGTCCATCGTATTCAGCTGGTTAGCTTCCTGACTTGGAACACATGTTAAGTTCTTCCGTGGCCTAGAGGTGGAGCTCTCGCCTCCCAAGCAGGAGGTTGTGAGTTCGATCCTAGGTGGAGGCAGATGTAAGATCTGCTGTTTGGGCGGGGGTTGGACTAGATGACCTGCAAGGTCCCTCCCAACTCTGTTAATCTGTTAACAGGCAGAGCAATTAAGTCAGCCAATGGGAGCTTAAATAGATCTGAGTCTGTGCTGAGAATCGAAACTGAAACTGCTCTGTCTGCCCTGAACGCTGAAATGAAACTCACGGGTCTCTCTTTCTTTTGTTCTGCTTGTATAACTTCTACCACATTGGAAGATTTGGACTCTGAAATTTGCCGTGTAAACAGCAAGGAGACAGGAAGGAGACTGGCTTAGCCGGGAACTGAAAGTGAAACTGCTTGTGGTTTGCTTGTATTGACTGCCACCTTGGAAAAAAACAAAACACCTGCTTTTGGTAATCTATATAAATAAAAATGTAACAAGAGTTTGTTCAAAACCGCTAATCTCTGAAAGTCCTGCACCGATCACTTCCACATTTCCACACAACGTTCCTTTCAAGTACGGCACCAATGATATATATATATAGATTGTGTGGATATCACACCTGTGCCAGGTACATGCAACGGAAATGTGAAAAATTGTAAATACAGAGAGAGCAGTGGGCCACAGGTATTATGTCATCCTTTATGACATAAAATACTCTGTCCATAAGATTCAAGGAGAAATACAGTAGGTAGGTAGGTAGGCAGCTATAGGGATAATAATAATAATAAATTTTATTTATATACCGCCTCCTCTCCCCGGAGGGACTCGGAGCGGTGCACAGGGAATAAAAACCAATATAAAATACATAGAAAGATAAATAGTTAAAATACGAATTAAACAATTGTCCCTGCGCTAAAATCCCCTAAATTAAATTACACTAAAAACCCCTAAAACCCTATCGAAAGACAGAAGACTAACCTAGGCCGGCCAAGCAGAAAAAGTGTGTTTTCAATTTTTGACGGAAGGAGAGGAGGTCCGTGGTTGTTCTAATTTCGGGGGGAAGGTCGTTCCAGAGGGCTGGGCCCGCCACAGAGAAGGCCCTTCCCCTGGGCGTCGCCCGCTGGCATAGCCTAGTGGACGGCACCCGGAGAAGCCCCTCTCTGTGGGAGCGAATCGGCCGCAGGGATGTATGGGGCAGGATGCGATCCCGCAGATAACTAGGTCCCGAGCCATGGAGCACGATTGGATAGAGGGAGGGAGGGAGAAATATTTAGGTAAGTAGTTAGAGGGATAGAGGGAGAAATACAGTAGGCAGCTATAGGGATAGAGAGAGGGAGGGAGAAATGTGGTAGGTAGATAGATAGGTAGGTAGGTAGGTAGGTAGGTAAAGGGATGGAGAGGGAGAAATACAGTAGGTAGGTAGGTAGGTAGGGGGAGAAATGCAGTAGGTAGGTAAGTAGGTAGATAGGTAGTTAGGTAGGTAGTTAGGTAGGTGGATAGAGAGGGAGAGGGAGAAATGCAGTAGGTAGGTAGATAGGTAGGTAGGTAGGTAGGTAGAGGGAGAAATGCAGCAGGAAGGTAAGTAGGTAGGTAGGTAGGTAGAGGGATAGAGAGGGAGAGGGAGAAATACAGTAGGTAGGTAGGTAGGTTTTTAAGAAGAGGTTAGGCAGTCAATTGTCTGAAATGGGATAGGGTCTTCTGTTTGAGCAAGGGGTTAGACTAGAAGACCTCCGAGGTCCCTTCCAGGTCTATTTGGATTGTACATCTGGTGGCCACCACCTTGGAGAACTTTGATATTCCTAGCTCACCTCTAGGCAGATGTTTTGATTGAGTAGACAGAAACATTGCCCAAAAGAATTCTTCTTGAGACCTTTATCCTCACCCACCTTCCAAGAGTCAATACCCACCATTGATTTAATATCCAAGATCAGTGTTCCCCAATAATCTTCTATCTATCTATCTATCTATCTGTCTGTCTGTCTGTCTGTCTGTCTGTCTGTCTGTCTGTCTGTCTGTCTGTCTCTACCTACCTACCTACCTACCTACCTACCTACCTACCTACCTACCTACCTACCTATAATTATCTATCTATCTATCTATCTATCTATCTATCTATCTATCTATCTATCTATCTATCTATCTATCTAATCTGCCTATCTATCTATCTATCTATCTATCTATCTATCTGTCTGTCTGTCTGTCTCTCTCTCTCTCCCTCCCTCCCTACCTACCTACCATTATGCATTGTCTGTCTGTCTGTCTGTCTGTCTGTCTGTCTCTCTCTCCCTCCCTCCCTCCCTCCCTACCTACCATTATGCATTGTCTGTCTGTCTGTCTGTCTGTCTGTCTGTCTGTCTGTCTGTCTGTCTGTCTGTCTGTCTGTCTGTCTATCTATCTATCTATCTATCTATCTATCTATCTATCTATCTATCTATCTATCTATCTCTAGTTACCTACCTACTTACTCTGGAACGCCTCAAGCAATTTTAACCAAACTTGGTACGCAGATGACTTACTCTCTGGAAACAAATACTGTGGGGGTAAGACACCCCTAACACCCCTCGGGGTGTTTGTTCCTGTTAAGATACAGCCTGTTGTGCTTTCAAATGGCTTCTACCGTACTGCCGTAAAATGGCTTCTACTGTACAGCGCAGTGGAGTTGCCACGGTAACGGCTTCACAGTACTCCACCAGGGGGCTCCCTCTGGTAAGGGGGAAAACCCAACATTAGAAGTAATCCTGTATTAGACAGGATTAAGATAAATAAATAACCCGGGCAAGGCCAACCGGGTTACCAGCTAGTCCAAGATAAATGTCCTCCGCCTACTTCCCTTCAAAGACATTTCTTGGCTGTTTTATTAACACCCTCGGGAGTCTCTGTTTCTGACTGTCCTGGATCCTTGTGGGGGGGGGGGTGTTCTTTTCCCAGCGAGCAACAGGCAATAAGTCGGGAGCTCAAGACATATTTTTTCCACCTGGCCGGCCTGGTTTAGACTTTAGACATCGATTTTAGTAATTAATTTTATAGGGTTGTAGTGTCTTAAATTTTTAGCACAGTTTTAATTTAATTTGGTTTTAGTGGTATGAGTGTATTTATTCAGGTGTATGTATTACTTGTATTTTTATCTGCTGTGCACTGCCCCGAGTCCTACCCGGAGAGGGGGCAGTATAAAAGTCTAATTAAATAAATAAATAAATAAATAAATAAATAAATAAATAAATAAATAAATAAATAAATAAAGTCAAGAAACCGTCGGGAAGAAAGAAGTTGGAGAAAACGGACATGGAATTAATTGAATCTGCTCCCCCACCATGCCTCCCGTTTCTCTAATCCTGTGTTCAACGCCCATCTCTTTCCCCCGTCTTTAAATGAGCCCCCCCCACCCCCCAGAGTGGCTTCAATCAGCCTTAAATGAACGCCACAGATGATGTTCATAATACGCTAATGTTTCATTAGTTCCAAATTTATTTATTTCTCTCCCTCTGTTCCGTCTCTTTCCCTCCCTCTCTCCCTTCCTTTCTTCCCTCTGTTCACTCCTTCCCTCCGCTCCCTGTCTTTCCCTCATTCACTTCCTTCCTTCTTCCCTGCCTCCTGAGTTCACTCCCCCTCCATCTTTCCTTTCCTCTGTTCCCACTCTTTTCCTACCTTCCTTCCTTCCTTCCTGTTCATTCCCTCCCTCCCTCCTTCCCCTCTGTTCCCTGTCTTTCCCTCATTCACTTCCTTCCTTCTTCCCGCCCTCCTGTGTTCACTCCCCCTCTCCCTCTCTTTTCCTCTGTTCCCTCTTTTCCTTCTTTCCTTCCTTCCTTCCTTCCTTCCTTCCTTCCTTCCTTCCTCCCTCCCTCCCTCCCTCCCTCCCATGTTCACTCCCCCTCCCCCTCTCTTTTCCTCTGTTCCCCCTCTTTTCCTTCCTTCCACCCTCCCTTCCCTTTCACTCTTTCCCATCCCTCCTTCTTTTCCTCTGCTCCCTTTTTCCTCCCCCCCCTTAAGTCATAAGTCAAGGACTACTTGATCTTTCTCATTATAATCTCCTTCCTTCCTTCCTTCCTTCCTTCCTTCCTTCCTTCCTTCCTTCCTTCCTTCCTTCCTTCCTTCCTTCCTTCCTAGTTCTTTCTTTTCCTTTGTTCCCTCTCTCTTCCTCCCTCCCTCCCTCCCTTCTCCTTTCCCTCTGTTCCCCCTTTCCTCCCCCCCCCCCTAATTCATGTCAGGGACTACTGGATATTTCGGGAGTGACGTTTCTGGACTCTGCCCTGGCTGCCTCTGGGGCCCTTTGGGTAGGAAGGTTCCAAAACGCCCTTCAATTTTAGGAACCTTCTGCAAGCGGCTTCCTCTTGTGGCCCCGTTTGCGGGGGGTGGGGTGGGGGGGAGGGCAGGTGTGCTGGGGGGCTCCTGGGAAGCTCTCACCAGTTGCTTTTCCAGGTGTGCCGCACGTGAGGGTCGTGGATGTTGTGCTTGTCTGCTTGCTCATCCAGGAAGTCAAACATGTACTTGATGGCCAGGGGCAGCGCACTCCCTCGGTGGGCCGTGCTGAAGATGGTCTCGAAGAGGTCGTCCACGAACTTCTGCAGGGTGCCCTGGGAGGAGGAGAAGGGGCCACCAGGAGGGAAAAGGGACCAAAAAAAAAGGATTGGGAGGGTGGGAGGGAGGAAGGAAAAATAAGAAGAGGGAGGGAGGGAAGAAGTAGAGAAGAAGGAAGAAAGGGAGGGAGGGAGTGAGTGAATGAGGGAAAGACAGGGAAGAGGGAAAGGAGGGAGGGAGGGAGGAAGGAGAGGTAAATAAGAGGAGGAAGGAAGTAGAGAAGGAAGAAAAAGAGGGTGGGAGGGAGGGAGGGAGGAAAAATAAGAAGAGGGAGGGACGGAGGAAGTAGAGAAGAAGGAAGAAAGGGAGGGAGGGATTGAATGAGGGAAAGACAGGGAAGAGGGAAAGAAGGGAGGGAGGGAGGAAGGAAGGAGAGGTAAATAAGAGGAGGAAGGAAGTAGAGAAGGAAGAAAAAGAGGGAGGGAGGGAGAGAGGAAAGAAGGAAGGGAGAGGTTAATAAGAAGAGGAAGGAAGGAAGTAAAGAAGGAAGAAAAAGAGGGAGGGAGGGAGGGAAGGGAGGTTAATAGGAGGAAGGAAGGAAGGAAGTAGAGAAGAAGGAAGGAAGGGTAAATAAGAGGAGGAAGGAAGTAGAGAAGGAAGAAAAAGAGGGAGGGAGGAAGAGAAGAAAGAAGGAAGGAAGGAGAGTTAATAGGAGGAAGGAAGGAAGTAGAGAAGAAGGAAGGAAAGGTAAATAAGAGGAGGGAGGGAGGAAGTAAAGAAGAAAGAAGAAAAAGAGGGAGGGAGGGAGAGAGGAAGGAAGGAAGGAGAGGTAAATCAGAGGAGGAAAGAAGGAAGTAGAGAAGAAGGAAGAAAGAGAGAGAGGGAGTGAATGAGGGAAAGACAGGGAACAGAGAGAAAGGAGGGAGGGAGAGAGGAGGAAGGAAGAAGAGGAGAAGGAAGAGGAAGAATGGGGAGGATGAAAAAGAAGGGAACAAAGCAGAAAAGAATGGGAAGAGGAGGCGGAAGAGGAAGAAGGAGGAGGAGGAAAAGAGGAGGAGGACGGAAGAAGCAGGAAAGAGGAAGATAGAAGAAAAGAAAGAAGAAAATATAAAAAATATATATATAAAAGAATTATAAAAACAACATTAGAGAAATTTCACAAGCCAAACATCCTGAAGATAATTGTCTTCCAATATCTCAGGGGTTGCCCCAAAGAAGAAGGAGTCAAGCTATTCTCCAGGGCACCTGAGGGCAGAACAAGAAGCAATGGGTGGAAATTAATCAAGGAGAGAATCAACTTAGAACTGAGTAGAAATTTCCTGACAGTGAGAACAACTAATCCGTGGAACAGAAGTTGCCTCCAGAAGTTGTGAATGCCCCAACACTGCAAGTCTTTAAGAAGATGTTGGATAGCCATTTGCCTGACGTTGTGTAGGGTTTCCTGTCTAGGCAAGGGGTTGTACTAGAAGACCTCCAAGGTCCCTTCCAACTCTGCTATTGTATTTTGGACAGCGTGATGTGGCTCAGTGGTTAAGATGCTGGGTTTGTCGGTCGGAAATCTGACAGTCCATGTTCGGGACCTGACCTCCATGCAACGGGACCTGACCTCCATGCAACGGGACAAGCTCCCATCCTTCCCTCGCCATTCGAAAGCAGGAAGAAGACCCGAAGAGATCGGAGGACCAGCTGGGAGGCCAGCGGGAGGGGCGCGCGCATGCGCGGCACAGCTGAAGTGTAGTGAAGTGTGGTGACAGCTCACACGCCATTAGAGAGGGCTCTGTGTGCCACCTCTGGCCCCCGTACCATTGGTTGGCCATCACGGGACTACAGGACCTCCAAGGACCTCCTTCCAATCTGTTATTCTACATTCTCTGCAATACCTTTCATCCCAGAACGTTATCCCAGGTCCAGGAGTGGGATTCAGCCGGTTCAGATCAGTTCATCCAAACCAGTGGTGGGTTCCAGATCATGGATGCGCGCAGAGCACGCATGTGTTGTACCTGCCAGCAACACCTCCTTAAGCCTCCACAATGCTCCAGTTGCTCAGCAGAGTGTCACACAGTTGTTGTACACGACATACACGTGCGCGGAAGTGCCAAAGGCTTTAAAGACACATAAGGAGCTCGGGCAGGTGGATGGGCCCTCTGGAGCACCATACTGGAACGGTACCCGGTGCTCCGAGCAGGCTCCGGTACGCCTATACTGGGGCGTACCGCCTTCATAAGAACATAAGAACAGCCTTGCCGGAAGAGGCCACAGCCCATCCAGTCCAGCCTTCTGTCTCCCACAGTGGCTCCCCATTTGCTTCAGGGTCTTCCCAAGCAGATGTCTTCACCTGCTTATGATTCCCTGCAAATGGCATTGAGAGATCTCCTGCCTATCTCTCCATCCCGGAGGGTGTCCTTAGGCATCCATCATGATAGTCATGGATACCCTTGTTCTCCATGAACTCCTTTCATCCTTTCCTTCTTTCCTTTCTTTCTTACTTTCCTTCCTTCCTTTCTCCCTCCCTCCCTCCCTCCCTCCCTCCCCCCTCCCTCCCTCCCTCCATCCATCCATCCATCCATCCATCCATCCATCCATCCATCTATCTATCTATCTATCTATCTGAACATAAGAACAGCCTTGCTGGAACAGGCCACAGCCCATCCAATCCAGCCTTCTGTCTCCCACAGTGGCTCCCCATTTGCTTCAGGGTCTTCCCAAGCAGATGTCTTCACCTGCTTATGATTCCCTGCAAATGGCATTGGGAGATCTCCTGCCTATCTCTCCAACCCAGAGGGTGTCCTTAGGCATCCCTCATGATAGCCATGGATACCCTTGTTCTCCATGAACTCCTCTCATCCTTTCTTAAAGGCGTTGAGGCTGACGGCTGTCACCACTTCTTCTGGCAGGGAGTTCCATAGACCAGGGATCCTCTGGGTGAAAAAGTCCTTCCTCTTATTTGTTTGAGGTCTGGCTATCAAAAGTTTCATGGAGCGAACCTTCAACCCACCACTGATTCAAACCGATAGCAGAAATCATGGGTGGGACTGCCTACCCGTCCCAGCTCCATGCTGTCCCATGTAGGCATGTTTTCAAGGCAAAGCGAAGCCTCGGGCTGGTTTTTGCGAATCGGTAGAGAAGGGACGTGGTGGCTCGGTGGCTAAGACGCTGTCAATCAAAAAGGTTGGCCGTTCGGCGGTTCGAATCCCTAGCGCCACATAACGGAGGGAGCTCCCGTGACTCCCGTGCTAGGTGGCTTCTGCCAACCTAGCAGTTCGAAAGCAGGTGAAAAATGCAAGTAGAAAAACAGGAGCCACCTTTGGTGGGAAGGGAACAGCGTTCTGGGCGCCTTCGGTGTTGAGTCATGCCGGCCACATGACCATGGAGATGTCTTCGGACAGCGCTGGCTCTTTGGCTTTGAAAAGGAGATGAGCACCGCCCCCTAGAGTCAGGAATGACTGGCACTTATGTGCGAGGGGAACCTTTACCTTTACTTGGGGAGGTAAGTGGATAACACCCCTGCCCAGGTTGCGTTTACTCGGGTCTCTTGCAAAACAACGCAAAACCAATGATACACCTATCTCAGCTGGCTTGCGGTGAAGAAAGGAAAGCCCAGATGGGGTTCATGGGGTTCATCAGGGCAAGATCAGAGTGGCTGGGGGGGGAGGAAAGGGGGACAGCAGCCCCCCCATGTCTCCCCCATTTCTCTCTGGGAAACCTCTCCTTTGCCTACCTCCCCTGGTCTGTGGTTCGCTCTGCTGGCTTCGGCACTTTGAAAGTGTCAGCAAAATCAATGCTACATAAATCAGCCGGGGTTGGCGGTGAGCAAGGAAAAAAAACGGGCGGCTCGGAGTGTTAAACCACCTTCCGCGGCATTCCCTGGGCCGAAAGTCAACAGCAGAGAATTATAAAGCTGTCACACCAATCATCTCTCCTGAAGCAGCGGCTGCGGTGACAGCCCAAAGCTCCCTTCCTCTCTCCAAAAGCCCCCCCCCTCCCCCCACTCAGGTCGGCACCTCAGTGGAGAGATTATTTCCTTGTCTGGCAACCTATTTGGGAGTGTATTTCTCTCTTCCCCCCCCCCTCTCTCTCTCTTTCTCTCTCTTTTCCTCTGTCTCTGTCTGTCTGTCTGTCTGTCTGTCTCTGTCTGTCTCCTTCCCTCTGTCTGTTTGTCTGTCTCTCTCTCTGTCTGTCTCTTTCCCTCTCTCTCTGTCTCTGTCTGTCTCTTTCTCTCTGTCTGTCTCTTTCCCCCTCTCTCTGTCTGTCTCTTTCCCCCTCTCTCTCTGTCTCTTTCTCTCTCTCTTTCTCTCTGTCTGTCTCTTTCCCTCTCTCTCTCTGTCTCTTTTTCTCTCTCTCTCTTTCTCTCTGTCTCTCTTTCCCCCTCTCTCTGTCTGCCTCTTTTCCTCTCTCTCTCTGTCTCTTTCTCTCTCTCTCTTTCTCTCTGTCTGTCTCTTTCCCCCTCTCTCTGTCTGCCTCTTTCCCTCTCTCTCTCTGTCTCTCTCTCTCTTTCTCTCTGTCTGTCTCTTTCCCTCTCTCTCTCTGTCTCTTTTTCTCTCTCTTTCTCTCTGTCTGTCTCTTTCCCCCTCTCTCTGTCTGTCTCTTTCTCTCTCTCTGTCTCTCTCTCTGTCTCTTCCCCCCCCCTCTGTTTTTCTACCTCTGTCTCTTTTTGTTCCCCTTTCTCTCTCTCTCTCTCTCTTTCTCTTTCTGCCTCTGTCTCTTTGATTCTCTTTCTCTCTCTCTCTCTTTCTGACTTTTTTCTCTTTTTCTCTCTTTGACTTCCCTTTCTCTCCCACTCTTTCTGTCCCTCTGTCTCTTTCTATTGGTTTCTCTCTTTTTTCTCTCTCATTTTGTTTCCCTTTCTCTCTCTATTTCTCTTTTTCTTTCCTCTCTCTCTCTCTCTTTGTTTCTTTTTCTCTCGTTTTGTTTCCCTTTATTTCTCTCTTATTCTTTCCTTCTCTCTCTCTCTCTGTCCCTCCCTCTCTTGGTCTCTCTCTCTCTCTCTCTTTTTCTTTCCATCTCTCTCTTTTCCTCTCTCTCTTTCTCTCTCTGTTTCTCTTTCCCTGCCCTCTCTCTTTTTCTCTTTCTCTTTTGTATCTTTCTCTCTCTCTTTCTCTCTTCCTCTTTTTCTGTTTCTGTCTCTTTTTCTCTTGCTTGTTCCGTTTCTATCCGTCTCTCTCTCTCTCTCTCTTTTTCTTTTTATGTCTTCCTTTTTATTTCTCTCTCTCTCTCTCTTTCTCTCTCTCTCCCTCTCTCATACACATACACACACACACACACACACACACACACACACATATATATTTACACCCACACACAGAGTTCTAAGCGTAGTATCTCTTAGAACTTTGAGATGGTTGATAATTTACCATAGTGACTTCACTGGGTTGAAGCCTAACAGCTTATGCAATACAATACAATACAATACAATAGCAGAGTTGGAAGGGACCTTGTAGGTCTTCTAGTCCAACCCCCTGGGTGGGCAGGAACCTTATACCATTTCAGACAAATGGCTATCTAACATCTTCTTAAAGACTTCCAGGGTTGGGGCATTCACAACTTCTGGAGGCAACTTCTGTTCCAGAGGTTAATTGTTCTAACTGTCAGGAAATTTCTCCTTAGTTCTAAGTTGCTTCTCTCCTTGATTAGTTTCCACCCATTGCTTCTTGTCCTGCCCTCAGGTGCTTTGGAGAATAGTTTGACTCCTTCTTCTTTGTGGCACCCTCTGAGATATCGGAACACTGCTATCATGTCTCCCCTGGTCCTTCTCTTCATCAAACTAGACCTACCCAGCTCCTGCAACCGTTCTTCATATGTTTTAGTCTCCAGTCCCCTAATGCTGAGCAATCGAGACAAGCAATCCAGGAATAAACAATAATTAAGACCACCAAGAACAGTTCTGCCAACTCTGAGGGGCAGGTAAAACGTGTATATAAAAAGGAGACCCCACTCCCTTCTAGCACTGATGATGTTACCTAGCTGGGTGACGAAATGTCGTGCAAAAAACTCAACCAAGCTCAGAGAGCCCCGTGGACCCCACAATCTGCGGGATCGGATCCTGCCTCATACACCGCTCCGAGTCCCCTTGGGGAGAGGAAGCGGTCTAGAAATTAAATATATTATTATATTATTATTATTATTATTATTATTATCCTCACGGCCGATTCGCTCCCACAGAGAGGGACTTCTCCGGGTGCCGTCCACTAGACTTTGTCAGCGGGCGACGCCCAGGGGAAGGGCTCTCTCTGTGGCGGGCCCAGCCCTCTGGAACGACCTTCCCCCCGACATTAGAACGACCACGGACCTCCGCTCCTTCCGTCAGAAATTAAAAACATATCTTTTCTGTCTGGCCGGCCTAGGATAGTCTCTCTGTCTATGGGGTATTATATTTAATTGGGAATGTTATTTTAGTTTAACTTAGTTTTAATGGGGATTTTTAGCACAGGTATAGGTTTAATTTGTTTTTAAATGTTTGTATATTTGCTGTTTTTTATTCTTCCTGTGCACCGCCCCGAGTCCCTATGGGGAGAGGGAGCGGTCTACAAGTATTAAATATTATTATTAATATATTATTATTAATTCAACCCTGAGCTACAAATATTCTCTTTTATTGGTACAATTCCGTTTCCCCCCCTATCCCTCCCCCCACAGTTTCCCTTTTGGGGTGCTGCCCCTTCTCTCTCTGGCCTCACCTACCTTGGTGGCCAGCAGCCTTGTCAGGTAGATCTCGGATACCATCTTGCTCCCTCGGTCCCCTTCCTTCTGATCGCCGTGCTCGTGGTTCTTCACTAAGTGCCACATCTTGACCCCGCTTTCCAGGTCGGGCGTAATCATGGGCGTCCGGGAACGCAAGCTATCCGGGCTCCCCGTGTAACGGATCATGTTTTCTGAAAGCACAAAGGGACACAAAGCCTTGGAGATTGCCTGCCAAAAGTGGGGAAAGGAAATGGAAACTGAGAGGGAATCCTTGCTGTTCTCAGAGCTGGTAGTTTTCTTGGAGACGTTTCAGGACCCAACTAGGTAATATCATCAATGCTAGAAGGGAGGGGGGTTGTGGAGAGGAGGAAAAGGAGAAGGAGAAGGAGAAAAGGAGGAGGAGGAGGAGGAGGAGGAGGAGGAGGAGGAGGAGGAGGAGGAGGAGGAGGAGGAGGAGGAGGAGGAGGTCAAGGACTGTGGAGTCCTTGGTGCTCTCTGACCTGCGTAGTTTTCTTGGAGACGTTTCATGGCCCAACTAGGTAACCTCATCAGGGCTAGAAGAGGCCTGTGCTGTATATAGACAGAGAGCAAACTCCACTCCTCTTTTAGCCCTGATGAGGTTCGCTAGCTGGGTCGTGAAACGTCTGCAGGAAAACAAACAGAGAGGACCCCACCGTTGTCCTCCTCCTCCTCCTCTTCTCTACAAACCCCCTTCCCTTCTAACACTGATGATGTTACCTAGCTGGATCAAGAAAAGTTTGCAAGAAAACAACCACTGTCAAAGAGCACCAAGGACCCCACAGTCCTCTTCCTCCTCTCCTCTCCTCTCCTCTCCTCTCCTCTCCTCTCCTCTCCCCTTCCTTCCTTCCTTCCTTCCTTCCTTCCTTCCTTCCTTCCTTCCCCTCCTCTTTACAAACCACACTTCCTTCTAACATTGATGTTGTTCCCTAGTTTGGTAATGAAACGTCTGCAAGAAGAACATCCAAGCTCAGACAGTACCAAGCACCCTACAGTCCTCCTTCTCCTCCTCTTCCTCCTCCTCCTCTTCCTCCTCCTCCCACTTCCTTCTAGGACTCATGATGTTCTCTAGTTGGGTCATGAACCATCTGCAAGAAAACAACCATGCTCAGAGAGGACCAAGGACCCCACGGTTATCGTCCTCCTCCTCCTCCAACCCTCCTCCATTCTAGCCCTGATGATGTTACGTAGTTGGGTCATGAAATGTCTGCAAGAAAACAACTACGCTCAGAGAGCACCAAGGACCCCACAACCTCTAGACTTCAACTCCCAGAATTCCTCAGCCAGCATGGCCCCCTTTACAAACTGTGGACTTCAACTCCCAGAATTCCTCAGCCAGCATGGCCCCCTTTACAAACTGTGGACTTCAACTCCCAGAATTCCTCAGGCACCATGGCCGCCTTTACAACCTCTGGACTTCAACTCCCAGAATTCCTCAGCCAGCATGGCCCCCTTTACAAACTGTGGACTTCAACTCCCAGAATTCCTCAGCCAGCATGGCCGCCTTTACAACCTCTGGACTTCAACTCCCAGAATTCCTCAGCCAGCATGGCCCCCTTTACAAACTGTGGACTTCAACTCCCAGAACTCCTCAGCCAGCATGGCTTCCTTTACAACCTCTGGACTTCAACTCCCAGAATTCCTCAGCCAGCATGGTCCCCTTTACAACCTCTGGGCTTCAACTCCCAGAACTCCTCAGCCAGCCATGCCTGGCTCTGGAATTCTGGGAGTTGAAGTCCCGAAGTCCTAAAAGGGCCATGGTTCCCCACTTCTAGACTAACCCATCTGGAGATATCCCGGTCTGTGTCCTCACTACCTTTTCGCCTCCCCGGTTGTCTCTCGTGCCCGGATGGCAAAGTCCTTACCGTATTTGCTTGCCGAAGTCCTCGAGACGGTGAAATTGTTGACCGCGTTGTAAGCAGTAACTTGCTTGGAGACCAAAGCCACCAGAGAACCATCTGGCACCTAGGAAAGGAATGGACCTTTTATCAATCCAGTGTGGTTGTGCAAAAGACACCAATGCATTATGGGTAGTCCTCGACTTAACGACCAGAATGGAGCCCAAATTGCTGAGCGAGACATTGGTTAAGCGAGCATTGACCCATTTTATATCTACGGATAGAGGGCAGCAAGGGGGGGAGGCGTGATGATGACTCAGTGGTTATAGGGGCTGAACTAGGAGAGCTCACAGCTTGGGTTTCAGCCCCGAACTCCGCAGAACAGGGTGGGTTCCTGTTCTTCCTCCAGCTCCTGCTATATACAGGGGTCTGCAAAGTTGGCTCTTTTAAGTCTGGTGGACTTCAACTCCCAGAATTCCTCAGCCAGCATGGCTGGCTGAGGAATTCTGGGAGTTGAAGTCCACCAGTCTTAAAAGAGCCAGCTTTGCAGACCCCTGATCTAGCATATTGAAAGTATGCACCTGCGAGCAGATCAATAGGTACCACTTCGGTGGGAAGGTAACAGTGTTTCGTGCACCTTTGGCATGTAGCCATGCTGGCCACATGACCATGGAAATTGTCTTCGGACAACACTGGCTCCCTCGGCCAAGAAACAGCGATGAATAGGAGACGCAACACCATTGCTGACAGAGGGCAGCCCAGGCACCTCAGAGGTTTAACAGATTAACAGAGTTGGAAGGGACCTTGCAGGTCATCTAGCCCAACCCCTGCTCAAGCAGGAGACCCTACATCTGCCTCTACCTAGGATTGAACTCACAACCTCCTGATTGGGAGGCGAGAGCTCCACCTCGAGTTGGAAGGGACCTTCTAACTCATCTAGCCCAACCCCCAACCCCCCCAAGCAGGAGACCCTACACCATTTCTGACAGAGGGCAGTCCAGTCTCTTCTTGAAAGCCTCCAGGGATGAAGCTTCCACAACTTCTGAAGGCAACTTCTGTTCCACTGGTTGATAGTTCTCATTGCCAGATTTCTCATTTCGAGGTTGAGCCTTAGTGGACAACCAGCTAAATAGGAGCCAGCCGTGTGCAGCAGCAGCCAAAAGAGACAACAGGATCCTAAATTGCATTAACAGAGGGATCCAATGAAGATCAAAGGAGGGACTAATCCCACTCTATGAAGCCTTAGGAAGGCCACACCTAGAGTCCTGCATCCAGTTTTGGTCACTGCACTATAAAAAAAGATGTGGAGACTCTAGAAAGAGGGCAGAGAAGAGCAATCAGGATGATGAGGGGACTGGAGGCTAAAACATATGATGAACGGTTGCAGGAACTGGGCCTGGCTAGTCTAGGGAAGAGAAGAACCAGGGGAGACAGGATATCAGTGTCCCAATATTTGAGGGGCTGCCACAGAGAGGAAGGGGTCAAGCTATTTTCCAAGGCCAAACAAGGAAGAATGGATGGAAACTGACCAAGGAGAGATTCAACCTGGAAATAAGGAGGCATTTCCTGACAATGAGAACAATCAACCCATGGAACAGAAGTTGGCTTCAGAAGTTGTGGGAGCTTCATCCCTGGAGGTTTTCAAGAAGAGACTGGACCGACACCTGAAATGGTGCAGGGTCTCCTGCTTGAACCTTAAAGATGACCTTTAAGGTCCATTCCAACTCTGTTAATCTGTCTATCACTCCTTGGCCAGTGGCCATCCATTCCAGCCTCGCAAATATTGGAAGATGCTCTCCTGTCTCCCTGGTCCTTCTCTCTTCCCTAGACTAGCCAGGCCCAGTTCCTGCAACCGTTCATCCTATGTTTTCATCTCCAGTTCACTAATCACCCTGGTTGATCTTCTCTGCACTTTTTCTAGTTATTGTTCTTCAAGAAGAATTCAGAGAAACTGCCCCAAAGAAGGACACCCAAGGATCTTGGGGGGACCAGAACTTTTTTTTTAAAAAAAAAACAAACTTATGAGAAGAATGATGGAACTGAGAATGGATGGCCTTGAGAGAGAAGTCATCTTCAAAGACAAGAGGCCATCAAGACCATCACCCTCTCTCTCTCTCTCTCTCTCTCTCTCTCTCTCTCTCTCTCTCTCTCTCTCTCTCTCTCTCTCTCTCTCCCTCTCCCTCTCCCTCTCCCTCTCCCCCCTCCCTCTCCCTCTCTCCCTCTCATCAGATCAAGGACTCAAGGGCATGAGTCCAACTTACTACCAAGTTGTAGCAATGAATTCATGAATTCGTGCGTTTTTAGCCTTTGGGAAGTAGGCAACCGATTTGAAAATCCTTGAGAAAAAATACCATTTGCATATGGACTTGTGGAGTCTCCACAAATCCATATTTGTGTCTATCTATTGATGAGTCTACTGATCCATATCCCGTGTGCCTATTGATGGCTGAATAGATGATGATTGCTGGATAGAATAGATGATGATTGCAGTAGAGTAGATGATTGATGGCTGGTTGACACATTAGCGATAGATCACATTTGCACGCCATTCAAAAGAGACAATGAAAAAAAGCTGAGAAGGAAACAAAGAGACCAGGATACGTCCCCTCCAGCAATCAACAGCAGATAAGCAGGGATTAAGACCAGACAAATAATCAAACAGAAAACAATATCCTAAGCAATCCACAGCTAGATAAACGGGGATTAATACCAGACAAACTATCAAGCAGAAAACAATATCCTAATCAAGGAGAAAAGCACAGAACTCCACCAACATAGGGCAAGCTGTTATATATAAACAGAGAGAAAACTCCAACTTCACTAGCATTGATGATATTACATAGTTGGGTCATGAAATGTCTACAGGAAAACAAGCAAACTCAGAGGACCCACAACTTAATATTCCAAAGCACCTGAAGGCAGGACAAGAAACAATGGGTGGAAACTAATCAAGGAGAGAAGCCACCAGGAACGAAGGAGACACTTCCTAACCGTGAGGACAATTAACCAGTGGAACAGCTTGCCACCAGAAGAGTTCTAGGTGCTCCATCACTGGAGGCTTTAAGAAGAGACTGGACCGCCTCTTGTCTGAGATGGTATCTGGTCTCCTGCTTGAGCAGGGGGTTGGACTAGAAGACCTCTAAGGTCCCCTCCAACTCTGTAATTATGTTATTCTTAAGGATACTGCAAAATCTCCATTCTCTTCCCCACTCCGGGGACATTTGCCAGTTCTCCGAACTACTCAAAATCCCCGCAACCGGTTCTCCAGAACCTGCTGAATTTCATCCCTGCTCCAAGGTCCTTTCCGGCTCGATTCCGATTCAGAGACCAATGGCTGGGTAGGGCGGGGGAAAAGGCACTGGAACCAGTGGGAGATTCATTGCCAGGGGGAGAAAAACACCCCAAAACACAGTTTGAACCCAGTTCTAGGCTGCATCAACAGAGGGAGAGAATCAAGATCCCGTGAAGGGTTAATACCACTTTTGTAATCCCTTGGGAAGGCCACACTTGGAATCCTGCATACAGTTTTGGTCGCCATGATGTAGAAAAGATGTGGAGACACTAGAAAGAGTGCAGAGAAGAGCAACCAAGAGGATGAGGGGACTGGAGGCTAAAACATATGAAGAACGGTTGCAGGAACTGGGTAGGTCTAGTTTAATGAAAAGAAGGACCAGGGGAGACATGATAGCATCTTCCAACATCTCAGAGGTTGCCCCAAAGAAGAGGGAGTCAAGCTCTTCTCCAAGGCACCTGAGGGCAGGACAAGAAGCAATGGGTGGAAACTAATCCAGGAGAGAAGCAACTTAGAACTAAGGAGACATTTCCTGACAGTTAGGACAATTAACCAGTGGAACTCCTTGCTTCCAGAAGTTGTGAATGCCCCAACCCTGGAAGTCTTGGAGTTGGAAGCGACCTTGGAGGTCTTCTAGTCCAACCCCCTGCCTAGATAGGAAACCCTACACCACTTCAGACAAATGGCTATCCAACCTCTTCTTAAAGACTTCCAGTGTTTGGGCATTCACAACTTCTGGAGGCAAGGAGTTCCACTGATTAATTGTCCTCACTGTCAGGGAATTTCTCCTCAGTTCTAAGTTGCTTCTCTCCTTGAATGGGTGGAAACTAATCAAGGAGAGAAGCAACTTAGAACTGAGGAGGCATTTCCTGACAGTGAGAACAATTAACCAGTGGAACAGAAGTTGCCTCCAGAAGTTGTGAATGCCCCAACCCTGGAAGTCTTTAAGAAGATGTTGGCTAACCATTGTCTGGAACGGTATAAGCTTCCTGCCTATGCAGGGGGTTGGACTAGAAGACCTACAAGGTCCCTTCCAACTCTGCTATTGTATTGTATTGACATTTGGGGAGTGGGGGCTGAATTTCTTCCTTTGCGGCTTGCTGCAGGGTGCGTGGGGGTGTGTGGAACCCCTGTTGCCTTCCTTCGTCACTGGATTTATGAGCGTGCCACACCGTCATTCGTAATTGTCAGAATGTCCGCAAAGTGAACGCTGATTGTTCCTGCTGTTACTTTTCATCACAGCTGTCAGGATGAAATACAGGTAACTTTGGGGGCGAGAGAGAGAGAGAGAGAGAGAGGAGGGAGGAAGAGAGGGAGGGAGGGAGAAAAATGGGCACCCCGGAGGTCTATATTTCACCCCGGCGGAAACTTTAAGTGAAAACAGACTGGTAAGGAAGTTTGTCTTGGACCGGGAGTTTCATATTTTACAAGGGCTCGGAGCGGTCCCATTGACTCGGAAAAGCATTCTTTTGGAAAATATAAGAGGATGTCGGTAATCAATCCTTTCCTTTTCTATGTTTTTTCCCCTCCTCTCCCTCCACCTCCCCCCGCCCTTCTGCCTTTTCGATCCGTACCATTTACAAGGAAAAGAAAAATAATCCCCATCACAGGGTGTGCAGCACATTATTATTTCCCACTGGATGTTTCCGTGGGCAGCTGCCGTGCCCCACATCGAATCTATCATGATGAGAACCGGTACGAGCTGGCTGGGAAAGGAGGCAATGGGCCGGTTAACTGGTCTTGGTGGATGCTTGCGAGGAGGAGGAGTAAGGAGGAGGAGGAGGAGGAGGAGGAGGAGGAGGAGGAGGAGGAGGAGGAGGAGGAGGAGGGAGGAGAATGAAGAGGAGGAGGAGGAGGAGGAGGAGGAGAATGAAGAGGAGGAGGAGGAGGAGGAGGAGGAAGAGGAAGAAGGAGGAGGTGGAGGAGGAGAATGAAGAGGAGGAGGAGAAGGAGGAGGAGAATGAAGAGGAGGAGGAGGAGGAGAATGAAGAGGAGGAGGAGGAGGAGGAGAATGAAGAGGAGGAGGAGGAGGAGGAGGAAGAGGAAGAAGGAGGAGGTGGAGGAGGAGGAGGAGAATGAAGAGGAGGAGGAGGAGGAGGAGAAGAGGAAGAAGGAGGAGGAGGAGGAGGAGGAGGAGAATGAAGAGGAGGAGGAGGAGGAGAATGAAGAGGAGGAGGAGGAGAAGAAGGAAGAGAAGGAGGTGGAGGAGAACGAAGAGGAGGAGGAGGAGGAGGAGGAAGAGGAGGAAGGAGGAGGAGAGAGGAAGGTGGAGGAGGAGGAGGAGGAGGAGGAGAACAAAGAGGAGGAGGAGGAGGAGGAGGAGGAAGAGGAGGAAGGAGGAGGAGGAAGAGGAGAAAGAGGAGGAAGGAGGAGGAGGAAGAGGAAGAGGAGGAGGAGGAGGAAGGGAGGAGGAGGAGGAAGAGGAGGAGGAGGGACTGGGGGTTCTCCATGCTCTCTCAATGTGGTTGTTTTTCTTGGAGATGTTTCATGACCCATCTAGGTAACATTATCAGTGCCATCAGTGGTAAGATCATCAGCACCGAAGATGCTACCCAGTTGGGTAATGAAAATGTCTGCAAGAAAACCATGCACAGAGAGCATCAAGGACCAAACAGTTGTGTCCCCCCACTCCCCCTCTTCCTCTTCCTTCTCATCTCCTCTTTATGCCCTCCTCCTCTTCCTCTTCCTCTCCTCTCCTCTTCCTTCTCCTCCTTCTCATCTCCTCTTTATGCCCTCCTCCTCTCCCTCCTCCTCCCTCCTCTCCCTCCTCCTCCTCTTCCTCCTCCTCCTCTCCTCTTTATGTCCTCCTCCTCTACCTCCTCTTTTCTCCTCTTTCTCCTCCTTTCTCTCTTCTTCTTCCTCCTCCTCTCCTCTCCTCCTTCTCTTCTCTTGCCCCTCCTCCTCCTCTTTCTCCTCCTCCTCTTTCTCTCCTCCTCCTCCTCTTTCCTCCTCCTCGCAAGTAACAACAAGAAAGGTCAATCGGCCCATTGCATTGCATCCTCCTTGAGAGCTGATGAGGTTATCCAGTTTGGGTAACGAAACGCCTGCAAGAAAAACAACCAAGCTCAGAGAGCCCCCCCCTCCCCCCAGGGCCAATCATCTGAAATGGTTTCCTGTCCAGAAAGCCTTGGCAACAGAGCAGAGAAGAAGCCATGGTCGAGAGGTAATGCAGTTCCCCTCCCACCCTTTTGAGAAAGGGCCACAAGAACCTGCCAGAGACCCCTTGGGAGTCAGGCCGGATAGCCTCACGGTTCCCCTGGGACAAATGAAAACCCAGCCGAATATTCAGCCTTGGCTAAGAGGAGCTGCATCTGGCACGCCTTCATTGAACGCGGAGGGGAAGGGCCCTCTTCGCCATCAGTCGCAACAATAATTAGTACTCATCATGGAGGGCTTTCATCTTCAAAGCAACGCCAGGATGCTAATTAACCAGCTCTCCTTGAAGCCAGCAAAAGAGGCTTTCCACATCTGGCTGCTCTCACCGCCTCTCGTCTTTATGCAAACCGAGGACGGGAAGATAGTCCTCTAATGCAGGGGTCCCCAACCTTTGCAACTTTAAGTCTGAAGGACTTCAGCTCCCAGAATTCTCTGGGAGCTGAAGTCCTTCAGACTTAAAGTTGCAAAGGTTGGGGACCCCTGGCCCAGGCCCTGACACTGACAGCTTTGCTGGCTGGAGAATTCTGGGAGCTGAAGTCCTTCAGACTTAAAGTTGCAAAGGTTGGAGACCCCTGGCCCAGGCCCTGACACTGACAGCTTTGCTGGCTGGAGAATTCTGGGAGCTGAAGTCCTTCAGACTTAAAGTTGCAAAGGTTGGGGACTCCTGGCCCAGGCCCTGACACTGACAGCTTTGCTGGCTGGAGAATTCTGGGAGCTGAAGTCCTTCAGACTTAAAGTTGCAAAGGTTGGGGACCCCTGGCCCAGGCCCTGACACTGACAGCTTTGCTGGCTGGAGAATTCTGGGAGCTGAAGTCCTTCAGACTTAAAGTTGCAAAGGTTGGGGACCCCTGCCCCAGGCCCTGACACTGACAGCTTTGCTGGCTGGAGAATTCTGGGAGCTGAAGTCCTTCAGACTTAAAGTTGCAAAGGTTGGGGACCCCTGGCCCAGGCCCTGACACTGACAGCTTTGCTGGCTGGAGAATTCTGGGAGCTGAAGTCCTTCAGACTTAAAGTTGCAAAGGTTGGGGACCCCTGGTCCAGGCCCTGACACTGACAGCTTTGCTGGCTGGAGAATTCTGGGAGCTGAAGTCCTTCAGACTTAAAGTTGCAAAGGTTGGGGACCCCTGGCCCAGGCCCTGACACTGACAGCTTTGCTGGCTGGAGAATTCTGGGAGCTGAAGTCCTTCAGACTTAAAGTTGCAAAGGTTGGGGACCCCTGGCCCAGGCACTGACACTGACAGCTTTGCTGGCTGGAGAATTCTGGGAGCTGAAGTCCTTCAGACTTAAAGTTGCAAAGGTTGGGGACCCTGCTCTAATGACCTGGTGGATGTCACGCAAAGACATCCAACCAAGAACGAGGGGGGTCAAGCTATTCTCCCAAAGCACCAATGGGCGAAACGGGGAAACTAACTGAGCAGAGATGCCACCTGGAACGAGATGAGATGAACGGAGTTGGAAGGGACCTCGGAGGCCATCTAGTCCAACCCCCCCCCAGGAGACCACTACACCATTTCTGACAGAGGGCAGTCCAGTCTCTTCTTGAAAGCCTCCAGGGATGAAGCTCCCACAACTTCTGAAGGCAACTTCTGTCCCATGGGTTGATTGTTCTCAGGGTCAGAAAATTCCTCCTTATTTCCAGGTTGAATCTCTCCTGGGTCAGTTTCCATCCTTTACTCCTTGTCTGGCCTTTGGGTGCTTCGGAGAATAGCTGGACCCCCTCCTCTTTGGGGCAGCCCCTCAAATATTGAAAGATACTCTCCTGTCTCCCCTGTCCTTCTCTTCCCTAGACTAGCCAGGCCCAGTTCCTGCAACCGTTCATCATATGTTTGAGCCTCCAGTCCCCTCATCATCCTGGTTGCTCTTCTCTGCCCTCTTTCCAGAGTCTCCACATCTTTTTTTATAGTGCGGTGACCAAACCTGGATGCAGTACTCTAGATGTGGTCTTACTAAGGCTTTATAGAGTGGGTTCAGTACTTCCCTTGATCTTGATTGTATCCCTCTATTAATGCAATTTAGGATCGAATTGGCTTTTTGGCTGCTGCTGCACATGGCTGACTCCTATTTAGCTGGTTGTCCGCTAAGACTCCAAGATCCCTCTCCCAGAAGCCCATCAGGTCTAATCAAACTGTAGGAATCCCTTCCCCCACCTAGAAGAATGAAATATTTTAGGAAATATTAAAAAGGCAGGATAGGATATTTCTCCTAATGGAGAAAGAGGGGGGGGGGAATCTTAAGGGAGGCAAAAACCAGCCCGGGTTTTCCTGCCCCGAGCAGAAACTGAGGAGGCCAGCTTTTTAAAAAAAATGCAGATTTGGTAATCTATTCAAAAAGCTGGGTCAGACAGAAACTCCAGAAAAGCAGCACAGTTCGGCAAGCCACGGGTGGACAAGATTAGCTCAGACAAACACCCAGGATTTGCATTTCCTCTTTTGCCTATAGAGCCAGCTATGAGCCCTACACAACCCTTACACGGCCCCCATAGGAATCCAGAAGGTATAAAAACCCACCCACTCTCAACTCCCACTCTTTGTCAGCTGTCCCCCAAATCACAGGTGGTTGGTGGTTCAATAAAGGGAATCTTTCTTTCTAATCTGCCCCCAGGCTCCATTTTATGCCCAGCGTCTTTCTCCCGACACGGAACTGAACCAGAGGGATGGTCCTTCCCACAAAAGCAAAGCTGATTTTTACGCACCTGATAATGGGCAAGAGTATTCAGCCTCTTCCAGTCGTTCTCAATCTTGGTGGTCAGATCTTCATCCTGAAGGATCATTCTGGTGCCGTTGGTCTGCCGCCATTCTGGGAGGAAAGAGAAACGCAGGTCACGCCGGCAAGCGGATGGAAATGTTTTGGGGGAGAACAGCCATGGGGCCTCTGCAGGTAAACAGAATCAGAGAGTGGGAAGGCACCTCAGAGGTTTAACAGATTAACAGAGTTGGAAGGGACCTTGCAGGTCATCTAGCCCAACCCCCTGCTCAAGCAGGAGACTCTACATCTGCCTCTACCTAGGATTGAACTCACAACCTCCTGATTGGGAGGCGAGAGCTCCACCTCGAGTTGGAAGGGACCTTCTAGCTCATCTAGCAGGAGACCCTACACCATTTCTGACAGAGGGCAGTCCAGTCTCTTCTTGAAAGCTTCCAAGGATGAAGCTCCCACAACTTCTGAAGGCAACTTCTCTTCCATGGGTTGATTGTTCTCACTGTCAGGAAATGCCTCCTTATTTCCAGCTTGAATCTCTCCTTGGTTAGTTTCCATCCATTCTTCCTTGTCTGGTCTTCGGGGGCTTTGGAGAATAGCTTGACCCCTTCCTCCTCTCTGGGGCAGCCCCTCAAATATTGGAAGATGCTCTCCTGTCTCCCCTGGTCCTTCTCTTCGCTAGACTAGCCAGGCCCAGTTCCTGCAACCGTTCATATATTTTAGCCTCCAGTCCCCTCATCATCCTGGTTGCTCTTCTCTGCACTTTTTCTAGAGTCTCCACATCTTTTTTAATAGTGTGGGGACCAAAAGCGGGTGCAGTATTCTAGGTGTGGCCTTACTAAGGCTTTATGGAGTGGGATTAGGACCTCCCTTGATCTTGATTGTAATGCAAGGAGCTGTTAATGCAGCTAAGGATTGCTTTGGCTTTTTTGGCAGCTGCTGCACACGCCTGGCTCCTATTTATTTGTCCACTAAGACTCCAAGATCCCTCTCACAGTCATTGCTATTAAGCCTGGTCTCACCCAGTCTATAGGTGTCCTTTGGTTTTTCTTGCCTAAGTGTAGGACTTTACTATTCTCAACACTGAATTTCATGTTTATTCATTCATTCATTCATTCATTTTATTTTATTTATTTTCATTTTATTTATTTTATTTATTTTACTTTATTTATTTTATTTATTTTATTCATCAACAAGTGCAAAGAAACAGGTATCCATATAGACACAGAAATGGACGCATGAAAACAAATGGCACAAACAAATGGATATAAATAAGCAAAATATAGCCGTAAACACATAAAATGAGTCCATATAAACGGAGACAGTAGGATGGGGACGGTAGGCTCATGCACAACCCCTGAGGGACAATGTTGTTAGATAGGGTCCAGGATTCAAGTCTGTCGAGGTTTAACAACGGATCCACAGAGTCGGAAGGGACCTTGGAGGTCTTCTAGTCCAACCCCCTGCTCAAGCAGAAGCCCTATGCCGTTCCAGACAAATGCCTGTCCAATCTGTTACGAAGGCCCCAACGCTGGAAGTCTTTAAGAAGAGGTTGGATAGCCATTTGTCTGAAACGGTATAAGGTTTCCTGCCTAGGCAGGGGGTTGGACTAGAGGACCTCCAAGGTCCCTTCCCACTCTGCTATTCTTTAATCTCAGATCAATTAACCAGTGGAACTCCTTGCCTCCAGAAGTTGTGAATGCCCCAACACTGGAAGTCTTTAAGAAGATGTTGGATAGCCATTTGTCTGAAACGGTATAGGGCTTCCTGCCTGGGCAAGGGGTTGGACTAGAAGACCTCCAAGGTCCCTTCCAACTCTGCTATTCTTTAATCTCAAATCAATTAACCAGTGGAACTCCTTGCCTCCAGAAATTGTGAATGCCCCAACACTGGAAGTCTTTAAGAAGATGTTGGATAGCCATTTGTCTGAAACGGTTTAGGGCTTCCTGCCTGGGCAGGGGGTTGGACTAGATGACCTCCAAGGTCCCTTCCAACTCTGCTATTGTATTGTGTTGTATTGTATCTCTTCTTTAAAAACCTCAGGTGATGGGAGCCCTTGCAACCTCTGAAGGAAAACCATTTAACGCCACTTTTTTCTAGAAGGATGGCCCCCATCGTTGTAATGCGAGGAAGGGGTTTCTTCCCCCCACCCCCCATTAGCTGCATCTCTTCCGCTTAATTACGACGCATTTGCAAAACTGCTGTTTTGCTTTTCCGTTCCCACTTCAGAGCCAGCTGGCAATCAACTTTGCCAACTTTACAAGGGGAAGCTTTGCTGCTGAAGGGAAAAAGGTGGGGAGGCAGCTTTTCTCTGGAAGAAAATGGAGAAATGACAGAAGGCAAAGCTCAACCTTTGCCTTCTCATTGTTCGGCTGCTCGAAATGAACCACTGGGTAGGAAAAAAAGGCACAATGAAATACACAAACAGTCCCCATGAGCTACGTTCCATCCGTTTGGGTGGCCCGGGCGAACGCAAACCTAGAGTAAGGTTCTACATGTAGGCAAGAAAAACGAAATGCACAGGTACAGTATAGGTGGTACCTTGCTCAATAGTAGCAACTGTGAGAGGGATCTTGGAGTCCTAGTGGACGACCATTTAGATAGGAGACAGCCGTGGGCAGCAGCTGCCCAAAAAGCCAACACAGAAGGAAGGAAGGAAGGAAGGAAGGAAGGAAGGAAGGAAGGAAGGAAGGAAGGAAGGAAGGAGGGGGGGAGGGAGGGAGGGAGGGAAGGAAGGAAGGAAGGAAGGAGGGAGACAGTGGTGGGTTTCACATTTTTTAGAACCTACTCTGTAGGTGTGGCCTATTTTGTGGCCGTGGCTTGGCAGTCATGTGACAGGGTGGGAGTGGCCACCTTTTAAAATGTGGTGAAACATTTAACAACGCTCTTGCTTAGCAACCAAAATTTTGGACTCAATTGTGATGATAAATTCTCTTTCTTTCTTTCTTTCTTTCTTTCTTTTCTTTCCTTTCTTTCTTTCTTTCTTTCTTTCTTTC
>CM077648.1:119150530-119245530 GCA_039707465.1 Rhabdophis nuchalis
CTTTCTCATTATCCCCTTTCTCTTTCTTTCCCTCCTTGCTCTTTTTCTATTTCTTCCTCTCTCCCTCTTTCTCTCTTTCTTCTCTTTCTCATTATCCCTTTCTCTTTCTTTCCCTCCTTGCTCTTTTCTATTTCTTCCTCTCTCCCTCTTTCTCTCTTTCTTCTCTTTCTCATTATCCCTTTCTCTTTCTTTCCCCCTTGCTCTTTTTCTATTTCTTCCTCTCTCCCTCTTTCTCTCTTTCTTCTCTTTCTCATTATCCCTTTCTCTTTCTTTCCCTCCTTGCTCTTTTTCTATTTCTTCCTCTCTCCCTCTTTCTCTCTTTCTTCTCTTTCTCATTATCCCTTTCTCTTTCTTTCCCTCCTTGCTCTTTTTCTATTTCTTCCTCTCTCCCTCTTTCTCTCTTTCTTCTTCTTTCTCATTATCCCTTTCTCTTTCTTTTCCCCTCCTTGCTCTTTTTCTATTTCTTCCTCTCTCCCTCTTTCTCTCTTTCTTCTTCTTTCTCATTATCCCTTTCTCTTTCTTTCCCTCCTTTGCTCTTTTTCTATTTCTTCCTCTCTCCCTCTTTCTCTCTTTCTTCTCTTTCTTCTCATTATCCCTTTCTCTTTCTTTCCCTCCTTGCTCTTTTTCTATTTCTTCCTCTCTCCCTCTTTCTCTCTTTCTTCTCTTTCTCATTATCCCTTTCTCTTTCTTTCCCTCCTTGCTCTTTTCTATTTCTTCCTCTCTCCCTCTTTCTCTCTTTCTTCTTCTTTCTCATTATCCCTTTCTCTTTCTTTCCCTCCTTGCTCTTTTTCTATTTCTTCCTCTCTCCCTCTTTCTCTCTTTCTTCTCTTTCTCATTATCCCTTTCTCTTTCTTTCCCTCCTTGCTCTTTTTCTATTTCTTCCTCTCTCCCTCTTTCTCTCTTTCTTCTCTTTCTCATTATCCCTTTCTCTTTCTTTCCCTCCTTGCTCTTTTTCTATTTCTTCCTCTCTCCCTCTTTCTCTCTTTCTTCTCTTTCTCATTATCCCTTTCTCTTTCTTTCCCTCCTTGCTCTTTTTCTATTTCTTCCTCTCTCCCTCTTTCTCTCTTTCTTCTCTTTCTCATTATCCCTTTCTCTTTCTTTCCCTCCTTGCTCTTTTTCTATTTCTTCCTCTCTCCCTCTTTCTCTCTTTCTTCTCTTTCTCATTATCCCTTTCTCTTTCTTTCCCTCCTTGCTCTTTTTCTATTTCTTCCTCTCTCCCTCTTTCTCTCTTTCTTCTCTTTCTCATTATCCCTTTCTCTTTCTTTCCCTCCTTGCTCTTTTTCTATTTCTTCCTCTCTCCCTCTTTCTCTCTTTCTTCTCTTTCTCATTATCCCTTTCTCTTTCTTTCCCTCCTTGCTCTTTTTCTATTTCTTCCTCTCTCCCTCTTTCTCTCTTTCTTCTCTTTCTCATTATCCCTTTCTCTTTCTTTCCCTCCTTGCTCTTTTTCTATTTCTTCCTCTCTCCCTCTTTCTCTCTTTCTTCTCTTTCTCATTATCCCTTTCTCTTTCTTTCCCTCCTTGCTCTTTTTCTATTTCTTCCTCTCTCCCTCTTTCTCTCTTTCTTCTCTTTCTCATTATCCCTTTCTCTTTCTTTCCCTCCTTGCTCTTTTTCTATTTCTTCCTCTCTCCCTCTTTCTCTCTTTCTTCTCTTTCTCATTATCCCTTTCTCTTTCTTTCCCTCCTTGCTCTTTTTCTATTTCTTCCTCTCTCCCTCTTTCTCTCTTTCTTCTCTTTCTCATTATCCCTTTCTCTTTCTTTCCCTCCTTGCTCTTTTTCTATTTCTTCCTCTCTCCCTCTTTCTCTCTTTCTTCTCTTTCTCATTATCCCTTTCTCTTTCTTTCCCTCCTTGCTCTTTTTCTATTTCTTCCTCTCTCCCTCTTTCTCTCTTTCTTCTCTTTCTCATTATCCCTTTCTCTTTCTTTCCCTCCTTGCTCTTTTTCTATTTCTTCCTCTCTCCCTCTTTCTCTCTTTCTTCTCTTTCTCATTATCCCTTTCTCTTTCTTTCCCTCCTTGCTCTTTTTCTATTTCTTCCTCTCTCCCTCTTTCTCTCTTTCTTCTCTTTCTCATTATCCCTTTCTCTTTCTTTCCCTCCTTGCTCTTTTTCTATTTCTTCCTCTCTCCCTCTTTCTCTCTTTCTTCTCTTTCTCATTATCCCTTTCTCTTTCTTTCCCTCCTTGCTCTTTTTCTATTTCTTCCTCTCTCCCTCTTTCTCTCTTTCTTCTCTTTCTCATTATCCCTTTCTCTTTCTTTCCCTCCTTGCTCTTTTTCTATTTCTTCCTCTCTCCCTCTTTCTCTCTTTCTTCTCTTTCTCATTATCCCTTTCTCTTTCTTTCCCTCCTTGCTCTTTTTCTATTTCTTCCTCTCTCCCTCTTTCTCTCTTTCTTCTCTTTCTCATTATCCCTTTCTCTTTCTTTCCCTCCTTGCTCTTTTTCTATTTCTTCCTCTCTCCCTCTTTCTCTCTTTCTTCTCTTTCTCATTATCCCTTTCTCTTTCTTTCCCTCCTTGCTCTTTTTCTATTTCTTCCTCTCTCCCTCTTTCTCTCTTTCTTCTCTTTCTCATTATCCCTTTCTCTTTCTTTCCCTCCTTGCTCTTTTTCTATTTCTTCCTCTCTCCCTCTTTCTCTCTTTCTTCTCTTTCTCATTATCCCTTTCTCTTTCTTTCCCTCCTTGCTCTTTTTCTATTTCTTCCTCTCTCCCTCTTTCTCTCTTTCTTCTCTTTCTCATTATCCCTTTCTCTTTCTTTCCCTCCTTGCTCTTTTTCTATTTCTTCCTCTCTCCCTCTTTCTCTCTTTCTTCTCTTTCTCATTATCCCTTTCTCTTTCTTTCCCTCCTTGCTCTTTTTCTATTTCTTCCTCTCTCCCTCTTTCTCTCTTTCTTCTCTTTCTCATTATCCCTTTCTCTTTCTTTCCCTCCTTGCTCTTTTTCTATTTCTTCCTCTCTCCCTCTTTCTCTCTTTCTTCTCTTTCTCATTATCCCTTTCTCTTTCTTTCCCTCCTTGCTCTTTTTCTATTTCTTCCTCTCTCCCTCTTTCTCTCTTTCTTCTCTTTCTCATTATCCCTTTCTCTTTCTTTCCCTCCTTGCTCTTTTTCTATTTCTTCCTCTCTCCCTCTTTCTCTCTTTCTTCTCTTTCTCATTATCCCTTTCTCTTTCTTTCCCTCCTTGCTCTTTTTCTATTTCTTCCTCTCTCCCTCTTTCTCTCTTTCTTCTCTTTCTCATTATCCCTTTCTCTTTCTTTCCCTCCTTGCTCTTTTTCTATTTCTTCCTCTCTCCCTCTTTCTCTCTTTCTTCTCTTTCTCATTATCCCTTTCTCTTTCTTTCCCTCCTTGCTCTTTTTCTATTTCTTCCTCTCTCCCTCTTTCTCTCTTTCTTCTCTTTCTCATTATCCCTTTCTCTTTCTTTCCCTCCTTGCTCTTTTTCTATTTCTTCCTCTCTCCCTCTTTCTCTCTTTCTTCTCTTTCTCATTATCCCTTTCTCTTTCTTTCCCTCCTTGCTCTTTTTCTATTTCTTCCTCTCTCCCTCTTTCTCTCTTTCTTCTCTTTCTCATTATCCCTTTCTCTTTCTTTCCCTCCTTGCTCTTTTTCTATTTCTTCCTCTCTCCCTCTTTCTCTCTTTCTTCTCTTTCTCATTATCCCTTTCTCTTTCTTTCCCTCCTTGCTCTTTTTCTATTTCTTCCTCTCTCCCTCTTTCTCTCTTTCTTCTCTTTCTCATTATCCCTTTCTCTTTCTTTCCCTCCTTGCTCTTTTTCTATTTCTTCCTCTCTCCCTCTTTCTCTCTTTCTTCTCTTTCTCATTATCCCTTTCTCTTTCTTTCCCTCCTTGCTCTTTTTCTATTTCTTCCTCTCTCCCTCTTTCTCTCTTTCTTCTCTTTCTCATTATCCCTTTCTCTTTCTTTCCCTCCTTGCTCTTTTTCTATTTCTTCCTCTCTCCCTCTTTCTCTCTTTCTTCTCTTTCTCATTATCCCTTTCTCTTTCTTTCCCTCCTTGCTCTTTTTCTATTTCTTCCTCTCTCCCTCTTTCTCTCTTTCTTCTCTTTCTCATTATCCCTTTCTCTTTCTTTCCCTCCTTGCTCTTTTTCTATTTCTTCCTCTCTCCCTCTTTCTCTCTTTCTTCTCTTTCTCATTATCCCTTTCTCTTTCTTTCCCTCCTTGCTCTTTTTCTATTTCTTCCTCTCTCCCTCTTTCTCTCTTTCTTCTCTTTCTCATTATCCCTTTCTCTTTCTTTCCCTCCTTGCTCTTTTTCTATTTCTTCCTCTCTCCCTCTTTCTCTCTTTCTTCTCTTTCTCATTATCCCTTTCTCTTTCTTTCCCTCCTTGCTCTTTTTCTATTTCTTCCTCTCTCCCTCTTTCTCTCTTTCTTCTCTTTCTCATTATCCCTTTCTCTTTCTTTCCCTCCTTGCTCTTTTTCTATTTCTTCCTCTCTCCCTCTTTCTCTCTTTCTTCTCTTTCTCATTATCCCTTTCTCTTTCTTTCCCTCCTTGCTCTTTTTCTATTTCTTCCTCTCTCCCTCTTTCTCTCTTTCTTCTCTTTCTCATTATCCCTTTCTCTTTCTTTCCCTCCTTGCTCTTTTTCTATTTCTTCCTCTCTCCCTCTTTCTCTCTTTCTTCTCTTTCTCATTATCCCTTTCTCTTTCTTTCCCTCCTTGCTCTTTTTCTATTTCTTCCTCTCTCCCTCTTTCTCTCTTTCTTCTCTTTCTCATTATCCCTTTCTCTTTCTTTCCCTCCTTGCTCTTTTTCTATTTCTTCCTCTCTCCCTCTTTCTCTCTTTCTTCTCTTTCTCATTATCCCTTTCTCTTTCTTTCCCTCCTTGCTCTTTTTCTATTTCTTCCTCTCTCCCTCTTTCTCTCTTTCTTCTCTTTCTCATTATCCCTTTCTCTTTCTTTCCCTCCTTGCTCTTTTTCTATTTCTTCCTCTCTCCCTCTTTCTCTCTTTCTTCTCTTTCTCATTATCCCTTTCTCTTTCTTTCCCTCCTTGCTCTTTTTCTATTTCTTCCTCTCTCCCTCTTTCTCTCTTTCTTCTCTTTCTCATTATCCCTTTCTCTTTCTTTCCCTCCTTGCTCTTTTTCTATTTCTTCCTCTCTCCCTCTTTCTCTCTTTCTTCTCTTTCTCATTATCCCTTTCTCTTTCTTTCCCTCCTTGCTCTTTTTCTATTTCTTCCTCTCTCCCTCTTTCTCTCTTTCTTCTCTTTCTCATTATCCCTTTCTCTTTCTTTCCCTCCTTGCTCTTTTTCTATTTCTTCCTCTCTCCCTCTTTCTCTCTTTCTTCTCTTTCTCATTATCCCTTTCTCTTTCTTTCCCTCCTTGCTCTTTTTCTATTTCTTCCTCTCTCCCTCTTTCTCTCTTTCTTCTCTTTCTCATTATCCCTTTCTCTTTCTTTCCCTCCTTGCTCTTTTTCTATTTCTTCCTCTCTCCCTCTTTCTCTCTTTCTTCTCTTTCTCATTATCCCTTTCTCTTTCTTTCCCTCCTTGCTCTTTTTCTATTTCTTCCTCTCTCCCTCTTTCTCTCTTTCTTCTCTTTCTCATTATCCCTTTCTCTTTCTTTCCCTCCTTGCTCTTTTTCTATTTCTTCCTCTCTCCCTCTTTCTCTCTTTCTTCTCTTTCTCATTATCCCTTTCTCTTTCTTTCCCTCCTTGCTCTTTTTCTATTTCTTCCTCTCTCCCTCTTTCTCTCTTTCTTCTCTTTCTCATTATCCCTTTCTCTTTCTTTCCCTCCTTGCTCTTTTTCTATTTCTTCCTCTCTCCCTCTTTCTCTCTTTCTTCTCTTTCTCATTATCCCTTTCTCTTTCTTTCCCTCCTTGCTCTTTTTCTATTTCTTCCTCTCTCCCTCTTTCTCTCTTTCTTCTCTTTCTCATTATCCCTTTCTCTTTCTTTCCCTCCTTGCTCTTTTTCTATTTCTTCCTCTCTCCCTCTTTCTCTCTTTCTTCTCTTTCTCATTATCCCTTTCTCTTTCTTTCCCTCCTTGCTCTTTTTCTATTTCTTCCTCTCTCCCTCTTTCTCTCTTTCTTCTCTTTCTCATTATCCCTTTCTCTTTCTTTCCCTCCTTGCTCTTTTTCTATTTCTTCCTCTCTCCCTCTTTCTCTCTTTCTTCTCTTTCTCATTATCCCTTTCTCTTTCTTTCCCTCCTTGCTCTTTTTCTATTTCTTCCTCTCTCCCTCTTTCTCTCTTTCTTCTCTTTCTCATTATCCCTTTCTCTTTCTTTCCCTCCTTGCTCTTTTTCTATTTCTTCCTCTCTCCCTCTTTCTCTCTTTCTTCTCTTTCTCATTATCCCTTTCTCTTTCTTTCCCTCCTTGCTCTTTTTCTATTTCTTCCTCTCTCCCTCTTTCTCTCTTTCTTCTCTTTCTCATTATCCCTTTCTCTTTCTTTCCCTCCTTGCTCTTTTTCTATTTCTTCCTCTCTCCCTCTTTCTCTCTTTCTTCTCTTTCTCATTATCCCTTTCTCTTTCTTTCCCTCCTTGCTCTTTTTCTATTTCTTCCTCTCTCCCTCTTTCTCTCTTTCTTCTCTTTCTCATTATCCCTTTCTCTTTCTTTCCCTCCTTGCTCTTTTTCTATTTCTTCCTCTCTCCCTCTTTCTCTCTTTCTTCTCTTTCTCATTATCCCTTTCTCTTTCTTTCCCTCCTTGCTCTTTTTCTATTTCTTCCTCTCTCCCTCTTTCTCTCTTTCTTCTCTTTCTCATTATCCCTTTCTCTTTCTTTCCCTCCTTGCTCTTTTTCTATTTCTTCCTCTCTCCCTCTTTCTCTCTTTCTTCTCTTTCTCATTATCCCTTTCTCTTTCTTTCCCTCCTTGCTCTTTTTCTATTTCTTCCTCTCTCCCTCTTTCTCTCTTTCTTCTTCTTTCTCATTATCCCTTTCTCTTTCTTTCCCTCCTTGCTCTTTTTCTATTTCTTCCTCTCTCCCTCTTTCTCTCTTTCTTCTCTTTCTCATTATCCCTTTCTCTTTCTTTCCCTCCTTGCTCTTTTTCTATTTCTTCCTCTCTCCCTCTTTCTCTCTTTCTTCTCTTTCTCATTATCCCTTTCTCTTTCTTTCCCTCCTTGCTCTTTTTCTATTTCTTCCTCTCTCCCTCTTTCTCTCTTTCTTCTCTTTCTCATTATCCCTTTCTCTTTCTTTCCCTCCTTGCTCTTTTTCTATTTCTTCCTCTCTCCCTCTTTCTCTCTTTCTTCTCTTTCTCATTATCCCTTTCTCTTTCTTTCCCTCCTTGCTCTTTTTCTATTTCTTCCTCTCTCCCTCTTTCTCTCTTTCTTCTCTTTCTCATTATCCCTTTCTCTTTCTTTCCCTCCTTGCTCTTTTTCTATTTCTTCCTCTCTCCCTCTTTCTCTCTTTCTTCTCTTTCTCATTATCCCTTTCTCTTTCTTTCCCTCCTTGCTCTTTTTCTATTTCTTCCTCTCTCCCTCTTTCTCTCTTTCTTCTCTTTCTCATTATCCCTTTCTCTTTCTTTCCCTCCTTGCTCTTTTTCTATTTCTTCCTCTCTCCCTCTTTCTCTCTTTCTTCTCTTTCTCATTATCCCTTTCTCTTTCTTTCCCTCCTTGCTCTTTTTCTATTTCTTCCTCTCTCCCTCTTTCTCTCTTTCTTCTCTTTCTCATTATCCCTTTCTCTTTCTTTCCCTCCTTGCTCTTTTTCTATTTCTTCCTCTCTCCCTCTTTCTCTCTTTCTTCTCTTTCTCATTATCCCTTTCTCTTTCTTTCCCTCCTTGCTCTTTTTCTATTTCTTCCTCTCTCCCTCTTTCTCTCTTTCTTCTCTTTCTCATTATCCCTTTCTCTTTCTTTCCCTCCTTGCTCTTTTTCTATTTCTTCCTCTCTCCCTCTTTCTCTCTTTCTTCTCTTTCTCATTATCCCTTTCTCTTTCTTTCCCTCCTTGCTCTTTTTCTATTTCTTCCTCTCTCCCTCTTTCTCTCTTTCTTCTCTTTCTCATTATCCCTTTCTCTTTCTTTCCCTCCTTGCTCTTTTTCTATTTCTTCCTCTCTCCCTCTTTCTCTCTTTCTTCTCTTTCTCATTATCCCTTTCTCTTTCTTTCCCTCCTTGCTCTTTTTCTATTTCTTCCTCTCTCCCTCTTTCTCTCTTTCTTCTCTTTCTCATTATCCCTTTCTCTTTCTTTCCCTCCTTGCTCTTTTTCTATTTCTTCCTCTCTCCCTCTTTCTCTCTTTCTTCTCTTTCTCATTATCCCTTTCTCTTTCTTTCCCTCCTTGCTCTTTTTCTATTTCTTCCTCTCTCCCTCTTTCTCTCTTTCTTCTCTTTCTCATTATCCCTTTCTCTTTCTTTCCCTCCTTGCTCTTTTTCTATTTCTTCCTCTCTCCCTCTTTCTCTCTTTCTTCTCTTTCTCATTATCCCTTTCTCTTTCTTTCCCTCCTTGCTCTTTTTCTATTTCTTCCTCTCTCCCTCTTTCTCTCTTTCTTCTCTTTCTCATTATCCCTTTCTCTTTCTTTCCCTCCTTGCTCTTTTTCTATTTCTTCCTCTCTCCCTCTTTCTCTCTTTCTTCTCTTTCTCATTATCCCTTTCTCTTTCTTTCCCTCCTTGCTCTTTTTCTATTTCTTCCTCTCTCCCTCTTTCTCTCTTTCTTCTCTTTCTCATTATCCCTTTCTCTTTCTTTCCCTCCTTGCTCTTTTTCTATTTCTTCCTCTCTCCCTCTTTCTCTCTTTCTTCTCTTTCTCATTATCCCTTTCTCTTTCTTTCCCTCCTTGCTCTTTTTCTATTTCTTCCTCTCTCCCTCTTTCTCTCTTTCTTCTCTTTCTCATTATCCCTTTCTCTTTCTTTCCCTCCTTGCTCTTTTTCTATTTCTTCCTCTCTCCCTCTTTCTCTCTTTCTTCTCTTTCTCATTATCCCTTTCTCTTTCTTTCCCTCCTTGCTCTTTTTCTATTTCTTCCTCTCTCCCTCTTTCTCTCTTTCTTCTCTTTCTCATTATCCCTTTCTCTTTCTTTCCCTCCTTGCTCTTTTTCTATTTCTTCCTCTCTCCCTCTTTCTCTCTTTCTTCTCTTTCTCATTATCCCTTTCTCTTTCTTTCCCTCCTTGCTCTTTTTCTATTTCTTCCTCTCTCCCTCTTTCTCTCTTTCTTCTCTTTCTCATTATCCCTTTCTCTTTCTTTCCCTCTTTGCTCTTTTTCTATTTCTTCCTCTCTCCCTCTTTCTCTCTTTCTTCTCTTTCTCATTATCCCTTTCTCTTTCTTTCCCTCCTTGCTCTTTTTCTATTTCTTCCTCTCTCCCTCTTTCTCTTTCTTCTCTTTCTCATTATCCCTTTCTCTTTCTTTCCCTCCTTGCTCTTTTTCTATTTCTTCCTCTCTCCCTCTTTCTCTCTTTCTTCTCTTTCTCATTATCCCTTTCTCTTTCTTTCCCTCCTTGCTCTTTTTCTATTTCTTCCTCTCTCCCTCTTTCTCTCTTTCTTCTCTTTCTCATTATCCCTTTCTCTTTCTTTCCCTCCTTGCTCTTATTCTATTTCTTCCTCTCTCCCTCTTTCTCTCTTTCTTCTCTTTCTCATTATCCCCTTCTCTTTCTTTCCCTCCTTGCTCTTTTTCTATTTCTTCCTCTCTCCCTCTTTCTCTCTTTCTCCTCTTTCTCATTATCCCTTTCTCTTTCTTTCCCTCCTTGCTCTTTTTCTATTTCTTCCTCTCTCCCTCTTTCTCTCTTTCTTCTTCTTTCTCATTATCCCTTTCTCTTTCTTTCCCTCCTTGCTCTTTTTCTATTTCTTCCTCTCTCCCTCTTTCTCTCTTTCTTCTCTTTCTCATTATCCCTTTCTCTTTCTTTCCCTCCTTGCTCTTATTCTATTTCTTCCTCTCTCCCTCTTTCTCTCTTTCTTCTCTTTCTCATTATCCCCTTCTCTTTCTTTCCCTCCTTGCTCTTTTTCTATTTCTTCCTCTCTCCCTCTTTCTCTCTTTCTTCTCTTTCTCATTATCCCTTTCTCTTTCTTTCCCTCTTTGCTCTTTTTCTATTTCTTCCTCTCTCCCTCTTTCTCTCTTTCTTCTTCTTTCTCTCTCTTTCTCATTATCCCTTTCTCTTTCTTTCCCTCTTTGCTCTTTTTCTATTTCTTCCTCTCTCCCTCTTTCTCTCTTTCTTCTCTTTCTCATTATCCCTTTCTCTTTCTTTCCCTCTTTGCTCTTTTTCTATTTCTTCCTCTCTCCCTCTTTCTCTCTTTCTTCTTCTTTCTCTCTCTTTCTCATTATCCCTTTCTCTTTTTCCCTCCTTGCTCTTTTTCTATTTCTTCCTCTCTCCCTCTTTCTCTCTTTCTTCTCTTTCTCATTATCCCTTTCTCTTTCTTTCCCTCCTTGCTCTTTTTCTATTTCTTCCTCTCTCCCTCTTTCTCTCTTTCTTCTCTTTTTCATTATCCCTTTCTCTTTCTTTCCCTCCTTGCTCTTTTTCTATTTCTTCCTCTCTCCCTCTTTCTCTCTTTCTTCTTCTTTCTCTCTCTTTCTCATTATCCCTTTCTCTTTTTCCCTCCTTGCTCTTTTTCTATTTCTTCCTCTCTCCCTCTTTCTCTCTTTCTTCTCTTTCTCATTATCCCTTTCTCTTTCTTTCCCTCCTTGCTCTTTTTCTATTTCTTCCTCTCTCCCTCTTTCTCTCTTTCTTCTCTTTCTCATTATCCCTTTCTCTTTCTTTCCCTCCTTGCTCTTTTTCTATTTCTTCCTCTCTCCCTCTTTCTCTCTTTCTTCTCTTTCTCATTATCCCTTTCTCTTTCTTTCCCTCCTTGCATCTCTCTTTCTTTCATCTTCTTCCTCTCTTCCTCTCTCTTTCTCACTCTTTCTTTCTCAGTCTTTTTCTTCTCCTTCCCCTCTTTGTTTCTCTCTTTCACACTATCTTTCTCATGCTTTTTCTCTTTTTCTCCCCCTCCTTGCTTTTTTCTCTTTCTTCCTCTTTTTCTCCTTTCCCTTACTCATTTTCCTCTTCCCCCCTCTCTGTTTTTCTCTCTCTTTCTCACTATCCCTTTCCTCTCTCTTCTTCTTTTTCTTTCTTTCTCTTTCTCATTCTTTCTTCCCGTTCTTTCATCTCTTTCTTTCTCTTTCTCTCTTTCTTTCTCTTTCTCCCATCTCTCTCTTTCCATTTTCTTTGCCCCCTCTCTCTTTCCATTCTCTCTCTCTCTCTCTCTCTCTCTCTCTCTCTCTCTCTCTCTCTCTCTCTCTCATCCACTTCGCCCCCCCCCTCGCCTGGCCCATTTTTAATTGGAAAACTGCATTCCTAAATTCAGAAGTCCATAAAACCCCAAAGACCAACATGTCACAAATTGGAAGGAGACATTTAAAAACTGTTTTGCAGGGGACCGAATAGCTAATTAAAGGAAAACATCTCAGAGAGAGGAGAGCTTTGTTTCTGCTTGAAAATATCTTGCAAAAGAAAATTCACTTCAGTAAATAATTTGACTGTTGAGCACTCTTCAACATCTGCCAAAACCACCACCAAGCTCAAAGAACACCAAGGAGCCCACAGCCCTTCGCCTTCTTTTATTCCTTCTTCGTTCCCTTCATTCCTTCTCCTTCTCTTCATCCATCTCCTCCTCCTCCACTTCTTACTGCCTAGCACTGGTGATGTAACCCAGTTTTTAACAGATTAAGGGATCTTGTAGGTCATCTAGTCCAACCCCCCACTCAAGCAGGAGACCCTATACCATTTCTGACAAATGGTAGTCCGGTCTCTTCTTGAAAGCTTCCAGGGATGAAGCTCCCACAACTTCCAAAGGCAACATTGGTTGATTGTTCTCACTGTCAGAAAATTCCTCCTTATTTCCAGGTTGAATCTCTCCTTGGTCAGTTTCCATCCATTCATCCTTCTCTGGCCTTCAAAGGGGCTTTGGAGAATAGCTTGACCCCCCTCCTCTCTGGAACAGCCCTTCAAATATTGGAAGATCCTCTCCTGTCTCCTCTGGTCCTTCTCTTCCCCAGACTAGCCAGGCCCAGTTCCTGCAACTGTTCATCGTATGTTTTGTCCTCCAGTCCTTTCATCATTCTGGTTGGGTAATGAAATATCTAACAAGAAAACCACCAATCTTAGAAAGCACCAAGGACTCCCTCAAGCGATTCCAGACGCCATTTTGGCTCTCTTGCTTGGCTTGGAGAAACTGAGTTAGATTAAGGTTAAAATGGCGGGTGGGACATCAGAGCTGGTCTGCAGGGGACATGGCAAAAGGAATCATGAGGCTAAAACATCAATAATACAAATAATACAATAGCAGAGTTGGTCATCTAGTTGGTCATCTTGAAGGTCATCTAGTCCAACTCCCTGCCTAGGCAGGAAGCCCTATACCGTTTCAGACAAATGGCTATCCAACATCTTCTTAAAGACTTCCAGTGTTGGGGCCTTCACACCTTCTGGAGGCAACTTCTGTTCCGCTGATTAATTGTTCTAACTGTCAGGAAATCTCTCCTCAGTTCTAAGTTGCTTCTCTCATTAATTAGTTTCCACCCATTGCTTCTTTTTTTTTATTTATTGAAAAAGTTTTATTCTTGTTCTAGCCTCCAGTCCCCTAGTCCTCTTTGTTGCTCTTCTCTGCACTCTTTCTAGAGTCTTCATATCTTTTCTACATTGTGGTCCAAAACCGAATTCAATATTCCAAGGATGGCCTTCCCAAGGGATTACAAAAGTGGTATGAACCCTTCAGGTGATCTTGATTCTCTCCCTCTGTTGATGCAGCCTTGAACTGTGTTGGCTTTTTTGGCAGCTGCTGCCCACGGCTGGCTCCTATTTCAATGGTCGTCCACTAGGACTCCAAGATCCCTCTCACAGTTACTACTATTGAGCAAGGTACCACCTATATTGTACCTGTGCATTTTGTTTTTCTTGCCTAAATGTAGAACCTTTTTTCACCCTTGAATTTCATTTTGTTAGATAGCGCCCAATGTTCAAGTTCGTCAAGATCCTTCTGCATCATGGTCTTTGAATGTGGCTTCTCGGACCAAACTAATTGCCAGGAAGCTCAAAGTAAACCTGAAGAGATATTTTTTTTGAGGGGTTGGGGGGGCAACGTCATGGGAGAAGCATATTAATGGCTGAAAGGGCTGCTAACTTGCACTGAGCATTCTACAATGTTAAATTCTGATCTCTTTTGCCTTTCATGCCACCTTCACCCCGATGAGCGCATCTCTCTGATGGGAGAGAGGAGGGATAATTTAGCTGGCTCTCCTGCATGACATCAGCGATCAAATAGCAGCCAACCACTTTTATTTTCAGATTGTCTGGAGCTCAAAGTGAGTCTCGGGTGCCCAGCATCCTTCGGGCTCCTCCTATAAATTGACATGGGTGATCTTTTTCCTGCATGATCACATTTCAAGGACACACACACACACACACACACAAAGAGAGAGACACACACACACAGACACACACAGACACACACACACACAAAGGCACACACACACACAAAGACACACACACACACAAAGACACACACACACAGACACACACAGACACACACACACACAAAAAGAGACACACACACACACAGACACACACACACACACAAAAAGAGACACACACACACAAAGATACACACACACAGACACACACACACACAAAGACACACACACACACAGACACACACACACACAAAAAGAGACACACACACAGACACACACACACACAGACACACACACACACACAAAGACAACACACACACACACAAAGACACACACACATACAGACACACACACACATAGACACACACACACAAAGACACACACACACAGACACACACAAAGACACACACACACAGACACACACACAAAGACACACACACACACAAAGACACACACACAGACAGACAAACACACACACACACACATAAAGAGACAGACCAACCGACCAATAGACACAGATGGATATTAGCAACAGCTCATCCTCTTAAATGGTTGATATAGATTTCTATTGTTCTCCATGCTAAATTGTGGTTGTGTATGTTTGGGGGACCGACGTACGACCGTTGCAGTGTCCGTCCCCGTGGTCACATGATGAGATGCCGGGCACCTGGCTCATATTTATGACGGTTGCATTGTCCCGGGGTCATGCGATTCCCTTTTGCGACTTTTTTCATTTGATTATCAAACTAGGTAACATCATCTGTTGCTGATTTAGTTACCTAGTTGGGTCGTGAAATGTCGGCAAGAAAACCACCAAGCTCAGAGAGCACCAAGGACCCCAAAGTTCTTCTCCTTCCCTTGTTTTTTTTCCCTACTTCTTCCTCTTCCTTCCTTTTCCTTCTCCATCTTTCTTCCTCTTCTCTCCCTCCATCTTCTCCTGCTCCACTCCTTAAACTGCAAACTCTTTTAGCACTGTTGATGTTATCTAGTTTGGTAATGAAATGTCGGCATCTATTCTATTCTATTCTATTCTATTCTATTCCATTCCATTCCATATTTTCTATTCTATTCTATTCTATTCCATTCCATTCCATATTTTCTATTCTATTCCATTCCATTCCATTCTATTCCATTCCATTCCATTCCATATTTTCTATTCTATTCTATTCTGTTCTGTTCTGTTCCGTTCCATATTTTCTATTCTGTTCCATTCCGTTCCATTCCGTTCCTTCTATTCTATTCTATTCTATTCTATTCTATTCCGTATTTTCTATTCTATTCTATTCTATTCTATTCTATTCTATTCCATATGTTCTATTCCATTCCATATTTTCTGTTCTATTCTATTCTACTCTATTCTATTCCATTCCATTCCATTCCATATTTTCTATCCTATCCTATCCTATCCTATCCTATCCAACTCTACCCTACCCTATTCTACCTTCAAACCTACCCATCCCTCCTAACTACGTTTAGGTTTTAGTTTCCGGTATGTCACTCCCCCCCCCAAATGCCCAAGAAGGAGCGTTTTCTGTCCAGGGGGGAACCCAACTACATCAACCTAACCCAACATGGTTATATGAATGGATGGATGGGTTCCATGACCCTCCATCCCTATTGATCTTAGAAGATACTCAACGCACCCAGATCCATATCTGCAGCTTTGGGCCGATGAGAACAAGGCACGTTCTTGAAGATGGCATCCAGGAACTTCTCCTTCACTTGGGTGATGGTGTCGCAGTTCAAGATCTTGACCGGGATCTCGGGGCTGTTCACATTATCAGGATTCACACAGCTCAGGACCTGTAGAAGGTTGGTTGACAGAAAGGAAACAAATCAGGAAGATGTTGGGCAAGTTTCAGAGGCAGAGCAGGAAGTAGAGAGTCTGGTTGGCCACCAGGAGGCGCTTGGGTCATGGAGCAGTGGGGGAGGATCAGGGGCAGTTTGTCCCTCATGCTAGATTACGCAGGGCTGAGAAACGGAGGCAGCAGTTAAGTCAGAGGCAGGCTCGTAGGCCCTGATTAGAACCAGGTGGTTGCTGAGCCCCTCCCAAGAGAGCTTATAGGTGAGACATTGGGAGGGGACATTTGCAGGAAGCAATGGATTAAACTACAGTCTTTTGGAAAACATCAGCCTTCTAGTTGTGTTTGGACTTATCTGGGATCTTAGCCAAAGTGTTATCTCGTAAGTAAGCAGTGGCAAGCAGCCAAGTCTGTGTGTGTGCAGGGTGATTCAGCCTGTGGGACAGAACAGAACCATATGGGTTCCCTAGATCCTAGGCAACCCAACCACAGGGGGACAAAGCCATTGTAATGGGATATTCAGGTTTATTCATTTGAAGCTCCAAATTCCAATTCTTAAAAGACAAAAAAAAATGGCCTTTAAAAAAAAAATTACGTTCCTAAATTTAACGCACCTTGGAAGCAATTTTGAAAAGGAAAATCCGTAACCCAGCTTTAAGGAACCTTTTTCTCTCTCTTCCTTCCTTCCTTCCTTCTCTCCTTCCCCCGCCCCCTTTTTCTTTTAAACGGTTGCTTTCAAAGCGCAAACATCTAAATCAGGGGTTCCCAAACTTGGCAACTTTAAGACTTGTGGACTTCAACTCCCAGAATTCTCCAGCCAGCTATGCTGGGAGTCGAAGTCCACAAGTCTTAAAGTTGCCAAGTTTGGGAACCCCCGATCTAAATGTTAGCTTTAGCTTCCAATGAATATCATTTGACTGTAAGCAACCTCGGCGATGCTGCCTTGACAGGGATACTCCCGTTCCATTAATTGCAAATAAGGGAAAGCAAATATACCCTCCTCCAGGGAATTGTGTGTTTAAAAAAACCGACAACACAAACTGCTGGCATAATTGTTTCTCGTGCAAGACGCGTCCCTGATCACTGCAGGCAACTGCCCAACAATGACACACTGTCTGTGCTTTAAAATAGGGAAGCAACCTTCGGAATACAACAGGCCTGTGTTGTGGCCCGCCAGCGGCCAGCGGAGCTGGTGGCAGAGTGGGACAGTGAGGAGGGTTGGGGAGGAAGATGGGCCAGTCCTGGAGTCTGGGGAAGGCTCTGATGAGGGCTCTGCGTTGGAGGCAGAGAGGGGGCCAGGGCCATCTGACAGTTATCAGCCTTCGGAGTCGGAGATCAGTGAGGCAGAAGAACAGCTGGAACCTATTCCCAGTGTGCATATGCACAGAGTTGCCAGCTAAAGAACAGGGGTCGACTTGGGAGCAAGGCCACAGGTGGATGATGAATGGCCCCTCCAGAGGGAATAAAAAGAAGAGCGAAAGGGGAGTGGAGTTTGCAGGAGACAATGAGTTCGATGAATGGCTCTTCCCAGAGGGAATAAAAGAAGAGCGAAAGGGGAGTGGAGTTTGCAGGAGACCATGAGTTCGATGAATGGCCCCTCCCAGAGGGAATAAAAGAGGAGCGAAAGGGGAGTGGAGTTTGCAGGAGACAATGAGTTCGATGAATGGCTCCTCCCAAAGGGAATAAAAGAGGAGCGAAAGGGGAGTGGAGTTTGCAGGAGACAATGAGTCCGATGAGTGGCTCTTCCCAGAGGGAATAAAAGAGGAGCGAAAGGGGAGTGGAGTTTGCAGGAGACCATGAGTTCGATGAATGGCCCCTCCCAGAGGGAATAAAAAGAAGAGCGAAAGGGGAGTGGAGTTTGCAGGAGACTATGAGTTCGATGAATGGCCCCTCCCAGAGGGAATAAAAGAGGAGCGAAAGGGGAGTGGAGTTTGCAGGAGACCATGAGTTCGATGAATGGCCCCTCCCAGAGGGAATAAAAGAGGAGCGAAAGGGGAGTGGAGTTTGCAGGAGACCATGAGTTCGATGAATGGCCCCTCCCAGAGGGAATAAAAGAGGAGAGAAAGGGGAGTGGAGTTTGCAGGAGACCATGAGTTCGATGAATGGCCCCTCCCAGAGGGAATAAAAGAGGAGCGAAAGGGGAGTGGAGTTTGCAGGAGACCATGAGTTCGATGAATGGCCCCTCCCAGAGGGAATAAAAGAGGAGCGAAAGGGGAGTGGAGTTTGCAGGAGACCATGAGTTCGATGAATGGCCCCTCCCAGAGGGAATAAAACAGGAGCGAAAGGGGAGTGGAGTTTGCAGGAGACCATGAGTTCGATGAATGGCCCCTCCCAGAGGGAATAAAAGAGGAGCGACAGGGGAGTGGAGTTTGTAGGAGACAATTCAATCATTCGGTCGTTAGATTCGTTTCAGGAGTGTGAAGATCTGTCCATGAATCTCAGAGACTCTGTGCCCAGCCTTTCCTTCCACAGTGCCTCATTGTTGCTTTGCCCCATTTATTGACCTTTCTTGCCACAGTTGCTCAGTGGATCCCTGCAGCTATTAAGTTAGTGACACGGTTGTTAAGTGAATCTGGCTTCCCAGCTCTCTTTGCTTGCTGGAAGGTCGCAAAAGGGGATCCCACGATCCCAGAACACTGCAACTGTCATAAACAGGAGTCAGTTGCCAAGCCCCTGAATTTTGACCATACGGATGCTGCAACGGTCACGAGTGTGAAAAACGGTCGTAAGTCACTTATTGCAGGGTCGTTCTACCTTTGAATGGTCACTAAACGAACTGTTGTAAGTCAAGGACTACCTCTACTGCCCTTACTCCCAAATAGCAACACCTACAACAACCCCTGTCACATCTTAAAGATAAAGTTTCCCCTTGCACATCTGTGCTAGTCGTTCCTGGCTCTAGGGGGCGGTGCTCCTCTCCGTTCCAAAGCCGAAGAGCCAGCGCTGTCCGAAGACGTCTCCGGGGTCATGTGGCCGGCATGACTCAATGCCTGAAGGTGCACGGAACGCTGTTCCCTTCCCACCAAAGGTGGCTCCTATTTATCTACTTGCATTTTTGACCTGCTTTCGAACTGCTAAGTTGGCAGAAGCTGGGACAAATACAGGAGCTCACTCCATTATGCGGCTCTAGGGATTCGAACTGCCAACTTTTCTGATCGACAAGCTCAGCGTCTTAACCACCGAGCCGCCGCATTCCTAAAGCCACATCAATTTCATACACAAATAGTCCCTCTATCTGCTCTCTGAGTACAAAAACTCCCATTTCTGCTGTTTACTTGCAAGAAGCCGCTGTCTGGAGTACCTATGGGCGATCTCATGCTCTCTCTGTTTTCCAGAGAGATTTTTGGCCGCTGGAATTCATCATCAAATTCTGTCAATCCTGGCCCTTCATGGACATCTAGACTACCACGATCCTCATCCAAAGACCCTGACCATTCTACACCTTTATTTCCTCAAAGTTCATTGCAACAAGAAATAAAAAAAGAAAAAGAGACGTGCTCCTCTTCCACCAACTCCTAAAATGCCAAACAGATTTGAAGAAATGGATAATAAAAGACAAAGTACAATTGATCCTTTTCAACTGTCATTTGTCGGCCATTTTGTTTCAACAGTCATTTGTCGGCCTTTTTGTTTGCCTGGAGAGATTCCTGTTGTGGCTGTCACTGCTGTCTGTATCCCACCTGGTGCAGGTGTTGGCACGGCACTCAAACCAATTTCATTGTAATTTTATTACAATATTATTACAATGACAATAAAGATTATTATTGTTGTTGTTGTTGTTGCTGTTGTTGTTGTTGTTGTTGTTGAAGGGGACTGTGGTTCATGAGATCTTACGCCTCTTGATAAAACGAGCTCGTCAGAAAAAAACAACCCGATATCAAATTTAGGATTAATTGCGACCCTAGATTTCTCCCATGCCTTCTCCCCGGGACGGAGTATCAAACTCCTTAACAATAACCAAGCAATCTGGATTCTGCCAAGTTCACTGCAGAGAAAAGAGGATTATATTATGGAATCTTGAAACCCGAGTCCATGTGTTCTCTAGCCCTTATTTGATCAGCGTGTGTTAAGACAGATCCTCCACAATGCCTTTGATCTCCTTCGGCGCTCGCTTTTGATTTAAGGGGAAGCTGGCTAGCAGTTACGAGATATGAAAAGAAGGTTCGTTCGTTTTGTGTTTCTGCAGGGTTTGGCAAACGTTCCATTCTCATTCCCAGGCTCGGGAAATTCCATTACCCTGAGATTTCGGAGCTCAAATCCCCCAAATCTCTGAGAGGAGAAAGAGTAAAGAGAAGAGGAGGAGGAGGAGGAGGAGGAGGAGGAGGAGGAGGAGGAGGGATGTAAGCTAATAATTTCTTCAGAAATAGAGCTTGAGAATCCCAAACAAACTAGTATTGTGCACGGCCTAGTTATGGTTTATGAGGAGGAGGGAGGGAGAGGGAGAGAAAGACACAGAGAGAGACAGACAGACAGACAGACAGAGGGGGGAGAGTGAGATGCAGAGGGAGAGGGAGGGGGGGGAGAGAGACAGAGAGAGAGACAGGCAGACAGGCAGACAGAGGGGGGGAGTGAGATGCAGAGGGAGAGGGAGGAAGAGGGGAGAGAGAGACAGAGAGAGACAGAGAAAGAGAAAGAGAGACAGACAGAGAGGGTTGAGAGATAATGAGATGCAGAGGGAGAGGGAGGAAGGGGAGAGAGAAAGAGTGTGTGTGTGTGTGTGAGAGAGAGAGAGACAGACAGAGAGAGACAGAGAAAGAGAGAGACAGAGAGACAGAGAGGGGAGAGAGATAATGAGACGCAGAGGGAGGAAGAGGGGGTAGAGTGTGTGTGTGAGAGAGAGAGGCAGACAGAGAGGGGGGGGAGAGAGAGAGAAATGCAGAAGGAGAGGGAGGAAGAGGGAGAGAGAGAGAGAGAAAGACAGAGAGAGACAGAGAAAGAGAGAGAGAGAGACAGAGGGGGGAGAGAGAGAGTGAGACACAGAGGGAGGGAGAGAGAGAGATGCTATTTCGCTTGGGGAATTCTGGAAGTTGAACAGAGATGGTATTCAGCCGGTTCGGACTGGTTTGCCTGAATCAGTAGTTGAAATCGCAGGTGGCGCCAGTGAAAATGGATCACATGATGGGAGACACCATCTTGACTTTTTTGACCACCCCCTGGTTGTTTTGATTGTTCCATCATGAACGTCTTCCAAGGATTTTTTTTGAAAAGCCCTGGAAATATTCTGATCTTGGCTTTCCCAGAAAGCAGGCGGCCGAGTCCTGGTCCCGACAAAACCCCTTTTATGAAACGAATGGGAATTCCTCTCATTCGCATTCAGGAAAAGCCTGGCAAACAGTCTTTCAAAGGTGGATTTATGACCACAGACCTTATCTAGCTTGGAAAGCTGCCATGATGTAAATATTTCCTCAAATGAGGTAGTGTGCAAGGAAAAACTGGGCACAGAGTCTCTGAGATTCACGGACAGATCTTCACACTCCTGAAACGAATCTAACGACCGAAGGAACAAATTGCCTCCTGCAAACTCCACTCCCCTTTTGCTCCTCTTTTGTTTCCTATGGGAGGGGCCAATCCCCTTCCACCTGCGGCTTTACTCCCAAGTCAAGACTGAGTTCTGAGCTGTTCTTTTCTTCTGGTAGCTCTGCACATGCGCACACTGGGAACAGGCTCCAGCTGTTCCTCTGCCTCACTGCTATCTAGCTCCGAAGGTAGCTGATCACTGCCAGACAGCCTCGGCCCCATCTCTGCCTCTGACGCAGAGCCTTCGTCCGAGCCTTCCCCAGACTTCAGGACTGGCCTATGTCCCTCCACCCAACCCTCCTCACTCTCCGACTCTACTGCCCGGTCTGCTGGCCACTGGTGGGTCGCAAGAGGGAGAAAGTAGCATGAAAAACATCAGAAAGCTGTGGCATGTCCTTTTGATTTTCAATGGCATCGATGTTTTAAAATCTTATTATTGGCCTTACTGTTGGAGGGGAGGAAAACCCACCTCAGTGCCTCCGTCCCCCCCCTCCCTCTTCCCTCCGCCGCTCATGAAGAAGGTGGCTGAGAGGATGTGCTTTCTTCCTCGCTTTTCTTCTGCCTTTAATCTCCCCAGTGAAATGGATCTCAATATATCTGCTCCGATTCCTATCTGGCGAGATTTTCTGGCTCTCGAGATGTTAAGAGGCAAAGCAGATTAACATCAAAGCAGGCGAGTGGAAGGAGGGAAGCTTTGAGCCGAGAAGAAATGGAGCCATCGACCCCGAGATCTTTTCGCTTCCTTTCCTTTCCTTCCCCATTCCTTTCCTTCGTTTTTACTTCCTTCCTTTCCTTTCCTCCTTTCTTTTTTCCTCCTTCCTTCCCTTCCCTTTCCCATTCCTTTCCTTTGTTTTTCCTCCTTCCTTTCCTCCTTTCTTTTTTCCTCCTTTCGTCTCCTTTGATTTCCTTTCCTCCTTTTCCATCCTTTTTTCGTCCCTTCTTCCTTTCCTTTCCTTCCCTCTTCCTTTCCTTTCCTTCCCTGTTCCTTTCCTTCTTTTTTCCTCCTTCCCTTCCCTTCCTTTCCCTTCCCTATTGCTTTCCTTTCCTTCCCTCCTTTCATTCTATTTCTCCCTTTCTCTTTCCTCCTTCCTTTCCTAATAAAAGGATTACTTCTAATGTTGGATTTTCCCCCTTACCAGAGGGAACCCCCTGGTGGAGTACTGTGAAGCCGTTACCCTGGCAAGTCCACTGCACTGTACAGTAGAAACCATTTTACGGCAGTACATTAGAAGCCGTTTTAAGGCACAACAGGCTGTATCGTAACAGGGGACACACCCCAGTGGGGTTTTAGGGGTGTCTTACCCCCCCACAATATTTGTTTCCAGAGAGTAAATCATCTGTATACAAAGGTTGGTTGAAATTGCTCGAGGCGTTCCAGAGTTATGCTGGGACACACACACACAGACACACACAGTCATCTATCTATCTATCTATCTATCTATCTATCTATCTATCTATCTATCTATCTATCTATCTATCATCTATCTATCTATCTATCTATCTATCTATCTATCTATCATCTATCTATCTATCTATCTATCTATCTATCTATCTATCTATCTATCTATCTATCTATCTATCTACCTACCTACCTACCTACCTACCTACCTACCTACCTTCCTGTTTCTTTTGGGTCCCAAATGGAATGCCTTCTCCCACTCCCTGATCATGATATTCTCCTCCTTCAGGCACCCATCGCTCACCAGGGTCTTATAGTCGATCTGCTGCCGTATGAGTTTGTCTTCGCTTAAGGAATAGCGGGCTTCTCCCGTAATGGCGTCGATGGGTCCTTTCTCCATCTGCTGCTTGATGGCGCAGAAGAGGGAAAAGAGGGGCTCGCCAACGCATTCCTGCAACAAGGAAAGAAGAAGAAGAAGAAGAAAAGATGAATGAGGGCAGGATTGGGGAGAATAACGGCTGATAATCACCTTTCCGTGGGGTCCTGGGTGCTCCCTGAGCTTGCTTGTTGTCTTGCAGACATCTCATCACCCAACTAGGCAACATCATCCGTGTTAGAAGGGAGTGGTGGGGGGAAGGGGTTGTTCTCTGTTTCTATACAAGGGGCTGCCCTGTCAGTGTTGGTGAGAACGATCGGGATGGTTCGGTGGTGAGGCTGTTGTTTTACGGTTTGATGATTTGTCTCAGTTGGTAGCTCCTTAATTAGGGCATTGCTTACTGTTTGTTTGTCTGGTATCAACCGCCGTTTCTCTGGGTGCTCATTTCTGTCGAGGAGTGTTTGGGTCTTTTCGTTTCGTTTTTCGCTTTTTTAAATTGTCTGTTTTGAGACATCTCCTCTTTTTGAGACACTTCCTTGACGGCAACGAAACCCCAAATAACCAGGGATTAACACCAGACCGATAATCAAGCAGCAAACAGCAGCCTAATTGAGGAAGCACCAAGAGAAAACCCCGCCAAAACTGACAGGGCAAGACTTGTGTATGTAAACAGAGAGCGCACCCCACTGCCTTCTGGCACTGATGCTGTTATCTAGGCTGGCAGTGAAACGTCTACAAGAAAACAATCAAATTCAGAGAACTCCGAGGATCTCGCAGTCCTCCTCCTCCCTGCAAACCCTACTCCCTTCTAGCACTGATGATGTCATCTAGGCTGGTAGTGAAATGTCTTCAGGAAAACAACCAAGCTCAGAAAGCAACTCACAGTCCTCCTCCTCCACCCTGCAAACCCCACTCCCTTCTAGCACTGCTGATATTACCTAGGCTGGTAGTGAAACGTCTGCAAGAAAACAACCTACCTACCTACAGTATTTCTCCCTCCCTCCCTCTATCCCTCTACCTACCTATCTTCCTAGTGTATTTCCCCCTCTCTTTATCCCTCTACCTACCTACCCAGCTACCTACCTACCTACCTACTGTATTTCTCCCTCCCTCCCTCTATCCCTATAGCTGTCTACCTACCTACCTAGTGTATTTCTCCTTCCCTCTCTATCCCTCTACCTACCTATCTACCTAGTGTATTTCCCCCTCTCTTTATCCACCTACCTACCTACCTACCTACCTACCTACCGTATTTCTCCCTCCCTCTATCCCCCTACCTACCTACCTACCTACCTACTTTATTTCTCCCTCCCTCTATCCCTATAGCTATCTACCTACCTACCTACTGTATTTCTCCCTCCCTCTCTATCCCTCTGCCTACCTACCTACCTACTGTATTGCTCCCTCCCTCCCTCTATCCCTATAGGTATCTACCTACCTACCTACTGTATTTCTCCCCCCCTCTCTCTATCCCTCTACCTACCTACCTACCTACCTACCTACCTACCTACTGTATTTCTCCCTCCCTCCCTCTATCTCTATAGCTACCTACCTACCTACTGTATTTCTCCCTCTCTATCCCTCTACCTACCTACCTACCTAGTGTATTTCTCCCTCTCTTTCTCCCTCTACCTACCTACCTACCTACCTACCTACCTATCTACCTACTGTATTTCTCCCTCCCTCTATCCCTATAGCTACCTATCTACCTACCTACTGTATTTCTCCTTGAAATACAGTAGGTATTATGACATTTTGTATTATGTCATCCTGTGGCCCACTGCTCTCTCTATAACCATCTACCTACATTTTTTACATTTCCGTTGCGTGTACCTGGCACAGGTGTGACATCTACACAATCTATCTATATATATATATCATTGGTGCCGTGCTGGAAAGGAATGTAGTGTGAAAATGTGGAAGCGATCAGTGCAGGACTTTTGGGGATTAGCGGTTTTGAAGAAACTCATAGTTACATTTTTATTTATATAGATTTATTTATTGCAGGAATCGAGACGTGCCATTGATCGGTCATGTCATCCATGCTCCTGCCTTTGGGACACCCAACTTACAAGCCTGTGAGAAAAATATCCCAGATATTTTCTTCAGCATATAAAAATGATCACGGAGACTTATGACAAAGGAAACAGCCATTTATTCATTCAACGTTAGCTAACGGATTCTCTAGAACAGAAAGAGAATCCCCTCCAGGTACAGAGTTCCACTTTATATACCTGAAATGACATGCGTCATAAACTGAATACATGAAAACAACATTGCATGCAAGGAATACAATGTGTTTCACAATGTGAAAAGTACATGGGAGCTTACCAACATACATGTTCAGAAACCCCAAAGGGCTTCCCAGAACTTTTCCAGAACTAAACAATAAGATCATTACCGGCTTCCTGCAAAACATTTCCTGTTATTCCCGGTTACAGAGGGAGCGGCTATTTTCTCATCAGGTCACTATAACCTTCTGATTCTGCTCCAGCCTGTGATTTTCCAGAAAGGCATACTCGCTGGTCAAATATTCAATATTCAAGATGGAGTCTATCAGGTTCCACAAAGAACCTACCTTATCCAAATAAAAATTCAGGATTATTATTATTATTCTCTCAAAAGGAGGGTTTGCAGCCGGCTTCTAATTTGTGTAGAAATATCCGTTCCTATGCAAAAGAACGTCTTCGCTTTGGTTCCATGGGCTTCCTTTCAATCAATTCCTCCACCGATGGAGGTCCTTTGAATTTAACAAAGGCAAAACCAGCCGAGATTAAATCCCCCCGCAGTGGCTAGAAAGGGGACCACCCAGGAGATTACAACACAGGAAACGCAGACTCCCACCGTCTTCCCAATCAAGCTCTCTTTCCCAACCCATTGACTGATTGACTCTCTCTCTCCAACGTGATTGTTAATCGTTTTCTGCTTGATCCTCCATCAATCGTTTTCTGTGGGGATTCCCAATCAAACAGAAAACAATACACCCTAATTAACGCACAACCAAGAAGGAAATCACACCCTCCCCGACACTGGCGAGGCGAGCGAATGTATATAAACAGAGAACACACTTTGTTAGCACTGATGATGTTGCGTAGTTAGTTAATGAAATGTCTGCAGGAAAGCGGCAGGGTCCACTCAACCAGCGTGCACCAAGTTCTCCCATATATCTTCCCCAGCAGCCAACACTTAGATAAGCGGGGATGAACTCCAGACAAATAATGGAGCGGAAAACAATACCCGAATCAAGTAATTATGTACTTAGGAGAAAACCAAGCCCCCGCTAAAATTCACTTAACAACAGAAATGTTGGGCTCAGTTGTGGCCATACATTGAGGACTACCTGGTATACCCAATCTGGCTAGTCTAAAGAAAAGTAGAATTAGGGGGTGACATGATAGTAGTAGTCCAGTATTTGAGAGGCTGCCACAAAGAAGAGGAAGGGGTCAAACTATTCTCCAAAGCCCCTGAAGGCAGGACAAGAAATAATGGTTGGAAACTAAACAAAGAGAGAAGCAACCTGGACTTAAGGAGAAACTTCCTAACAGTGAGAACAATTAACCAGTGGAACAACTTGCCTCCAGAAGTTGTGGGTGCTTCATCACTGGAGATTTTTAAGAAGAGATTGGACAGTCATTTATCTGAAATGGTATAGGGTCTCTTGATTGAGCAGGAGGCTGGATTAGAAGACCTCCAAGGTCCCTTCCAGCTCTATGCCTATGCCTATTCGTATTCTATTCTACTCTACTCTATTCCACTCTATTTTTAATTCTATTCTATTCTATTCCATTCCATTCCCATTCCCATTCTATTTCTATTCCTATTCTTATTTCATTCTATTCTATTCTATTCTATTCTATTCTATTCCATTCCATTCCATTCCCATTCTATTTCTATTCCTATTCTTATTTCATTCCATTCCATATTCTATTCCATTCCATTCCATTCCATTCCAATTCCCATTCTATTTCTATTCCTATTCCATTCCATATTCTATTCTATTCTATTCTATTCTATTCTATTCTATTCTATTCTATTCTATTCTATTCTATTCTATTCTTTATTTTATTTTATTTTATTTTATTTTATTTTATTTTATTTTATTTTATTTTATTTTATTTTTTATTTTATTAAATTTATACCCCGCCCTTCTCCAAACGGACCCAGGGCGGCGCACAGGAATATTAAAATACATACAAAATTACATAAAAAAATTAAAAAACTTATTTAATAAAAATCCTGCGCTAAAACCAAATTAAAATCCCCAAAATTTAAAACTATCTAAAAGTCATTATAGGTTACTCTATTCTATTCTATTCTATTCTATTCTATTCTATTCTAATTCTAATTCTAATTCTAATTCTATGTTCTTTTCTCTGCTCCTAAATTCTAAAATTGAACCTCTGCTCTAACTCCATCAAGTCACCATTTCTCTGTCTCTCTCTGTCTCTCTCTCTGTCTGTGTCTCTGTCTGTCTCTCTCTCTCTGTCTATTCTCTCTTTCTCTTCAACTGTTCTCCCTGGAAGGGGGGGAGGGCAATATGACAATCCGCCATAGCCCCCTCCCCACAGCCCACACTCCCCACTTTCTAAACCGCCAGGCTTTACTTAGAGCAGGGGATTCATGTGGAAGTGCAAAACCTGCTGGAAACTGACCGGGTTTCGATCCGAAGCCCCCGAATCCTGCCAAAGGCTGCAGGTTGATTTCCCCCCAATCCCCCTCCTCCGCCCCGATTTCTATTATGTGCTTGTGACATCCCGGCTGGATTACTGTAACGCTCTCTACATGAGGCTCCCCTTGAGGTGCACTCGAAAGCTACAGTTAGTGCAGAATGTGGCCGCGCGGGTGATTATGGGTGCCCCAAGGCAAGCCCACATAACACCTCTCCTGCGCGAGCTGCACTGGCTGCCTGTGGCCTTTCGAGTGCGCTTCAAGGTGTTGACGACCATCTTCAAATCGCTCCATGGCTCGGGGACTAGTTATATGCGAGACCGCCTCCTGCCCCATACATCCCTTCGTCCGATCCGCTCCGACAGAGAGGGTCTTCTCCGGGTGCCATTGGCCGAGCAATGCCGGTTGGCGAAGCCAAGGGGAAGGGCCTTCTCTATGGCGGGCCCGGCCCTCTGGAACGACCTACCCCCTGACCTACGCACTATCGCGGACCTCCGCCTCTTCCGCCAACGTCTTAACACATATCTATTCCAACAAGCCGGCCTGGCATAGCCCCCCGTTTCTGACTTTTATATATAAATTGTAATTTACAGGGTTTTAAATGGGTTTTTAGCACGGGTTTAATAATTTAATATGTTTTTAGTGATGTATATTGTTGTTTTGTTATGGTTTTAATAATGCTTGTATGCCGTCCTGGGTCCTAACAAGGAGAAGGGCGGGGTATAAATCCAAAAATAAAAATAAATAAATAATAATATTAGCGCCCAGTGTAGTGTGTAACCCTCTGCGCCCTCAATCCTGGCTCTCGTCCCCTCCCCTCTCCCCCACCCGAGGCCCTTCCTCCCAAATCCCCTGGTGTCACTCCAATTGGCGAATCCCGAGAGCTCCAAGTCAGAAGCAAAAAAATAAAATAAAATTAAGTGTGTGTGTTTGTGTGTGTGTGTGTGTGTTGTGTGTGTATGCATGTGTGTGTGTGTGTGTGTAAGTGCTTTCCTACCCTGCAGCACCTTTAATTAGCTTATCTCCGGGCAACATATGGCTTCTTTGCGGCTTATCGGCCTGGAGACAAGAAGACAAGAAGGTGAGAAATAACCTATTTATGGGAGCAGGGTTTTCCCAGGCTCACCTCCCCTCTTTCCGCCCACCCCTCCCCACCCCAATTTCAGCCGAAAATGGGGAATCTGATAGCGGGAACTAGGAACTGACCTTCCAGGTTCCTTTGTGACTTTCCCCACCCCACCCCACCGCCCCGGCTGCAAGAAAGGCATTAGAGACCGGAAAAGAGTTACCAGGTAGTTTTAACAGATTATCAGAGTTGGGAGGGACCTTGGAGGTTATCTAGTCCAACCCCCCGCCCAAGCAGGAGACCATACACCATTTCCGACAGAGGGCAGTCCAGGCTCTTCTTGAAAGCCTGCAGTGATGAAGCTCCCACTATTTCCGAAGGCAACTTCTGATCCATGGGTTGATGTTTCTCAGGGTCAAAAAATGTCTCCTTATTTCCAGGATGAATCTCTCCTTGGTCATTTTCCATCCATTGTTCCTTGGAAAGTAGCTTGAGCCCCTCCTCTCTGTGGCAGCCCCTCAAATATTGGAAGGCTGCCAAAGAACGGGGGCCTTTGAACTCTGGGGCTGGAGAAGAAGACTCCTGCATTGAGTCCCTTGGACTGCAAAGCCATCCAACCGGTCAGTCCTAGAGGAGATCCACCCTGACTGCTCTTCAGAAGGCCAGATCCTGAAGGGGAAACTCAAAGACTTTGGCCACCTGATGAGAAGGAAGAAGGACTCCCTGGAGAAGAGCCTCAAGCTGGGAACGATGGAGGGCAAGAGAAGAAGAAGGGGACAGCAGAGAAGGTGGTGGCTGGATGGAGTCACTGAAGCTTCAATGGACTCCAGAGGATGGGAGAGGAGAGGAAGGCCATGGGGTCGCAATGGGTCAGACACGACTTCGCAACTAACAACTAATCTGCCTGCCTGCCTGCCTGCCTGCCTGCCTGCCTGCCTGCCTGCCTGCCTGCCTGCCTGCCTGCCTGCCTGCCTGCCTGCCTGCCTGCCTGCCTGCCTGCCTGCCTGCCTGCCTGCCTGCCTACCTACCTACCTACCTACCTACCTACCTACCTACCTACCTACCTACCTACCTACCTACCTACCTATCTATCTATCTATCTATCTATCTATCTATCTATCTATCTATCTATCTATCTATCCTGCAAGTCCCTTGGACTGCAAGGCCATCCAACCTTGTCCTAGAGGAGATCCACCCTGACTGCTCTTCAGAAGGCCAGATCCTGAAGGGGAAACTTAAAGACTTTGGCCACCTAAGGAGGAGGAAGGACTCCCTGGAGAAGAGCCTCATGCTGGGAACGATGGAGGGCCAAAGAAGAAGAAGGGGACGACAGAAGATGAGGTGGCTGGATAGAGTCACCAAAGCAGCCGGCGTGAGCTTGAATGGACTCCAGAGGATGGGAGAGGACAGGAAGGCCTGGAGGAACGTGGTCCATGGGGGTCGTGATGGGTCGGACACGACTTCGGGACTAATATATGCACATGTGAGTGTAGGTGAAATCAATCTTTCCAACGATGAGTGATATTTTTGTAGAACCAATCGTCCATCTATCATCAATCCAGTCCAAAATTCAAAAGCTTAAATAAATTAAACAAATAAAACAAATAAAACAAATAAAACAAATAAAACAAATAAAACAAATAAAATAAATAAAATAAATAAAATAAATAAAATAAATAAAATAAATAAAATAAATAAAATAAATAAAATAATAATAAAAGGCCCCAGGGAGCAAGAAATCTCATAAACATTTTGGGGCCTGAACTTACAACTCTATAAAATTATGATTCCTCACCAGCTTCTATTTATATGGATCTGTCTAATTGCACGGAAGAAATACGATCGGCTTTACCTGCATCTTAAATTTTGATGGGATGCACTGAATATATATATATATTTTTGACACGCTGGTAATAAATCAGGATGAAAATTGAAGGTGATGAAAAATAAATGTGTTGGAGAAAAAAGTCAATTTCCTTGCACTCAAAAAACTCTTGAGGAGCCCATGCTGCGTTTTTTTTTAGCAGCATACAAATTGCGAGGTAATTCATTAGCAAAGAATCTCTGCCTAACCTTGATTTATTAACATTAATCGCTTAAATGCTAAGGCCTTTTATTAGCCTTTGGAAAGTTTTTCTGGAAATTCTCTGAACATGCTCAAAGTATTTTTTTTTTAAACTATCTGTAAGCCCGGAATAAAGTCAACAGATACAGAATCACAGAGTTGGAAGGGACCTCGGAGGTCTTCTAGTCCAACCCCCTGGTACCGATACGGTGGCTGCTGCTGCCGGCTACTACCGGTAGGCTCATACTGGGTTCGTACCACCAGAATCCAGAATCCACCGCTGCCCTGCATTAGAACAAACTGGAAATGAAAGTCTAAAAGTCTAAAATATTGCTAAATCAACATTAAACAATGTTTTTTCCAACCTTTAGGAAGGCCGGTGGACTTCCAATTCCCAGAGTTCCCCAGCCAGTTGCCTTAGAATTCCTAAAGTTGGAAAACCACTTGGACTAAACAACCAGCATGCAAATCAGAGAAGGGCCAGATCCCACTGGCTCTCTTTAGATTTCATCTCTGGAAGAATAAGGGAGCGGCATCGCTACTTACCTTGAGAAATTTATACAGAAGGAAGGTGAACCAGTTGGTCAGCATCTTCTCTGCCACAGATTCGGTCCTAGAACGAAACGGAACGAGAGAGAGAAGGGGAAAAAATTGCTAATATTTTTGTTAGCAACTCGGGGGTTCAGAACCAGTGTTATGACTCTGGTCCTGTAACCAGAGTTAGGAGTAACAAACATCCCGTTTGAAAATAAACAGCGGAATAGTGTAATACACCGGACAGTAAAGGGATACGTTGCTTTAACCACACACAAACTCTAAAACTCTGATAGTAAGAAAATAAAGAGTCTTTACTTTGTAGCAACTAAAATACTTCTTCCGACCAGTGATACTAACTTCTCAAAACAATAACAGTACTTCACCAAACACAGAGTTATCTTACAGTGATGCAAAACAAATACTTCTTTTTTCTTCAGTCTTCAGCTTCAGCGACAAACAGTAAGCACAGGATTCAAATGGAATCGAAAAGGGGATAAACTGTGTTTCCGAGCTTCCTTATATGGTAGAGCTGAGAAGCACAGCCAATCAGAATTCAACATAGTTCTTAAAGCTACATATACAAGAATACTGGCTTATATATATTATCAACCCAACATAAGGATAAATATCCGAACAATTTTCCTCCCGTTATCTTCCCTGGGGGATCGGTGGATCGATGGATCCCTCCTATTTGCATGCACGATGGATCCCTCCTATTTGCATATTCTCAGAAGCTCACGCAAAATACGTATCGCGCTCCAAATAAAAATATAAACCCAGCAATGCAACGAGAATGGAAAGAAAATAAAATAGCACAATTATCAAACGATGCGAATTCTCCATCATCCAGGTCATGGCTGCTTTTTTCAAGAGGCAACTGAACTCCTTTGGTTTTTTCCTTGAAGACGTTTTGCTTCTCAGCCAAGAAGCTTCTTCAGTTCTGACTGAAGGATTTATACTCCTTGCAGTCGTGCAAATGGTGCGTGCACGGAGGTGCTCGCCCCCTGCTTGTGCAAGGAAGGAGGTCTCGTGCACGCATGCATGCTCGGTGGCTGTTTCCATGGCCCGGGTGCAAAACCTTCACTCCTGGTTGAAAGGTCAAGGGTGTATAAATAGAAAGGAACACCTCCCCCCCTTCTAGCACTGATGGTGCTACCCAGCATGGTCATTAAATGTTTGCAAGAAAGTAACCAAGATCAGAGACATCAAGGACCTCATAGTCCTCTTCCTCCTCCCTACGAACCTTGCTTCCCTTCTAGCACTGATGATATTCCCTAGTTGGGTCAAGAAACATCTGTAAGAAAATCATCAGGATCAGACAGCACCTCCTCTTCTCCCTCCTCCTCTCATCTTCACTTCATCCTCCTCCTCTCCTCTTCCTCCTTCACTTCCTCCTCTCCTCTCCCTCCTCCTCCTCTCCTCTTCCTCCTTCACTTCCTCCTCCTCTCCTCTCCCTCCTCCTCCACTTCCTCCTCTCCTCTTTCTCCTCTTTCTCATCCTCTCCTCTCCCTCCTCTTCTCCACAAACCCCACTTCCCCTCTAGCAATGATGATGTTCCCTAATTGAGTCATAAAACGTTTACAAGAAAAACCCCCAGCTAAGAGGGCACTAAACAAGGACCCCACATTTCAACCCTCACCTAAAAAGCTCTCTTCTCTTCTATTGATATATCTTTTTCAAGGGATCTTGGAGGTCCTCTAGTCCAGCGTTTTTCAACCACTGTGCCGTGGCACACTAGTGTGCCGTGAGATATTGTCTGGTGTGCCGTGGGAAAAATTCCAATTTCATCCGTAACATGCGGCTTTGGCTCACAAATATGAACAATTATAAAATACTTTATTATTTCATAATAAAGTAATTATAAAATAATTTCTTTGTGTTTATTTGATTCCTATTCAAGAGAATTACTTTATATATAGTCAATATAGGCACAGAGTTAAATTTTTTTAACATTTTCTAATGGTGGTAGTGTGCCTCGTGATTTTTTTCATGAAAAAAGTGTGCCTTTGCACAAAAAAGGTTGAAAAACACTGCTCTAGTCCAACCCCCTGGCTAGGCAGGAAATCCTATATCATTTCAGACAAATGTCTATCCAACATCTTCTTAAAGACTTGCAGTGTTGGGGCATTCACAACTTCTGGTGGCAAGCTGTTCCACTGATTAATTGTTCTCACTGTCAGAAAATTCCTCCTCAGTTCTAAGTTGCTTCTCTCCTTGATTAGTTTCCACCCATTGCTTCTTGTTCTACCTTCTGGTGGTTTGGAGAATAGTTTGACTCCCTCTTTTTTCTTTCTCCTTCCTTCCTTCCTTCCTTCCTTCCTTCCTTCCTTCCTTCCTTCCTTCCTTCCTTCCATCGGATAGGATAGGATAGGCTAGGATAGGATAGAACAGCAGAGTTGGAAGGGACCTTGGAGGTCATCTAGTCCAACCCCCTGCTTAGGCAGGAAACCCTACACCACTTCAGAGAAATGGCTATGCAACATCTTCTTTAAAACTTCCAGTGTTGGGGCATTCCCAACTTCTGGAGGCAAGGAGTTCCACTGGTTAATTGTTCTAACTGATTAATTGTTCTAATTTGATTGGCATTTCTGCTTCAATTACCAGGGCAGCCTGTTCAGATGTGGGTCTTTGCCCTGGACTTTTTCATCCAAGACTCTGCTCCTTCCCAAACCCTCCATGGCTGACTCTGGGCCTGGGGGAAAGCCCCCCCTACCCTATGGGGAGGGGGTCTGTTGGCACACACTGGGTTCAGAACCAGTGTTACAACTCTGGTCCCTTAACCAGTGTTGGCAAATGAATGCGGAATAGTGTAATTCACCGGACAGTAAAGAGATATACGTTGCTGTAGCCACAAACAAACTCTAAAACAGTGATAGTAAGAAAAATAGTCTTTACTTTGTAGCAACTAAAATGCTTCTTCCGACTAACTTCTCAAACAAATAACAGTCCTTCACCAAGCAGAGTTATCTTACAGTGATGCAAAACAAATCCTCCTCCTTCTTCAATATTCACCTTCAGCTCATCAAGCGGCAAACAGTAAGAACAGGAATGGAATCGAAAAGGGAACGGACTGTGATTCTGAGCTTGCTTTATGGTAGAGCTGAGACTCACAGCCAATCAGAATTCAAACACAGTTCTTAAAGCTACATAACTCCTTAAGAACATAGGCTCATATATATTGGCAACCCAATATAAGGCTGAATGTCCTAACAGGGTCCCTGGGTCAGGCTTACCTCCGGAGCAAGAGCTTGGGGTGGTTCTTGCTCTCCAGGTTCTTGTCAATCAGGTCGGCCAGGAGCTGCTTGAGGACATCGGTGGCATATTCCAGCTTGCTCTGCAGCACGGTCATAATGAGGGAGGCCACGTTGCCACGGTCCCTCATGGAAAAGCTGCGCTGGGACTCCAGGGTGCGGATGAAGGAGAGCAGGAAAGGTTTGTTGTTGATGAGCTGGGCGAAAAACTTCAGCCCCTTCTCCACTCGGTCTTGCCGGTAGCCAGGAACCTGCTCAAAACAGAAAGGATGCAGATTGACAAGAGTCGGAAGGGACCTTGGAGGTCTTCTAGTCCAACCCCCTGCCCAGGCAGGAAACCCTATACCGTTTCAGACAAATGGCTATCCAACATCTACTTAAAGACTTCCAGTGTTGGGGCATTCACAACTTCTGGAGGCAAGTAGTTCCACTGATTAATTGTCCTCACTGTCAGGAAATTCCTCCTTAGTTCTAAGTTGCTTCTCTCCTTGATTAGTTTCCATCCGTTGCTTTTTGTTCTACCCTCAGGTGCTTTGGAGAATAGCTTGACTCCCTCTCCTCCGTGTCAGGTAAAGGCAAAGGTTCCCCTCGCACATCTGTGCTAGTCGTTCCTGACTCTAGGGAGCGGTGCTCATCTCCATTTCAGAGCCCAAGAGCCAGCGCTGTCCGAAGACGTCTCTGTGGTCATGTGGCCGGCATGACTCAACGCCGAAGGTGCATGGAACGCTGTTCCCTTCCCACCAAAGGTAGTTCCTGTTTTTCTACTTGCATTTTGTACCTGCTTTCGAACTGCTAGGTTGGCAGAAGCTGGGACAAGTCACAGGAGCTCCCTCCTTTACGCGGCGCTAGGGATTCGAGCCCCCAAACAGCCGACCTTTCTGATCAACAAGCTCAGCATCTTAGCCACTGACCCCACAGCTGATTTTACCAGGCCTGGATCCTTCCTTACCCTTACAACATTTGACGGGGAAAGTTAAACCTTTTTAAAACTCTCTCCAGTTGGCAGTTGCATCCATCTGTTGCATAGCAGATGGTTGGCTGGATTGTTTTTAAGGCTTTCCAGCCTCTGTTTCTTTTCCACCCCAAATTCTTACCTCCAGATCCCGGAGTACTGGATGATCTTCAATCCCAGGGAAGAGGACCCTCATGGTATACGTCCGGTAATCCAGAAACGGTATTCCTGCCCCATCCAAGTCGCTTGTCAGCTCATGGATATCCGTCTGGAGCTCTGCAAAAGCTGGGATTGAAGGGAAAGGGGGTGGATATATATATATATATATATATATATATATAAATATAAAATATATAAATATATATATTTAAAAAGGGAAGAATGAATCGTTCAAGGGAGAATGCAGGTAGTCCTCGATTTACAACAGATTTAACAGAGTTGGAAGGGACCTGGCAGGTCATCTAGTCCAACCCCCTGCCCAAGCAGGAGACCCTACATCTGCCTCTACCTAGGATCGGACTCACAAACCTCCTGATTGGGAGGCGAGAGCTCCACCTCTGGGCCACAGCAGCAGATTATACAAACGGTTCACTTAGTGACTGCTCAAAGTAACAATGTCACTGAAAAAAGTGACCATTTTTTTCACACTAACGTCCGTTGCAACATCCCCGTGGTCACATGATTGAACTTCAAGCTGTTGGCAGCTGACTCATATTTATGACGGGCTGCAGTGTCCTGGGGTCACGGGATCTCCTTTGGAGACTCCTGATGAGCAAAATCAATGGCAAAAACCTGATTCACTCAACAACCGTGTGGCTAACTTAACACCTGCAATGATTCGCTTAACAACTGTAGCAAAAAAGGTTGTAAAATGGGACAAAAAGTCACTTAATAAATGGTGCTCGCTTAGCAACATAAATTTTGACCTCAATTGTTGTCCCACGTTAAGGACTACCTGAATTTTTTAATGCAGGTAGAAGATCCAAGATAGTATATTGTATGGAGATCTGGCCAGAATTATCCAATTTAATATAACTCATGGGTTGCATTCACACAACATACTTAACCTAGTTCCTGAATAAACCAAGTTCAGGGCCAAAAACCGTAAAATAAAATAAACCCAGATTGGTTTGCACAACAGACTCACTGAAAAAGTAATCTAACTCTAGTGAGAACTACAGTAAATTACCTATTAGACATATATATATGTGTGTGTGTGTTGCGTTTTTGAGCTGATCAATAAACACACATATTAAAAAATTACACAACGGAACTCATGGCTTTCTGCCCTGATGGTCTCTGGTGATGAGCCGAAAGGCAGAAAAGGAAACAGCATGCTTCCTCCCTTAATTGGGGCTTAACAGGGTGTTGTGGAAACAATTATATATATGCTTTCGTAGATTTTCACAGGTCTAGGTATGCTGGTATTGCTGTCTTCGGGTATTTTCCCGTGTATATAATTAGATTAATATATATAAAGATTAATCGCAGACCAAAGCCTGAGGATGGCAAGTGAGATCTTGCCTGGTATTGCCATCCTGGCAATACCAGCATATATATATATATAATATATAATATATATAATAATATAATAATATATATATATATATATTATTGAAGACAAAATTTAAATCCAAAGCAAAAAAAATTCCCAAAAAGTACAAAAGGAAAAGAAACACAGAACACAAAGCAGTCAAAGCATTAAAAAGAAAAGAATAAAAGAAACAGCAAATAATAATCCCCTCCATTTGAATACTGATTAATATATTACTACAACATTATTTCCTACCGCTCGCTAAACAGGCCCTCCCAAAAATTTTAAAACTACTAAATCTATTTGCAACTTGTTTGGACCTGTCTTTAATATAACATTGCAGTTAACAGGAAAAACAATAATGACAACAACAACCACAAAAAAGGAACACAATTAAAATTTCAAATCTCTCCGTTAACAAACTGTTTTTGCAAATCCACTCGCAGATCATTTATCGTGGCATCTTGTCTATCCCACTGTCATCCCAAAGTGATAAATTATCATTTGTCCTGGGTCAACTCTTCGGGTTTGTTCCTTAATACCATCTCTTGTCAATCGTTGTTTCATTAAATAAAATAAATCCAGTCTCCGGAATATGTCTATCATCTAATCCAAGTGTAAACAGAAGTAGTTGTCAGCAATAAATCCATCCAGTCCTTTGTAGACGTGAATAATTTGTTGCCTTCCGCTTCCGGTCAAAGTTGTAATATTAAAGAAATTTGCAAGGTTAAAACTTCCGAGCAGCAGATGAGATCCATTTCGTTAGTTCTCCAGCCACGAGATCCTCTTTTGGCTTTGGAATTAAATCAAAGTCCTTTGGGGTATCTCTCTATCTTCATGCCCTGACATTATGGGGACCATCATGAACTGTTTGTTTGATCAAGCTTTTGAAAGAGAAATCGAGCTAGAAGCTGTAGATTTCCCCTTCTTTCTTATATTTCTGGAGTCCCAGTGTTGGGTTTCAAATTTTTTAGAACCTACTCTGTAGGTGTGGCCTATTTTGTGGGCGTGGCTTGGCAGTCATGTGACAGGGTGGGAGTGGCCACCTTTTAAAATGTGGTGAAACTCATTTAACAACGCGCTTGCTTAGCAACCAAAATTTTGGACTCAATTGTGATGATAAATTCTTTCTTTCTTTCTCTCTTTCTCTCTTTCTTTCTTTCTTTCTTTCTTTCTTTCTTTCTTTCTTTCTTTCTTTCTTTCCTTCCTTCCTTCCTTCCTTTCCTTCCCGTTGGGTCACTGGCAGTGGCGGGCCAGATTTACTTCCAGGTACGCCGGTGGAACCCCCTCTCACCGGTTCTCTAAATTTCACCAACCGGCTCTCGCGAGTAGGTGCGAGCCTGCAGACACCCACCACTGTTCTGGACCCTCTGGAATGGCCTACCCCCCGAATTTCGCACCATCACGGACCTTCGCCTTTTTCGCCGATCACTAAAAACGCACTTTTTCCACCTAGCTGGCCTAGCTTAAAGTTAGATTTTAGTCTATATTTTAGCATAGATTTTAGATTTGAGGATATTTTTAATGGATTGGTAGAGATTTTAATATTTTTAGTTCAACTTTTTAGCACAGGCTATCTAATTTAATCATATTTTATCATTGTATTGTATTCATTGTTGTTGTCGTGGTATTTTAATTCCCTGTGCACCGCCCTAAGTCCATTCGGAGATAGAAGCGGTATACAAATCCCATAAACTGTAACTGTAAACTGTAACTTCAAACACTGTTTAGCCATTTGATAATCTATGAAACTTAAATCAACGAAGAAAGAATGAGAGAAATATGTTCTCCTCTATATTTCAGTCCAATTTCAATAAAAAATAAAACTTGGGGAATTGTTCAAATTCAAAAAAAATAATCATACAAAATTCAGTGGTGGGAGCTTCACTGCTGCTGTAATTTCCATACGGAGGGGGACAGAGATTAATCCAGAATAACAGATGTCAAAAAAGGGGAGAAAAAAAATAAGGGAAACAGCTCTTAAAGAGTCCAGTTAGGGGTTGAAATAAATCAGCATTCAATCGGCCATCAACTTTTAAAGCCCAAAGCAAAATAAAGAAATAGATTCAAAAAGTGAATGTTATGTTATGCATGCTTAAGACAGGGGTGGGCAAACTAGGGGTGGGCAAACTTTGCAACTTTAAATCTGAAGGACTTCAGCTCCCAGACTTCTCCAGCCAGCAAAGCTGGCTGGAGAAGTCTGGGAGCTGAAGTCCTTCAGACTTAAAGTTGCAAAGGTTGGAGACCCCTGGCCCAGGCCCTGACACTGACAGCTTTGCTGGCTGGAGAAGTCTGGGAGCTGAAGTCCTTCAGACTTAAAGTTGCAAAGGTTGGAGACCCCTGGCTCAGGCCCTGACACTGACAGCTTTGCTGGCTGGAGAATTCTGGGAGCTGAAGTCCTTCAGACTTAAAGTTGCAAAGGTTGGGGACCCCTGGCCCAGGCCCTGACACTGACAGCTTTGCTGGCTGGAGAAGTCTGGGAGCTGAAGTCCTTCAGACTTAAAGTTGCAAAGGTTGGAGACCCCTGGCCCAGGCCCTGACACTGACAGCTTTGCTGGCTGGAGAAGTCTGGGAGCTGAAGTCCTTCAGACTTAAAGTTGCAAAGGTTGGAGACCCCTGGCCCAGGCCCTGACACTGACAGCTTTGCTGGCTGGAGAATTCTGGGAGCTGAAGTCCTTCAGACTTAAAGTTGCAAAGGTTGGGGACCCCTGGCCCAGGCCCTGACACTGACAGCTTTGCTGGCTCGAGAAGTCTGGGAGCTGAAGCCCTTCAGACTTAAAGTTGCAAAGGTTGGGGACCCCTGGCTCAGGCCCTGACACTGACAGCTTTGCTGGCTGGAGAAGTCTGGAAGATGAAGTCCTTCAGACTTAAAGTTGCAAAGGTTGGGGACCCCTGGCCCAGGCCCTGACACTGACAGCTTTGCTGGCTGGAGAAGTCTGGGAGCTGAAGCCCTTCAGACTTAAAGTTGCAAAGTTTGCCCACCCCTGGCTTAAGATAACGAAACTGCTGATAGGAAGATGAATACGGCCAGTGACTTTTCCATCGCTTCTATCCAAAGGGAACTGGATTCTTTAAGTCCCAGGGGATTCACGAGTGCCGAAAAGTCATCTTGGGTCACTCTTAAATGCTCCCATTTAAAGCTAGGGAGAAGCACTGTCAAAGAATCTGCTTTAGCAGCAAAATCAGCAGATTGCCGGTAAGAGGGCAATCTGAAAACCCTTACTGTGCATCAGCCGTATTGAGAAGAAGGGTTCATTTGTTAGATCTTCTCTTATCCTAGTTAATTGTGTCGTGAGAATGCAACCAATATAAAGCCGTTAAATATGCTTTTTATTTCTCCAGAAGTATAAGCGGTCCTCAATTTACGAACACAACTGAGCTCAAAACTTCCATTGCTAAGCAAGGCAGTTATTTACTTAACTTTTGCTTCATTTTACCACCTTTTTTCGCCACAGCTGTTAAGCAAATCATTGCAGTGGTTAAGTGAATCATGCAGTCCTTAAGCGAACCCGGCTCCCCCCCCCCCGGTCAGAATGCGGGGGCCGTTTAGCGAATGCTGTGATTGTTAAGCAAATCTAATATTCACAAGGCCAGCCTGGCCTAATCTACCTTTCCAGCCTCTAGTCTGAATATTCAAATTGTTTTAATTGGGTTTTTAAGGGGTTTAGTTTTTAAGGATTTCAGATTTTTAGCACAGGGATATAGTTGTTTAATTTGATTTTATATATTTATGATGTTTCTATGTTGGTACGCTTTTTAATCTCCTGTGCACCGCCCCGAGTCCCTTTGGGGAGAGGGAGTGGTCTACAAATTAAATTTGATTGATTGATTGATTGAGAATAGTCATTTTTTTTTTTTTGTGCAGGGGCTGGAAGTAAATGCTGATTTTTGGTAAAAACGTCATAATGTGTGGTCACGTGACTACGGGGTGTTGCAAAGTCACGGGACCTAGCTATCTGCGGGATCGCATCCTGCCCCATACATCCCTGCGGCCGATTCGCTCCCACAGAGAGGGACTTCTCCGTGTGCTGTCCACTAGGCTATGCCAGCGGGCGGCGCCCAGGGGAAGGGCCTTCTCTGTGGCGGGCCGGACCCTCTGGAATGACCTTCCCCCCGATATTAGAACAACTATGGACCTCCGCTCCTTCCGTCAAAAATTAAAAACACATTTCTTTTGCTTGGCCGGCCTGGGTTTTTTTTTAGGGGCTTGTCTTAGTTTTAACATGGGATTTTAGCGCAGGGTTTAGTTTAATTCTTTTTTAATACTGTATTGTTTGTGGTTTTATATGCATTTTTAATTTCCCTGTGCCCCGCCTCGAGTCCCTTCGGGGAGAGAGAGCGGGTTCTAAATTAAATTATTTATTTATTTATTTATTTAAACAAGCATCAAGGCGGGCTGGTGGCCGAGCGCCAAATGCGGTCATGTGACCCCCGGGAAGGCGGGGGGAGGAAGGACCGCCATTGGGGCTTCCAATCTGATTCGCGAATACCATTTTTCAAGGTCTGTTGTAACTTCGAACAGTTGGTAAGCAGCCCGTTGTAAGTCAAGGACTCCATGCAGCAGAGCAGACCTCATAAAATGGATGACGACCCCCCACCCCCCACCCAAGGCAACAATCGACAGAGGTAGTCCTCGACTTATGGCCACAACTGCTAAGAGAGACAGTGGTTAAGCCAATTTTGGCCAACGTCGAGAAGCAAATCAATGCAGTTATTAAGTTAGTCAGACGGCTGTTAAGTGAATCCGACTTCTCCAAGGGGTCACAAAACGGGATCGCCCGACCCCAGGAAACGACAACCGTCATAGATATGAGTCCGTTGCCAAAAGCACCTAATTTTTTTGATCGGGTGACCACGAGGATGCGGCAACGGTTGTGGGAAAACTGGCCGCAAGCTCGCGTTGTCACTTTGAATGGTCGCTAAGTGAACTTCCGCAGGTCGAGGACTACCTGTAAGAAGGGGGATGAAGGAAAGAAAAGAGACCCTCCCTAGTTTCTTAAGCGGTTTCTTAAGGGGGAAGAAAATATCCTTTCAGACTTGCAAGATTCGGTTAACGTCACCTTACAGTGGAGTTAGGATTAGCTCAACTGGGCATGCCGCCTATCTGGACTACACTACAATACAAAACAATAGCAGAGTTGGAAGGGACCTTGGAGGTCATCTAGAACAACTCCCTGCCTAGGCAGGAACCTTATACCATTTCAGGCAAATGGCTATCCAACATCTTCTTAAAGACTTCCAATGTTGGGGCATTCACAACTTCTGGAGGCAACTTCTGTTCCACTGATGAATTGTTCTCACTGTCAGGAAATTTCTCCTCAGTTCTAAGTTGCTTCTCTCCTTGATTAGTTTCCACCCATTGCTTCTTGTTCTACCATCAGCTGCCTTGGAGAATAGCTTGACTCCCTCTTCTTTGGGGCAACCCCTGAGATATTGGAAGGCTGCTATCATGTCTCCCTTGGTCCTTCTTTTCATTAAACTAGACCTACCCAGTTCCTGCAACCGTTCTTCATGTGTTTGAGCCTCCAGTCCCCTCATCCTCTTTGTTGCTCTTCTCTGCACTCTTTCTACGGTCTCCACATCTTTTCTACATCGTGGAGACCAAAACTGGATGCAAATATTCCAAGTGTGGTCTCCCCAAGGGATTACAAAAGTGGTATTAACCCTTCACGTGATCTTGATTCTCTCCCTCTGTTGATGCAGCCTAGAACTGGGTTGGCTTTTTTGGCAGCTGCTGCCCACGGCTGGCTCCTATTTCAATGGTCGTCTACTAGGACTCCAAGATCCCTCTCACAGTTGGTACTATTGAGCAAGGTACCACCTATATTCTATCTGTGTACCTGTGCACTACCTCGCAGGGCTGGCAGCCATTCTAGCCTTTGTAATCCCTTTGGCTTGTAATACCTTCCTTGCACTCCAGAGCCACCCGGGATTCCAGGTTGTCCATCTGCATCTGCAGCCTCTTGAGGGTCAGGTCGCTTTCCCGGGACTTCCGCTTGTAGGCGATCAGGACGGCCACGATGAAGATGATGAGCAGGCCGCCGGCCACGGCGATGCTGACGATGGCGGGCAGGCTGAGCGGGCTGTCGGAGGAGATGTTCACCATGCCGGGGGAGAACTCCATGCCTCCGACACGAGCCTGGGGGGAGAGAGAGCAAGAGGGATTAAGCCAGTGTTTACAATACAATAGCAGAGTTGGAAGGGACCTTGGAGGTCATCTAGTCCAACCCCCTGCCTAGGCAGGAAGCCCTATACCGTTTCAGACAAACGGCTATCCAACATCTTCTTAAAGACTTGCAGTGTTGGGGCATTCATAACTTCTGGAGGCAACTTCTATTACACTGATTAATTAAGATGGATGGATGGATGGATGGATGAATAGATATTACATAAAATAGAATAGAGTTGGAAAGGACCTTGGAGGTCTTCTAGTCCAACCTCCTGCCTAGGCAGGAAACCCTACACCACGTCAGATAAATGGCTCTCCAACATCTTCTTAAAGACTTCCTGTGTTGGAGCAGTCACAACTTCTGGAGGCAACTTCTGTTCCACTGATTAATTGTTCTCACTGTCAGGAAATTCCTCCTTAGGTCTAAGTTGCTTCTCTCGATATACGAGACTGCCTCCTGCCCCATACATCCCTTCATCCCTTCATTTTTTTTGGGAACTGCGCTTGCGCGAGGATGGCCGTTCGGTTTTAGAGCTCCGAATGGGCCATGGAGCGCATTGGCACTTTCTACGTGCCCCAGCCCTCCTAAAGCTTGGCTGAGGGCTGGGATCGATCGGGGGACTCACCCTGATATCCTGGGTGAAGTTTGAAGACCCGAGGTTGCTCCGGAGGCTGCCCTGGAGTCGAGATGGCGGGGGCGGCGTTGGCGGCGTTGGCGTCTCTGGCGATGGGAGCGCCGGAGCGAGGGCGGCGCCCGCGGCTTCCGCCGATGGCGGCGGGCGCTGGACCGCGTTGCGCTGGACCGCGTTGCGCTGGCCGCGTCGCGCCGGAGGCCCGGAAGGCCCGGGGAAGGCCCGGGGATGTCGGGGGGGCTTGGAGAAGCTGGAAGAGCCCCCCCCCCCGGGGAGCTGCACGGGAGCGAGGACCGCGCTGATGTCTCCGGCGGTGAGAGTGCCGGAGCGAGGGGCGGCGTCCTTGCCTCCGTTTGATGGGCCGTGTGGGAGAGAGGCCCAGAGAAGTTTGGGGAAGCTCAGGGAAATTGGAAGGAGCCCCCCCCCCCCCCGGGGAGCTGCAGGAGAAGGATGGTGGACGGTGGTGAGAGCACCGGGAGACCAGTGGCGAAGGCGGCGATGGTGGAGTGGCGGTGAGAGCGCCAACGAGGAGAGGGCCGGTATGCCGGGGCAGCGGTGGATGCCGGCCGGGTCGCTGGATGCCAGGCTGGTTGGAGAGGCCTGGTTGGCCTCAGATGGTTGCGGAATGGCGGTGAGAGCGCCAAATGGCGGCCCACATGGAAACGACGGCGGAGACGGTGGTGGGAGCACCGGAGCAGAGGTGGGTGCTCCCGGCGCCTCTGAGACGGCGGTGGACGCCGACCAGGACCGGATACCTGGTTGGGCTGGCGGTGGCCGAAGGAGGCTGGGGAAATTCTGATTTATTTATGATCTGAACTGACTTGTGAGAACTAAGTCACTGGACGCAACCGAAGATTATTTTAGACCTTTTAAGACTCTTGTCGAACCTCCTCTCACGCGGCCCTTGTGAGGCCTGTAAGATTCTATCGACCCATAACCTTTAAGATCTTGGTTTGAAGCAGCTGTAGTAATAAGACTCTGAACTTACCTTACTTTACCTCTATTCTTTAAGTGTCACCATTATGTGTTTTAATTCTATTTATTCCATCTATTTAATTCTATTTATTCCATCTATTCATGAATTTTATTGTGCCAACGATGCTTGATTTTAACCATGACCCATTTTTACATTTTATAATCACCATTTTGTACTCTAGAACCGATCTGCTACGACTGCGAGAGTCCCCGCTCTCGCAGGTTTGGCCCTCCACTTTAACGTGGGCCCACCTTGATGAAGGATTTATTAATCTGGAGAGGTGGAAGAAGCGTAGTCTTAGGGGTTTTTTAGTTTGTAAGTTAATGTCTATTTTAGGGGGTACCAGGGAGGGGGGAGGGTATAGACAGGTAGAGGCGGGGGAGGGAAGAGAGAGCCAGGCCAGCGGGCGACGGAGGGAAGCGGAGGGTTCCGTTAGGAGGGGGGAGATTCTAGTCGTTCCGACAGAGGGCATTTCCATCCAGAAGGTCGTGGGGAGAGGCAGGTCCGAGGGGAGACAAGTGTTACCCTCCCGGTTGGGGGCGCGAAGCCGTTGGCTACAAACGGTCAAGTGCCTCAACCCCCGCAGGCTAGGTGGCCAGGGAGTACAGAGCCAGGGCCTGCGGCTGATGTTCTGTAATGCCAGGTCCGTTGTCAACAAAGCCCCCCTCGTTCATGACCTTGTGTCAGAGGGGAAGCCGGACCTGGTGGGAATCGCAGAGACCTGGTTGGGCCACAAGGGTGGACTCCCCCTCGTTGAAATGTGCCCACCAGGTTACCGCGCGTTTCATCAGCCCCGGGCCCTAGGTAGGGGCGGTGGGGTAGCGGTCATTGTAAAGGAAGGTCTTGAGCCGAGAGAGACCGTTGTGCCACAGACCACCGGTTGTGAGTCCCTCTGTGTGAAGTGGGGCCTAGGGAGGCAGTTGGGCTTGCTGGTTGTATACCTGGCTCCCCGCTATGTAGCAGCAGCCCTGCCCGAGCTCCTCGAGGTGATCGCTACGGTGGCAGTTGAGACCCCCAGACTTTTAGTCATGGGGGACTTTAATCTGCCATCTGTGGGCGAATCATCCGAGGCAGCTCGGGAGTTCATGGCTTCCATGACGGCCATGGACCTGACCCAACTAATTCAAGGCCCCACTCACGAGGGTGGACATACACCGGATCTCATCTTTGTCTCAGGCCAATGGAAGAGTGATCTGGGTATAGGGGATATAGTCATCACACCCTTGTCATGGACAGACCACTCACTTCTCCGGCTCGACTTTCCGACCGCTGCTCCCCTCCGCAGGGAGGCGGAACCTGAGTCACCAATCTGGTTCCGCCCCAGGCGCCTGATGGACCCGGATGGGTTCCAGACGGCGCTTGGGCCACTTCCTGTACCCCTGGCCCGCGCCCCGATGGAGGACCTCGTGGCCGCATGGAATACTGCGACCATGGGAGCCTTGGATCGGGTCGCGCCCTTGCGGCCTCTCTTGCGGCGGCGAAACACCCTGGCTCCTTGGTTTTCCGAGGAGCTGAGGGTGATGAAACGCCGCAAGAGATGCCTAGAGAGAAGATGGAGGTCTACTCGATCTGAATCTGACCGGACACAGGTAAGAGCCCAGTTACGGACTTACATTGTGGCGCTGAGAGTAGCCAAACGTCACCATTGTGCTACTCTCATAGCATCCGCAGAAAACCGCCCTGCCGCCCTGTTTAGGGTGACCCACTCCCTCCTTCAACAGAGGGTGCGGGAAGCCCCGTTACAGGGTAGAGCAGAGGAATTTGTGACTTTTCTGCAGGAGAAAATCGCTCAGATACAGAACGAGCTAGCCCCCATTCATGGCCCAGTGGGATGCCACGAGAGAGATCTTGTTTGGGAGGAGTTTGACTCCCTTACTTCCGAAGATATGGACAGGTTACGTGGGCGACTGCGAGCCACCACATGTTTATTGGACCCGTGTCCCTCCTGGCTTGTACTGGCATCCTGGGAGGTGACACGAGGCTGGCTCCAAGAGGTTGTCAACGCATCCTTGAGTGAGGGTGCCTTGCCTGCTTCCCTAAAAGAAGCGATGGTGAGGCCCCTCCTTAAGAAGCCCTCTTTGGATCCAGCTCTTTTGAACAACTACCGTCCAGTCTCCAACCTTCCCTTTTTGGCGAAGGTTGTCGAGAGTGTGGTGGCACAACAGTTTCCCCGTCACCTGGAGGAAGTTGATTATCTAGATCCGCGCCAGTCCGGCTTTCGGCCCGGGCATAGCACCGAGACGGCATTGGTCGCGTTGGTCGATGATCTCTGGAGGGCCAGAGATGGGGGTTGTTCCTCCATCCTGGTCCTATTAGACCTCTCGGCGGCTTTCGATACCATCGACCATGGTATCCTATTGCATCGGCTGGGGGGGTTGGGGGTGGGAGGCACCGTTTTACGGTGGTTCTCCTCCTACCTCTCTGGCCGATCGCAATTTGTGTTGGCAGGGGGGCAGAGGTCGACCGCGAGACCCCTCGCATGTGGGGTGCCTCAGGGGTCGGTCCTCTCGCCCCTCCTGTTCAACACATACATGAAGCCGCTGGGTGAGATCATCCGTGGTTTTGGGGTAGAGTACCACCTGTACGCTGATGACACCCAGCTGTACATATCTACCCCAAACCACCCCAACGATGCCGTAGCGGTGATGTGCCAGTGCCTGGAAGCTGTACGGATCTGGATGGGAAGTAACGGACTCAAGCTCAACCCGACCAAGACCGAGTGGCTGTGGTTTCCGGCTGCCCGATTCAACCAGCTCACTCCATCGCTGGCCATAGGGGGCGAACATCTTGCCCCTGTGGATGGGGCGCGCAATTTGGGTGTCCTCCTGGATGCCCGGCTGTCCATGGAAGATCAAGTGACAGCCGTGGCCAGGAGGGCGTTTTACCAGGTTCGCCTGGTTCGCCAATTGCGCCCCCTATTGGATCGGGACGCCCTTCGCACAGTCACTCATGCTCTCGTGACATCCCGACTGGACTATTGCAACTCTCTCTACATGGGGCTGCCCTTGAGGTGCACCCGGAGGCTTCAGCTAGTCCAGAATGCAGCCGCGCGAGCAATTATGGGGACCGCAAGGTCCACCCATGTAACACCGCTCTTACGCGAGCTGCACTGGCTACCTGTCGTCTTCCGGGTGCGCTTCAAGGTGTTAATTATCATCTTTAAAGCGCTCCATGGCTCGGGACCTAGCTATCTGCAGGATCGGATCCTGCCCCATACATCCTTACGGCCGATTCGCTCCCACAGAGCGGGGCTTCTCCGGGTGCCATCCACTAGACTGTGTCAGCGGGCGACACCCAGGGGAAGGGCTCTCTCTGTGGCGGGCCCGGCCCTCTGGAACGACCTTCCCCCCGATATTAGGACGACCACGGACCTCCGCTCCTTCCGTCTCAAATTGAAAACCTACTTTTTCCGTCTGGCCGGCTTGGGATAGCCTCCCTGTCCTGGGGTTTTAGGGTAATTTTAATTATTTGTAGTGTTAAGGAGTTTTAGGGACAGTTTTTAGTTTTTATAGATGTTTTTAGCGCAGGATTTGTTTAATTGTGATTTTAAATTATGTATTCTGTTTGTGTTTATTGTTTTTTAATTTTCCTGTGCCCCGCCTCGAGTCCCTCTGGGGAGAGAGAGCGGGCTACAAATAAAAATTTATTATTATTATTATTATTATTCATCCGATCCGCTCCCACAGAGAGGGCCTTCTCCGGGTGCCATCAGCTGGGCAATGCCGGTTGGCGACACCCAGGGGAAGGGCCTTCTCTGTGGCGGGCCCGGCCCTCTGGAACGACCTACCCCCCGACCTTCGCACTACCTCGGACCTCCGCCTCTTCCGCCAACGTCTTAAGACGTATCTATTCCAACAAGCCGGCCTAGCATAATAATAATAATAATAATAATAATAATAATAATAATAATAATCTTTATTGTCATTGTAAAAATTACAATGAAATTGGTTTTAACTTCACTGGTGCAAAATTATAACAGAAACAAAAAAGAGAGAAAAGAAAAAAGAAAAAACTAGCATGTGCATGGAGTGATTGTGGTTGAATTTAAAAGTCTCACAGCACAAGGATAGAAGCTACCTTTAAACCTGTTCGTTCGGCTGGCTATACTTTGATATCTTCTGCCTGATGGTAGAAGGGCAAAGAGATCCCAACCCCATAGCCATATAACCATAGCCCCCGCTTCTGACTTTTTATATACAAACTCTAATTTGGTAAGATTTTAAATGGGTTTTAGCACGGGATTTAAATTATTTAATATGTTTTAATGATTTATATTGTTTTGTATTGTGATTTTAGTAACACCTGTGCGCAACCCTGGGTCCTAATAAGGAGAAGGGCGGGGTATAAATTCGAAATAAATAAATAAATACTTTCCATCCGTTGCTTCTTGTTCTGCCCTCAGGCGCTTTGGAGAATAGTTTGACTCCCTCTTCTTTGGGGCAACCCCTGAGATATTGGAAGGCTGCTATCATGTCTCCCCTGGTCCTTCTTTTTATTGAACTAGACATTTCTCAACCTTGGCGTGGCCCCTTTAAGAGGGGTGGGACTTCAACTCCCAGAATTCCCCAGCCAGCAAATCACTTGCTCTCATGGTCCGCGCTGGCTGGGGAATCCTGGGAGTTGAAATCCCACCCCTCTTAAAGGAGCCAAGGTTGAGAAAGTGGGTAGCTATCTTATCTTGGTGCGGTGGCCTAGAGAAGGGGAGCTCTCACCTCACCATCAAGAGGCTGTGAGTTCGATCCTAGGGAGAGGCAGATGTTTTTCTGTGGGCACAATGGGAATATATCTGCTGAACAAAACTCCGCATTGGTGACAGGAAAGGCCTCTGGCCAGTAAATCCTCAGGCTCCATTCAGACGCCATCCCGCAAGGAATTATGGGGTTGTTAAAAGAAGATGAATCTATTTTGCTAAGCTCAAGACTCACTTCTAGCGTTCATTTCTCCTGGTGAAAGATGAAGTCACTAGATCTCATGATCTTCTCCTTGTGTAGGATAAAATCTCTCACACACAAAGACACTCACACACACACACACACACACACACAGACCGCCCTGGATGAAAATGTGTTTTTCTCTTTTACTCTTTTTAGTTCACATTTTTAAATGCTACGGCCGAGTTTCGTTTTGTCTCTGCTAAGTTTTTTTTTCTTTGGGATTTTGCATTTTAATCTTCTGAATGAAATAAAAATAGAGAAAGATGAAGTCACTAGTCCTCGTGGTTCATGCCGGCTGGGGAATCTCTGGGAGTTGAAGTCCACACCTCTTCAAGGGGCCAAGGTTGAGAAACACTGCACTAATCCCACTTGCTAAGTTCAAGTCCCACCTCTAGATTCTCTTCTTTTTGTGAATGACAAAGTCACTAGTCCTCAAGGTCCATGCCGGCTGGGGAATTCTGGGACTTGAAGTCCACACCTCTTAAAGGGGCCAAGGTTGAGAAACACTGCACTGATCCCACTTGCTAAGTTCAAGTCACACCTCTAGGTTCTCTTCTTTTTGTGAATGGCAAAGTCACTAGTCCTCAAGGTCCATGCCGGCTGGGGAATTCTGGGACTTGAAGTCCACACCTCTTCAAGGGGCCAAGGTTGAGACACACTGCACTGATCCCACTCGCTAAACTCAAGCCCCACTACTCGCATTCTCTACTCCTTGTGAAAAATGAAGTCGCTAGATCTCATGATTTAACAGGTAGACACAGCTGAAACTGGAGCATGTAAAACACCGAGGCTATTGAAACTGATATTAAAAGTGAGTCTCTCTTCCCCTTTACTAGCCACACGGGAATAAGTGAGGAACAATAAATGATGCACACTTTAAAATAAAAGAGGAATTTTTTCTCTTTGCATGACCACATCGCGCTCCGAGGCAAGATTGACTTTTCGATCGATTCTTTTCAGGGTAAGTAAAATACAATAGCAGAGTTTGAATGGACCTTGTAGGTCTTCTAGTCCAACCCCCTGCGTGGGCAGGAACCTTATACCATTTCAGACAAATGGCTATCTAACATCTTTTTAAAGGCTTCCAGGGCTGGGGCATTCACAACTTCTGGAGGCAACTTCTGTTCCACTGATTAATTGTTCTAACTGTCAGGAAATTTCTCCTTTGTTCCAAGTTGCTTCTCTCCTTGATTAGTTTCCACCCATTGCTTCTTGTCCTGCCCCCAGGTGCCTTGGAGAATAGTTTGGCTCCCTCTTCTTTGTGGCACCCTCTGAGATATCGGAACACTGCTATCATGTCTCCCCTGGTCCTTCTCTTCATCAAACTAGACATAACCCAGCTCCTGCAACCGTTCTTCATATGTTTTAGTCTCCAGTCCCCTAATCATCTTGGTTGCTCTTCTCTGCACTCTTTCCAGAGTCTCCACGTCTTTTCTACATCGTGGCGACCAAAACTGTATGCAGTATTCCAAGTGTGGCCTTACCAAGGCACCATACAGTGGCATTAACACTTCACGTGATCTAGATTCTATCCCGCTGTTTATGCAGCCTAGAACTGTGTTGGCTTTTTTGGCAGCTGCTGCACACTGCTGGCTCATATTTAAATGGTTGTCCGCTAGGATTCCAAGATTTCCAAGATTTACTAGGATTTACTGTGAGTAAATCGCCTTTGCCCGCACGACACGCCGGCGGTATTCCTTACCGTGACTTTATGCCGTCCTGTGAGATTTGGGGATTCACACAAGAGCTGGACATCGGAGACGGTAACCACGCAGGGTTTCTCCCCAATCAGCACCGTGTAATTCAGTTTCGCGTTTCCTCCGGACACCGGCGGGGTGAGGTTTTTCCCCTGGGCCAAGAGAAACCCCACGGGTGGAGGGTGAGATGGGCAGCATATACATTTCATCAATAATCAACCAATTGATCAATAAGGTCTGAGTGGAGGCAGTCAGAAGAAGTCAGAAGAAAAGGGGTAATTTTTCTTCTTTTAAAAAAAAATTTTTAAACATAAAAACAAATAAAAAACATTATTCATCTTCCAACCATTGATAAAACATATTCCATATTTCATAAAATTGTTCACTCTCCTGCTCTCTAATTTCAAATGTTAATCTGCTCATTTCTGCACATTCCATGATCTTACGAATGGCTTCCTCTTGTGAGGGTAATTTCTCATTTCTCCAGTTTTTTGCAAATACAATTCTAGCGGCTGTCAAAACGTTCACAATCAAATATTTCATGTTTTTATCAAGGCAGAGGAGAGGAGATTAGTGGAAATCTATGGGCCGGTCCGTGGGACAGAAGAGCCACTGCTGCTAGCAAAGCCCCACCTGAGCTCTGGGGAATCAAAGGCAGGGGCGGAGGCGAATAGATGGGGCAAAGGAGAGGAGAGCATTGGAAATCCTTGGGCCGGTCCTTGGGCTGGAAGAGCCACTGCTGCTAGCGAAGCCCCACCTGAGCTCTGGGGATCAAAGGCAGGGGGCGGAGATGAATAGATGTGGCAGAGGAGAGGAGAGCAGTGGATATCTATGGGCCGGTCCTTGGGACGGGAGAGCCACTGCTGCTAGCAAAGCCCCACCTGAGCTCTGGGGATCAAAGGCAGGGGGCGGAGATGAATAGATGGGGCAGAGGAGAGGAGAGCAATGGAAATCTATGGGCCGGTCCTTGGGAAGGAAGAGCCACTGCTGCTAGCAAAGCCCCACCTGAGCTCTGGGGATCAAAGGCAGGGGGCGGAGATGAATAGATGTGGCAGAGGAGAGGAGAGCAGTGGATATCTATGGGCCGGTCCTTGGGCTGGAAGAGCCACTGCTGCTAGCAAAGCCCACCTGAGCTCTGGGGATCAAAGGCAGGGGGCGGAGATGAATAGATGGGGCAGAGGAGAGGAGAGCAATGGAAATCTATGGGCCGGTCCTTGGGCTGGAAGAGCCACTGCTGCTAGCGAAGCCCCACCTGAGCTCTGGGGATCAAAGGCAGGGGGCGGAGATGAATAGATGTGGCAGAGGAGAGGAGAGCAATGGAAATCTATGGGCTGGTCCTTGGGACAGAAGAGCCACCGCTGCTAGCAAAGCCCCACCCGAGCTCTGGGGATCAAAGGCAGGGGGCAGAGATGAATAGATGGGGCAGAGGAGAGGAGAGCAGTGGAAATCCTTGGGACGGTCCTTGGGAAGGAAGAGCCACTGCTGCTAGCAAAGCCCCACCTGAGCTCTAGGGATAAAAGACAGGGGGCGGAGATGAATAGATGTGGCAGAGGAGAGGAGAGCAGTGGATATCTATGGGCCGGTCCTTGGGACAGAAGAGCCACCGCTGCTAGCAAAGCCCCACCCGAGCTCTGGGGATCAAAGGCAGGGGGCAGAGATGAATAGATGGGGCAGAGGAGAGGAGAGCAGTTGAAATCCTTGGGACGGTCCTTGGGAAGGAAGAGCCACTGCTGCTAGCAAAGCCCCACCTGAGCTCTGGGGATCAAAGGCAGGGGGCGGAGATGAATAGATGGGGCAGAGGAGAGGAGAGCAGTGGATATCTATGGGCCGGTCCTTGGGACGGAAGAGCCACAGCCGCTAGCAAAGCTCTAGAGATCAAAGGCAGGGGGTGGAGATGAATAGATGGGGCACACAACTATTCCTCTCCCTGCTAGATGGACTCGTTAGCCTGAGAAAGAAACTTTTCCCCCTGGTTGCCAGCACTCCTAATAAAGGAATCATTGATTCCTTTATTAAAGGTTTAATAAAGAAATCAAGGATTAGTTGATTCCTTTAAACCCACGATAAACAAGGGTTTATCGTGTTTGAGGAGCTGGGTCAGAACCCATACAATCCCCTTTTGTGACCCTCCCTGCCATCTTCAGACAAGCAAAGTCAATGGGGGAAGCCGTATTCGCTTAACGACCACTTCACAACTGCAGTCTTTTGCTGAACAACCCAAAAAGATCGTAAAACGGGGCCCAACCGCTTAACAACTGCCTTGTTTATCAATGGAAATGTTGGACACAGTTTGGGTCATAAGCCGAGGTCTATCCCTTCATTGCATCATCTTGGGCCCCATATGTCAACTATGTAAAGCGTTGCCATGACTACTACCAAGTTGACATGGGAGGGAGAATTCCATGCCTACCTTCGACCAGAGTTAGATCTCAGGTTTCTACAGCAGGCGTGTGAGGCTCGAAGGTTCACAGCCTGCTGTAGCACCTCGTTGGTGGATATGATTTATGACACAGACCGGACGGAAGGGGAGACACAGGGGTAAAGTTCAGAGATCATTAAGCGGAAATCGGTTTCGGCTCCGCAGAAGAACATGCCAAAATGTTGCTCCTAATCAAGGACTGGATTTCTTTTGAACTTTGTCTCCAGGCTCGTAAATGAATGAGGGCATCTTTTGGAAACGTCACACCATACCTTCAAGATTAGAGGGGTTCCGGGTTTCAGTTCCAAAATCCCTGGGGGACCGAAGGCCTCAAAGACCGGGTTCGGGTAGTAGGTGAAGTTGGTCTTGTTGAGGATCAGCAAGGAGACGACGTTGTCCAAGACAAAGCCGAATTCATCCGGCCGTTCGGCCAGATCAGACTGGTTGCCAGGGTCCACCGTCAATGCCGGCGCCTGGCAGACCATCTCCGTCTCGTTCTGAACTTCGCAGACCTGAAACGGAGAGCAAAGAAGAAGGTTGAGGAGCGATCCCGTTCTTCGTGTCATCCAAGGTTAGGAAACGCATATTGCGTCCACCACTGGCACTCCCCAGAGGGTGGAATCCATTCCCAGATCTGCACAAATATGCAGACGGAATCTTTGGGCTGAAAGGAGACCCTGAGGACACAGATAAACCTCCAAGTGGCCTCAACGACCCTCTAAAAGGATGCAAATGACCAGCTGTTCTGCAAAGAGCATCAATCCTTCTTCCCTCCATCATCCAGTCAGAGCTGAAGAAGCTTCTTGGATGAGAAGAGAAACGTCTTCAAAAGAAAAAAAAACCTCCCCAAAAGTCCAGTTGCCTCCTCAAAAAAAGCACCTTTAGGACAACCATGACTTGGATGATGGAGAATCTCTACAGACTTTGGGCTATAAGTGAAGACCTGGTCTTCCTTGGAGTAACCTTGGAGTAATTCAATCAACACAGAGAGAGAGGGTCAAAGATCACCTACATTGGAAACGTCTAGGAATATCCCCATTTCTCTGAGCATCTCAAGCCTGGTGACATGACCAGGTCTTAACCATAGCAAGGTTGGAAAGGACCTTGGGGGTCTTCTAGTCCACCGTCTCCTCTGCTCAAGCAGAAGACTCTATATAATATTCTGGTTGAATGGCTGTGCTTGAAGACCTCCAGAGTTGGTGCACCCACAACTTCTGGAGGCAACTGATGGATTGTTCTCACTGTTAGGAGACTTTAGTTCTAAGTTGGATCTCCCCTTTTGATAAGTTTCCATATGTCTTGAGGGACCTCCAGAAGGACAACAGAGATGGTGCTGATCTCAACTGAGGGGGTGGGGGACAATCAACCTCCTATGTTTCCCACGTTCGGCCTCTGAGTATCCTATTTTTCAATTAAATCCAACTCACATTGATGTGTTCTTTCCCGCCGTACTTGGCCCGGATCTGAGGGTTCTGGATGAGATCCAGGTTGGTTCCCCAAACCGTAACAGGTGTATTTCCACTGATGAAAGAAGGAGAAGGAGGAGGTGGAGGAGGAGGAGGAGAAGAAAAGGAGGAGGAGGAGGAGGAGGAGGAGGAGGAGGAGGAGGAGGAGGAGAAGGAGAAGAAGAAGAAGAAGAAGAAGAAGAAGAAGAAGAAGAAGAAGAAGAAGAAGAAGAAGAAGAAGAAGAAGAAGAAGAAGAAGAAGAGAAGGGAAGGGAAGGGAAGGGAAGGGAAGGGAAGGGAAGGGAAGGGAAGGGAAGGAAGGAAGGAAGGAAGGAAGGAAGGAAGGAAGGAAGAAAGAAAGAAAGAAAGAAAGAAAGAAAGAAAGAAAGAAAGAAAGAAAGAAAGAAAGAAAGAAAGAAAGAAAGAAAGAAGATAAAATTAGCGAGAACTTTGCAACCCACCTCTATGGACGTTTCTCAAGTCTAAGCTAGCAATGCCGAATTAGAACCCAATCTGGATTTTCCAATGAGACAAAATAAAAAATGAAATTCTGTCCAGCCACTGAAAATCAGTCCATTCTAAGCCTCATCCATCAGTTTCCACAAGTAGAGTTAATTCAACAACTTCCAAATGGTATTGTTGATTCATTCCTTCATTCATAGATTCATGCATAGATTCATTGTCATTCGTTTATACATTCACTCATTCATTGATTTGACTGACATGATTGATTCATGCACAGATCCATTGATTATTCATTCACAAACTCATGCATAGATTCATAGATCTGTTCATTCATTGATTCAGAGACTGATTTGCTGATTGACTTGATTGATTCATTAATAGATGTATAGATTGCTTATTCATTCATTGATTCATGGATTGTTCATTCTGTCATTCATAGATTCATACACAGATTCATAGATTCAATCATTGACTGCTTGATTGACTTGACTGAGTCATTCATTCATTGACTGCTTGATTGACTTGACTGAGTCATTCATTCATTGACTGCTTGATTGACTTGACTGAGTCATTCATTCATTGACTGCTTGATTGACTTGATTGAGTCATTCATTCATAGAGTCATTCATTCATTCAGCCATTCATTCATAGATTTGTTGATTGGTTGGTTAGTTGACTTCATTGATTGATTGATTATTCATTCATAGATTCATAGGTTGATTGATTGATTGATTGATTGATTAGTCATTGACTGACTGACTGACTCACTCATTCATTCATTTATTCATTCATTCTCAGTTTGACCTATAAGCATATACTGAAAGTAGAATGCATACATTTATTGGTTGTCAGCAAACTGGACAGAAGAATTTAATTTGTGGCATTGCTTGTCAGAGTTGGTTGCATAAATTCAAATCCAGAAAGCCCGCACAGCTGGATTCATTAACTTCTTTATATACATAATAACAGATGAATAAATGTACAATACCAATAGGTGGTTCTTCTACCACAAGGCAGCTTAGTTTAGCTTAGTTTTATTTGATTTGTATACCGCCCTTCTCCCTTTCGGGACTCAGGGCGGTGTACAGCCACAGTAAAATAGGTGATACAAAATCTAAAAACCGCCCTGAGTCCATTGCGGAGATAGGAGTGGTATATAAATCAAATAAACTATAAACTATAAAAAGAATACATTAAAAATATTAAATTGGCCTACGTATTTAAAATCCCATGCTAAAATTACTTTAAAATCCCTTTAAAACTACCTTCCCTTCTCTCCCTCTCTCCCTCCCTCTCTCTCTCTCTCTCTCTCTTTCTTTCTTTCTTTCTTTCTCCCTCCTTCCCATCTCTCTTTCTCTTTTTCTTTCTTTCCTCAAGCCATGGGATCCTGTCCACCATTAAACCCTCTTTCCAAGCAGCCTCCAATGTTTCCAGTGTCTTTTCCCCCCCACTTGGAACTGAACCCAGAAGGATGTTTTCTTTCAACACTTTTCTTTCTTTCTTTCTTTCTTTCTTTCTTTCTTTCTTTCTTTCTTTCTTTCTTTCTTTCTTTCTTTCTTTCCTTCCTTCCTTCCTTCTTTCTTTCTTTCTTTCTTTCTTTCCTCAAGCCATGGGATCCTGTCCACCATTAAACCATCTTTCCAAACAGCCTCCAATGTTTCCAGTGTCTTTTTCCCCCCACTTGGAACTGAACCCAAAAGGACATTTTCTTCCCACACTTTTCTTTCTTTCTTTCTTTCTTTCTTTCTTTCTTTCTTTCTTTCTTTCTTTCTTTCTTTCTTTCTTTCTTTCTTTCTTTCTTTCCTTCCTTCCTTCCTTCCTTCCTTCCTTCCTTCCTTCCTTCCTTCCTTCTTTCTTTCTTTCTTTCTTTCTTTCTTTCTTTCTTTCTTTCTTTCCTCAAGCCATGGGATGCTGTCCACCATTAAACCATCTTTCCAAGCAGGCTCCAATGTTTCCAGTGTCTCCCCCCCCCCCTAACTTGGAACTCAACCCAGAAGGACATGTTTTCCAACAGGGGATTCGCTGAAGTCTGCAAAACTTTTAATTGATGGAAAATAAATGCAGTGAATGAATTTGCTGGGAGACTTTGACCAAATTGGAAAATTGAGAGCGATCCTGTCTTTCAAGAGCAATTGCTCTCTAACAAGAAAAAAATACTCTTCTTTTTTAAAAAAAAAAAACTGGGGAAAAAACCATAAATAGAACACAGCCTTGAATTTATTCCGTCATAATCACCACAATCTGTCCTCTTAACAGCTGAAAGCTCCTTTAGATAGATTTCTTTCTTTCTTTTTGGGGGGAAATAAATGCATTCCCCCCCAAATCTGTTAAACTAGAGGGGAATGAAGAATTATTATTATTATTATTTTTAAACTCGGAGATATAATTAGGCATAGGGAGATGTGTGACTTTTCAGTTTATATTCTTATTTCTTATTTTCTCCTCATCTTACCTTCACTCAAGCCTGCATCATTTTGAACACCCACCTCCTTCGAGTCATCTGCATTTTTATGCACATTTTCCTAATAGGTGTAGTTTTAAAAGCTGTTTCTACTTATATATTCTTTTAAAAAAAACTAATGTATGCAAGGGCTGGAACGTATCCCTTCTCGGAATTTCACACCTTGGCTCAAACCCTCCCAAGACACCTTTTTAAAATGTGTACTTTGAAACCAAATTGGATCAAACCTGCCTGTGCAAACCTGCAAGCCCTTTTTAAATGCAAATTAATGCAATAATGAGACTCAACAGACCTGGGGAATAAGCACCAGTAAAAATATCATAGGTTGGAAGGGAGGGTGGTGCGGATGGGAATGACTTCTACTTTCCTATGTCCTCCGAGGACAAGTTGAGTTTTGATTCCAAGTTCCTAGAACTGGGCAGATATGTTGAAGTTGCTGTTTAACAGATTAACAAGAGTTGGAAGGGACCTTGCGGGTCATCTAGTCCAACCCCCTGCCCAAGCAGGAGACCCTACGTCTGCCTCTACCAAGGAAGGAAGGAAGGAAGGAAGGAAGGAAGGAAGGAGTAACAGATTAACAGAGTTGGAAGGGACCTTGCGGGTCATCTAGCCCAACCCCCTGCCCAAGCAGGAGACTCTACATCTGCCTCTACCTAGGATGGACCTCACAACGATTGGCTGTCACTGGCTGGCGTGTGAATCTGCTCGCTCAGAATTAAAAGAGTTTGGTGAACTAGTGAAAGCGACAAGGCTAGAAGCTGGGAGGTCCTGAGTTCTGCTCCTGGCTTCAGCCCGAAACCAGCTGAGTGATTTTTGGACCAGACACTCTCTCTCAACCGCTAAGAAAGAAGGGCAGGGCAAACCATTCCTGAAAATGTGGCCATGAAAATAGGAGGAGAAGGAAAAGAAAGAGAAGGAAAAGGAGAAGGAGGAAGAGGAGGAGGAGGAAGAGGAGGAGGAGGTGGTGAAGAAGAAGGAGAAAGTAGAAATGGAGGAGAAGGAGGTGAAAAAGGGGGAGGAGGTACGAGGAGGAGATGATGAAGGAGGAGGAAGAGGAGGAGGTGAAGGAGAAAGTAGAAATGATGGAGATGGAGGAGGAGGAAGAGGAGAAAGAGAGAATGAAAAAGTAAAGGAGGAGGAGGAAGAGGAGGAGGAGGATGGGAAGGAGTTGAAGGAGAAGGAGAAAATAGAAATGGAGGACAGGGAAAAGGAGGTGAAAAGGAGGAGGAGATGAAGGAGAAGGACGAGAAGGAAGAGGAGGAGAAAAGGGAAGGAGAAAGGAGACAGAGGAGAAGGAGGAGGAAGAGGAGGAGGAAAAGAAAGGAGAAGGAGACGGGGGAGAAGGAGGGAAAGGAAGAGGAAGGAGAAAAATGGGACGAGGAGAAGAAAAATGAGAAGGAGGGGATGGAGGAGAAGGAGCAAAGGAATAGAAGGAGGTGGAGAAGTAGATGAAAGAGAGGGAGGACAAGAAGAGATAAAAAAGAAGAAGAAGAAGGTAGAGGCAGAGGAGATGATGGAAAGAAGGGGCTGGCTGAGGAATTCTGAGAGTCGAAGTCCACCCATCTCAAAGTCACCCAACTTGAGGAACATCAACCAAGGGGTTGACCTCTGCTTCTGAGAGGGCTTCCTCTGGGCCACCATTTCTAACCAATGAAGCTAAACTCATCGGGGTGAAGAGCTTCCACCTGGGATTCTGGAAGAAAGAGGACAGCCCCCTTCTCCACAAGCCAACCGCTTCCTTCGCCTCTCCCTACCTTCTTTGCTTGAACTATTCCTCAATCGTCCCGTCCCGTCAGCCCCGCGCACGAGACCTGTCCTCATTAACGACCGTCCTTCCTCAGGGCCGGCCTTACCTGACAATGCTCCACTCGGGTTCGATCCTCAAGATGGTCGGATCCTCCACGTATTTGAACTTCAGCTCCTTGTGCATCTTCGCCTTCTCCAGCTCCTTGCGCAGCGTGGCCTTGTCCACCTTCACGCTGACGTCCACCAGGTTCCTCTCCACCACGTTCCCAAAAGTCGTGGTGTTGCAAATGATGTACTCTGCCGTTCTCCTGTCGGGAAACGGAAAGGAAGGCAAAGCGGCTTTAGAACATGCAGGAAAGTTTATGTAGAGATTCTGAGTCCTCCAGGACACGGTTGTCCCATAAGGCAGCTGGATTTTCTTGGGGGTTTTTTTTCCCTCGAAGAGGTTTCACTTCTCATCCAAGAAGCTTCTTCAGTTCTGGTTGAATGGAGGAGAATGGAAGGACTGATATTCCTTGCAGTCATCTGGGCGTTAGTACTCCCTCTGAGAGTCACTGAGGTCACTTGGAGGCCAATCTGGGCCCTCTTTTATTTATTTTATTTTATTTATGAGTCAGATTTATATCCCGCCCTATCTCCCCTAGGGGGACTCAGGGCGGCGCACAGAAATATAAAAATATAAAACAATACAATACAAAACCGTTGAAAAATAGATTAAATTCAAATTCACTGTGCTAAAATTTAGATTAAAAAGGGTTAAAATCAAATCAAATTAAAACTATATCCATTAAAACTAAGCCAGGCCGGCTTCTTACAATACAATACAATTCAATACAATACAATAGCAGAGTTGGAAGGGACCTTGTAGGTCTTCTAGTCCAACCACCTGCGTGGGCAGGAACCTTATACCATTCCAGACAAATGGCTATCTAACATCTTTTTAAAGACTTCCAGGGTTGGGGCATTCACAACTTCTGGAGGCAAGCTGTTCCAGAGGTTAATTGTTCTAACTGTCAGGAAATTTCTCCTTATTTCTTGAAATAGATGAGTCTTTAATGCCCGGCGGAAGAGGCATAGGTCCGTGATGGTACGAAGGTCGTGGGGAAGATCGTTCCAGAGGGCATTTTGAAGAATAAGAAAGCCCACATTCTGGACAGAGAGACCCAATGGTTTGAAAGAGGGAACCAAAGAGGTCATCTACGTTAAGATTCAATAGCTCTACCTCAACAGAGGGGGAGGGATACGACACCTCCTGTCTCCAGTCTACAACACAGTCCTTTCAGCAGTTCCAAGAATCCCCATCCCCTCCCCACTCCAGGGGAAGGATACTGCAAAATCCCCCATCCCCATTGGGAGGGGGGGTTCGGGGCATCACCCGGCCCTGCACGAAGGGAAGGGGCTGCCAGGCTCTCCTGCCTGGGATGCAGCCCATCCTTCCCTGCCGCAGCCGAGGATCCTTCGCCCGGGACCCCTGGCAGCTTTCCCGCCCGGTTGCACGCAAGGCGCCTTCCCCGGGTCGCGTTCCCACGAGACGCGGGTTCCCGCCTCGGGTTCCAAGTGACCGCCGAACGCGCGCACGGCCCACGTGACTCGACTCACCCGCTGGAGGCTCCCACCGGTCCGCGGAATTTTTTTTTTACATGAAACCGGTCCCTGGTGCCAAAAAGGTTGGGGACCCCTGCTCTAGCTGCACATTCTGTCTCCCAACGGAGATATCCCCCAACAGTCACACTGGCCTTCCCGCTGATTTTGACAACCCCCTGCGGATGCTCCACCGGCCCTGAGGGATGGCTTCCTCCACATGTCAATAATGTAGTTGGCATTCAATGTTTATGTGAATTATTGTTCAACAGAAATTTATTTTAAGGGAAAATATATATATATATATATGAAGTTTGGATCGTTGAAATGCCACCCCCAGAACCCCTCAGAGAAAATAAACAAGCAAAGGCAACAACGGAAAGAGGAGAGACGAGGAGGGAAAGGAAGAAAGGGTAAAGTAGAGAAAGGAAGGGTGGGGAATGAAGAGCAGGAGAGAGGATAAGAAAGAAGAGAGGAGAGAAAGAGAGAGGAAAGAGAGGGGAAAAAGAGAGAAGAGAGGAGAAATGAGAGGAGGAAATAAGAAGGCAGAGAACGGAGCTTGAGAAAGTAGGAGTGAGGCTGTTGCAAAATAAGATGGAGACACGGGGTGGCAAGAAAGCGATCCAAACTGTATCATATAGCTTTTCTGGCTGGAGAAGTCTGGGAGCTGAAGTCCTTCAGACTTAAAGTTGCAAAGGTTGGAGACCCCTGGCCCAGGCCCTGACACTGACAGCTTTGCTGGCTGGAGAAGTCTGGGAGCCGAAGTCCTTCAGACTTAAAGTTGCAAAGGTTGAAGACCCCTGGCCCAGGCCCTGACACTGACAGCTTTGCTGGCTGGAGAAGTCTGGGAGCTGAAGTCCTTCAGACTTAAAGTTGCAAAGGTTGGAGACCCCTGGCCCAGGCCCTGACACTGACAGCTTTGCTGGCTGGAGAAGTTTGGGAGCTGAAGTCCTTCAGACTTAAAGTTGCAAAGGTTGGAGATCCCTGGCCCAGGCCCTGACACTGACAGCTTTGCTGGCTCGAGAAGTCTGGGAGCTGAAGTCCTTCAGACTTAAAGTTGCAAAGGTTGGAGACCCCTGACCCAGGCCCTGACACTAACAGCTTTGCTGGCTGGAGAAGTCTGGGAGCTGAAGTCCTTCAGACTTAAAGTTGCAAAGGTTGGAGACCCCTGGCCCAGGCCCTGACACTGACAGCTTTGCTCGCTGGAGAAGTCTGGGAGCCGAAGTCCTTCAGACTTAAAGTTGCAAAGGTTGAAGACCCCTGGCCCAGGCCCTGACACTGACAACTTTGCTGGCTGGAGAAGTCTGGGAGCTGAAGTCCTTCAGACTTAAAGTTGCAAAGGTTGGAGACCCCTGGCCCAGGCCCTGACACTGACAGCTTTGCTGGCTGGAGAAGTCTGGGAGCTGAAGTCCTTCAGACTTAAAGTTGCAAAGGTTGGAGACCCCTGGCCCAGGCCCCGACACTGACAGCTTTGCTGGCTGGAGAAGTCTGGGAGCCGAAGTCCTTCAGACTTAAAGTTGCAAAGATTGAAGACCCCTGGCCCAGGCCCTGACACTGACAGCTTTGCTGGCTGGAGAAGTCTGGGAGCTGAAGTCCTTCAGACTTAAAGTTGCAAAGGTTGGAGACCCCTGATATAGTATATATGTAAGAATGTGTAGAGAGATTAATGATGAATAGATAAATGTTAAATAGCATTTATAAGAATGTATATCAAGGAATGTTTTTGAATTGGAAAAAATAATAATAATTTTTAAAAAAGATATTTTTTTTAAAAAAAGATATTTTTAACAAGAAGCAAAAGGGGAAAAAAATGTCGTTGGCCCAGGGGATGCTTCATGGAGCTTCATCTTCCTTGGATATTTTTTTTTGGGTGTGTGTGTGTGTCCTTTTTCTCAGTGTCATTGTCCCTTCAAATGGTCACTAAAAGAACGGTTGTAAGCCGAGAACCGCCTGTATCATCCTCCCTCTTCCTTCTCCCCCCCACCCTCCACAAGCGGGCAAATCTCGGAGGAACTCACCGGTGGAAAAGACAAGGATATTCTCCAAACATGACCGAGACGTTGCTCCCTGCGTTCAGGTTTTTGCCTGTGATCGTGACTTGGGTCCCACCAGATATCGGTCCTTGCTTTGGCCTGAGGTCAGAAAGAGACAGCATCTAAAAAAAAAAGGAAGGGAAAGGAAAAAAGAAAGCAAAATTGAATGGAAGAGCAATCCCCTGCACGGGTGACAGGAGGGCCTGATTAAAATAGGAGACCAGAGGTGGTTCATTCAAAGGACTTGCCGTTCCAGGCCACGCGTTGCTGTGGCCTGGCCTGGTGAAATGGCCAACCAATCTGTGTGTAGATCTACACCTGCACACATACACACAACCACTGTATAACCCCCAACCTACCTACCTACTCCCTTTCTCCCTCTCTATCCCCCTACCTACCTACGTACCTACCTACTGTATTTCTCCCTCTCTCTCTATCCCTCTACCTACTTATTGTATTTTTCCCTCTCCACCTACCTACCTACCTACCTACCTACCTACCTTACTTACCTACTGTATTTCTCCCTCTCTCTCCCTCTACCAACCTACCTACCTACTGTATTTCTCCCTCTCTCTATCCCTCTACCTACCTACTGTATTTCTCCCTCTCTCCACCTACCTAATGTATTTCTCCCCCCCTCTCTATCCCTCTACCTACCTACTGTATTTCTCCCTCTCCCTCTACCTACCTACCTACTGTATTTCTCCCTCTCTCTATCCCTCTACCTACCTACTGTATTTTTCCCTCTCCACCTACCTAATGTATTTCTCCCCCCCTCTCTATCCCTCTATCTACTTACTGTATTTCTCCCTCTCTCCCTCTACCTACCTACCTACCTACTGTATTTCTCCCTCTCTCTATCCCTCTACCTACCTACTGAATTTCTCCCTCTCTCCACCTATGTACCTACCTACCTACCTACCTACCTACCTACCTACCTACCTACCTACTGTATTTCTCCATCTCTCTCTCTATCCCTCTACCTACCTACTGTATTTCTCCCTCTCTCCCTCTATCTACCTACCTACCTACTGTATTTCTCCCTCAGAGTATTTTATGTCATAAAGGATGACATTATACCTGTGGCCCACTGCTCTCTCTGTATCCATCTACCTACCTTTGTTACAATTTTTTACATTTCCGTTGCGTGTACCTGGCACAGGTGTGACATCTACACAATCTATATATATCATTGGTGCCGTACTTGAAAGAAACGTTGTGTGAAAATTTGGAAGCGATCAGTGCAGGACTTTCGGAGATTAGCGGTTTTGAACAAACTCTTGTTACATTTTTATTTATATAGATGGCAGATCTGAATTAGCATCCTTGGAAAGGTTTTTTTTTTTAAATAACCCTGGACTGTGTATTAGTTACCAGTCAGAGTTATCTTGAAGTAAGGTGCTATTTACTGTTGTGGGCCACTTGCAGCCTGTGGAGCTGGCAGCAGATTCAGACAGTGAGGAGGTTGGGGAGGAAGGTGGGCCAGTCCTGGAGTCTGGGGAAGGCTCGGATGAGGGCTCTGCGTCGGAGGCAGAGAGGGGACCAGGGACGTCTGACAGTTATCAGCTGCCTTTGGAGTCAAAGATCAGTCGGGCAGAAGAACAGCTGGAGCCGGTTCCCAGTGTGCGCATGCACAGAGTTGCCAGAAGGCAACAACAGTTAAGACAAAAGGGGCGACTCGAGAGTAAGGCTTGGAGATGAATGGCCCCACGTGAGCCTTTGCAGGAAGCAATTTTGTTCATGTTGGTCGGTTCAAACTCTGAGAACTCTGTGCTCCGTGTGGCCTTGCAAAGCTAATAGGCAACTAGGCCAAAGAAGGGAGGAAGCAGGGGAAAGAAGAGGAAGTGAAATGGAAGAGGAAGAAAGGGAAGGGAAAGGAAGGGAAGGAGAAAAGATTCCCATTTGGGGAAGGGAGAAAGTATAAGAAAAAAGAAGGAAGGAAAGAGAAAGGAGGGAGGGAGAAAAGACAAGAGAAGGAAGGAAGGAAGGAAGGAAGGAGAAAGATATGAGAGAAGGAAAGGAAAGAAAGAGAGGGGAGGTAGGTAGTGAGGGAGGAGGGAAGGAAGGAAGGAAAGAAGGAAGGAAGGAGAAAGAGATGAGAGAAGGAAGGGAAGGAAACAAAGAGATTAGGAGAGGGAGGGAGAGAGGGAGAGAGGAAGGAAGGAAGGAGAAAGATGAGAGAAGGAAGGGAAGGAAAGAAAGAGATTAGGGGAGGGAAGGAAGGAAGGAAGGAAAGAAGGAAAGAAGGGCTAAAGTTTGCTTTATTATTGAAGCAATCTACTTGTTTGTTAATGGTTGGATAGCTTGATTTTTATCTCACCATTTCTCTTTTACATTCTCTCTCTCTCACACACACACTATCCTGAATCCAACCCCAACGCCGCCTTCTGTTTCCACTGCCTTAAAAACAACAACCCCAAACCTCCGAGCAACCTGTCATTCCATATAAATAAGGAAGGAGAGAAAAGACTCCAGTCCAGAGGTGGGTGGCTTCCGGTTCGGTCAAACCGGTAGCGGCGGCGGGAGAGAGGCTCCGCCCACCCAATTGGACACTTCTGTGCATAACGGTTAGCAAGCCAGGGGTTGCCCCAATCCTACCCTTTCTGCCTTTCAGCTCCTTCCCCTCCCTCCTTCCCTCCCTCCCCTCTAGGTCTTATTTAAGAGGCAGGCCCCGCCCCGTGATCCTGACGAACGGCCAGACATCCGTCCCTTTTTTTTCTTTTTTCCCCGGATTAATGTGAAGTTGCCGTTTCTTTTTTCATTTGCATTTTAATAGAAAAAACTTTTCAGCTGGGTCCCACGCCAGGAGCCGCCCCCTGCATTTAAATGAGGGGTTCTCTCTCTCTCTCCCCACCTCCAGCCGTTGTTTTCTCCCCTCCCTTCTCTTCGGGGACTTTGGCAGAAAAGGTGGACGTTTTGATGAAGGAGCAGCTGGATGGCCTCCCCATCCCCCTACACCCAGTCTTTCTCCACCTGGGTGACGAATGGAATAGAATAGGAATAGAATAGGAATAGGATAGGATAGAACAGAATAGAATAGGAATAGAAACACAAATACAGAATAGAATAGAATAGAATAGAATAGAATAGAATAGCAGAGTTGGAAGGGACATTGGAGATCCTCTAGTCCAACCCCCTGCTTAGACAGGAAACCCTACACCACTTCAGACAAATGGCTATCCAACATCTTCTTAAAGACTTCCAGTGTTGGGGAATTTACAACTTCTGGAGGCAACTTCTGTTCCACTGATTGATTGTTCTACTTGTCAGGAGATTTCGCCTTATTTCTAAGTTGCTTCTTTCCTTGATTAGTTTCCACCCATTGCTTCTTGTTCTACCCTCAGGTGCTTTGGAGAATAGCTTGACTCCCTCTTCTTTGGGGCAACCCCTGTGATATTGAAACACTGCTATCCTGTCTCCCCTAGTCCTTCTTTTCATTAAACTAGACCTACCCAGTTCCTGCAACCGTTCTTCATATGTTTCAGCCTCCAGTCCCCTAATCCTCTTTATTGCTCTTCTCTGCACTCTTTCCAGAGTCTCGGCATTTTTTCTACATCGTGGAGACCAAAACTGGATGCCGTATTCCCAGTGTGGCCTTCCCAAGGCCTTATAAAGTGGTATTAACCCTTCAGGTGATCTGGATTCTCTCCCTCTGTTGATGCAGCCTAGAACTGGGTTGGCTTTTTTGGCAGCTGCTGCCCACGGCTGGCTCCTATTTAAATGGTCGTCCACTAGGACTCCAAGATCCCTCTCACCGTTGCTACTATTGAGCAAGGTACCGCCTATCCTGTCCCTGCGCATTTGGTTTTTCTTGCCTAAATGTAGAACCTGACTTTTCTTGCAGAATAATTTGATGGTGGATTTAGTTTGGGCGTTATTTTAGATTCGTGTTTAAGACGTCTGGACTTCAACTCCCACAATTCCCCAGCCAATTTTATTTGAAGGAAGTATTATTTGTCGCGCCTGTTGGCTGAACCCAACCCAGTTAGCTCATTTCCAGCTCAACCCACAAAACGGGTTAATTCAGTTAATTCTGAGCCCGGGACCTTGGACATGCTACTACGGGAAACACACACACACACACACACACAATCATATGTGACTTTATGGAGCACTGCTCCAACATCAAATGGTCACTAAATGAATGTCTATAAATTGAGGAGTACAACTGGGGTGGGGGATCATTCAACATTATTCTGTTTTAATGTTGTTGCAACCACAACCTTTATAGTAGTTTTTCACCAGGCTGCAGCACAGTGGTGGCTTTCAAATTTTTTAGAACCTACTCTGTAGGTGTGGCCTATTTTGTGGGCGTGGCTTGGCAGTCATGTGACAGGGTGGGAGTGGCCACCTTTTAAAATGTGGTGGAACTCATTTAACAATGCTCTTGCTTAGCAACCAAAATTTTGGACTCAATTATGATGATAAATTCTTTCTTTCTTTCTTTCTTTCTTTCTTTCTTTCTTTCTTTCTTTCTTTCTTTCTTTCTTTCTTTCTTTCTTTCTTTCTTTCTTTCTTTCTTTCTTTCTTTCTTTCTTTCTTTCTTTCTTTCTTTCCTTCCTTCCTTCCTTCCTTCCTTCCTCCCTTCCTTCCTTTCCTTCCTTTCCTTCCTGTTGAGTCACTGGCAGCGGCGGGCCAGATTTACTTCCAGGTACGCCGGTGGAACCCCCTCTCACCGGTTCTCTAAATTTCACCAACCGGCTCTCGCGAGTAGGTGTGAGCCTGCAGAAACCCACCACTGCTGCAGCAAAATCTAAGAAGTGGCAATCCTAGAATAAATATTTGATATTCCTTTTATTTTTTCCTCCCTTCCCTTTGTTTCTTGTCTCCTTTTTTTTGCTCTGTTTTTAGATTCCCCAGCTCCAAATTTTTCTTTATTTCTTATGCTTTGTAAGTTTACTCGCAGCTTTCGTTGGCAGGTGAAGAACTGCTATACATAAAGTAAAATAAATACTAGTCCTTTCCTATCCCGAGAGGACCTAGGAATTTCCGGAGGTGTTACAATCATAACACACACAAAAATTTATTAGCATCTCATTTACAGGTGTGTGGTAGGTTGTGGGCGCTCGATTAATGATTCACAGCTGCCGTAACACATTCTAGATGGCACGGTTGTGTGTGCAGGGCCATGAGGGACCCGCCGTAAAGCTAGTCCTCGGCTTACGACAGCAATGGGGCCCCAAATTCCTGTTGTTGCTAAGCGAGACATCTGCCAAGGGAGCTTCGCCCTATTGGGTCACCTTTCTTGCCACAGTTGTTAAACGAATCACGGCCGTTGTTGAGTGAAACTGGCTTCCACCGTTGACTTCGCGCAACCGATGGTCGCCAAAGGGGGAATCACGTGACTCCTCGACTTACAACTATTCCTTTAGGGACCGCCCTGGGTCCCTTCGGGGAGAGGGTGCGGTTATATAAATTCAACAAATAAATAAATAAATAACAACATTCTTTCTAGAAAGCCAAGGTCATTGTTGGTTCTTTGCACACTCTGCACCTGACTGGATCTGGATGGGTGGAAGCTGCCAGCGTGGCAGTGGGAGATGGGGACCATGGGATGGGCTTGCAGGGGTGGGGGGAAAGATCTTGAACTTTCAACTGGATGGGAAAAACCGGGAAGCTTTCAGATTCGGGTTTCCCCCCAGATGCGCCAACATGGCTCTCTTCATCAATTGGGACTTTGAGGAATCCTTTGTCTCGGTCTCTTAATTTAATTTTGGACGCTATTTGGAACCCTGACGGACAGGATATTCCCTTCTGCCGTCACTTCGTGAACCGTTCTTCCAAACGTCTTCTTTTGCGAGTACAAACACGAAACATCTTAGAGGTGACTGTGTGCAACGCCAGAATATTCAAATATGCCCCGAGGCCAACCTCATTAGGAAGCAAAAATATCTTATTTCACTCCTGAGAGATTTCCAACTCAGAAGAATTTCCAGGGGGGTGCCTTTCCCTCAAACTGAACGAGAACTGGTAGAAAAAGATAAAAGTACAGGTGATTTCCCCCCCCCCTATTCAACGCTTGTCTTTAAGCCAAGGTCTTCACTATACGTCTAGTCCTCACAATTTAGTGACCGTTCGGTTACAATGGCCCCGAAAAAGGTGGCTTATGATAGTTTTTCAGACTTACGACTATGGTGGCATCCCCACAGTCACTTGATCAAAATTAAGCCGCTAGCCGGTGGTTCATATTTATGACGGTTGCAGTGTCAATAGACATTTCTTAAAGGAGAGGGCTACTTTTAAAGGACAGGGCTACTTTAAAAGACAGGGCTAATTTAAAAGGACAGGGCTACTTTAAAAGGACAGGGTTACTTTAAAGGACATGGCTACTTTAAAAGGACAAAGCTACTTTAAAAGGACAGGGCTACTTTAAAGGACAGGGCTACTTTAAGAGGACAGGGCTACTTTAAAGGACAGGGCTACTTTAAAAGGACAGGGCTACTTTAAAGGACAGGGCTACTTTAAAGGACAGGGCTACTTTTAAAGGACAGGGCTACTTTTAAAGGACAGGGCTACTTTAAAGGACAGGGCTACTTTAAAGGACAGGGCTACTTTTAAAGGACAGGGCTACTTTAAAGGACAGGGCTACTTTAAGAGGACAGGGCTACTTTAAAGGACAGGGCTACTTTAAAAGGACAGGGCTACTTTAAAAGGACAGGGCTACTTTAAAGGACAAGGCTACCTTTAAAGGACAGGGCTACTTTAAAGGACAGGGCTACTTTAAAAGGACAGGGCTACTTTAAGAGGACAGGGCTACTTTAAAGGACAGAGCTACTTTAAAAGGACAGGGCTACTTTAAAGGACAGGGCTACTTTAAAGGACAAGGCTACTTTTAAAGGACAGGGCTACTTTAAAGGACAGGGCTACTTTAAAAGGACAGGGCTACTTTAAAGGACAGGGCTACTTTAAAAGGACACGACTACTTTAAAGGACAGGGCTACTTTTAAAGGACAGGGCTACTTTTAAAGGACAGGGCTACTTTTAAAGGACAGGGCTACTTTAAAGGACAGGGCTACTTTAAAAGGACATGACTACTTTAAAAGGACAAGGCTACTTTAAAGGACACGGCTACTTTAAAAACACAGGGCTACTTTAAAAACACAGGGCTACTTTAAAGGACAGGGCTACTTTAAAAGGACACGGCTACTTTAAAGGACAGGGCTACTTTAAAAGGACAGGGCTACTTTTAAAGGACAGGGCTACTTTTAAAGGACAGGGCTACTTTAAAAGGACACGGCTACTTTAAAAAGACAGGGCTACTTTAAAGAGACTGGGCTACTTTAGAAGGACATGGCTACTTTAAAAGCACACCGCTACTTTAAAAGGATACAGCTACTTTAAAGGACATGGCTACTTTAAAAGGTCATGGCTATTTTAAAAGGATGCAGCTACTTTAAAAGGACACGGCTACTTTAAAAGGACGCAGCTACCTTAAAAAGACACTCGGCAGATCTGAAACAGAGACTTACCGTAAAGTAATAGAATTGGGAGGATTTTGCCATGAATTCTGGCCTGCATTCAGCCACGCAAATGTCCACGTATCCAGCATGCTGGCTGAGTTTCGCTTCGCCCATCTCACAGACAATTCTAGAAGGAAAGCAGAGACGTTCAAAGGCTGAGCTTTTCCCCTGGCCAGCTGCTTCACAGTTTCCAAAGCGAGATTGATGGCATCTTCACTAGCTGGATTGATTGCTAGGAAAAACTGGTTTAGTTTGTAAAATCGTGGAGGGCGGAAATGTAAGTGGGCTCCTTGGCGCCTCTCTGAGCTTGGTTGTTTTCCTACAGACATTTCATCACCCAACTAGGTAGCATAATCAGTTTTATATGAGAGAGGGGTATAGGGTGTAAAATGGAGGAGGAGATGGGTGATTCTCTTGCAGTCGTTTCATGACCCAACTAGGTAACATTATCAGTGTTAGAAGAGAGGGGGGATGGATGCAAAATGGAGGAAGAGGAGGAGATGGGTGATTCTCTTGCAGACATTTCATGACCCAACTAGGTAGTATCACCAGTGTTAGAAGAGAGGGTTTGTTTTTATTTTTTTGCAAAATGGAGGAGGAGGAGGAGATGGATGATTCTCTTGCAGACGTTTCATGACCCAGCTAGGTAACATCCTCAGGGTTCGAAGAGCATAGACAATGAATGCCCTGCTAAATGTGGTGTTTTCAACAAATAGTTCTCAGACTTGTGACCACCATGGAGGCCCAACTGTCTGTTACTAAGATCAATGGAATGACGGTGGAGAAGGAATTCTAGATCTACTGATTGAATTGGGAAGCCAGCCAGTCAAACCACCCAAAACCTTGGAAGGCGGCCATGGCAGCCATGTTTGATACTGTTACCAAGGAAACCACAGGGACTCTTCTGCAGTGTGTGTCCCCCTGCCGTCCCCCCCCCATCTCTTCTGGTTGGCCTGTTGAGGCCATGTTTCGCCCTCCCCAGCCTCCGGAGGCTTTCCTGAAGCTTGGGGAGAGTGAAAACAGGCTTCCCCGGCCCCCAAGAGGCCCTCCGGAAGCTGGAAATGCATCATTTCCAAACTTCCGGTCCAGGAAAGCCTCCGGAGGCTGGGAAGGGCCAAAAAACGACCTCAACGGGCCAACCGGAAGTTTGGAAACGATGTGTTTCTGGCTTCCGGAGGGCCTCCAGGGGGCCTGGGGAGGGTGAAAATAGCTTCCCCCAGCCCCCAAGAGGCCTTCCGGAAGCCGGAAATGGACCATTTCCAAACTTCCGGTCCAGGAAAGCCTCCGGAGGCTGGGGAGGGCGAAATATGGTCTCAATGGGCCAACCGGAAGTTTACTTCCGGTTGGCCCATTGAGACCATGTTTCGCCCTTCCCAGCCTCCGGAGGCTTTCCTGAAGCTTGGGGAGAGCGAAAACAGGCTCCCCCGGCCCCCAAGAGGCCCTCCGATAGCCGGAAATGGATCATTTCCAAACGTCCGGTCCAGGAAAGCCTCCGGAGGCTGGGGAGGGTGAAATATGGTCTCAACGGGCCAACCGGAAGGGGAAGGGTAGCAGGGGGACACACACTGCAGAAGAGTCTCTGTGGTTTCCTTGGTAACAGTATCAAACATGGCTGCCATGGCCGCCTTCCAAGGTTTTGAGTGGTTTGACTGACTGGCTTCCCAATTCAATCAATAGGTCTAGAATTTCTTCCCCACCGTCACTCCATCCATCTTAGTAACAGACAGTTGGGCCTCCATGGTGGTCACAAGCCTGAGGACTATTTGTTGAAAACACCACATTTAGCAGGGCATTCATTGTCTATGCTCTTCGAACCCTGAGGATGTTACGCAGCTGGGTCATGAAACGTCTGCAAGAGAATCACCCATCTCCTCCTCTTCCTCCATTTTGCATCCATCCCCCCTCTCTTCTAACACTGATAATGTTACCTAGTTGGGTCATGAAACGTCTGCAAGAGAATCACCCATCTCCTCCTCTTCCTCCATTTTGCATCCATCCCCCCTCTCTTCTAACACTGATAATGTTACCTAGTTGAGCCAGGAAAGTGGGCGAAAAATCAGCTGGCTGGGGCGCCCATGCGTGCCAGAGCTGACAGCAGGCGTGCCACCCAATATGGTTCCATGTGCCACCTGTGGCACGCATGCCATAGCTTCCCCATCGCAGTCTTAAGGGTTCCTGGCTCCGCAGGCTACACTTACTGCTCGGCGGGGACATATCCATCTATCAATGGAACGCATTCCACGCCAGCCACCTTGACGTGGGTCGCGATGTCCCAGAACTCCAGGCCGAGATTTTCTCCCCGGATGGTCACTCTGGTCCCTCCTTCGCGAGGTCCTCTCACTGGACTTATCTAAGAAGAAAAAAGATTGGTTAAAAAGATTGGGGGGAGAATTTTAGTAACCTCTAAAATGTTTTAGATTGTTATTGAAGAATTACAATACAATAATACAATAATACAATAGCAGAGTTGGAAGGGACCTTGGAGGTCTTCTAGTCCAACTCCCTGCCTAGGCAGGAAGCCCTATACCATTTCAGACAAATGGCTATCCAACATCTTCTTAAAGATTTCCAGTGTTGGGGCATTCACAACTTCTGGAGGCAAGGAGTTCCACTGATGAATTGTTCTCACTGTCAGGAATTTTCTCCTTAGTTCTAAGTTGCTTCTCTCCTTGATTAGTTTCCACCCATTGCTTCTTGTTCTACCCTCAGGTGCTTTGGAGAATAGCTTGACTCCCTCTTCTTTGGGGCAACCCCTGAGATATTGGAAGACTGCTATGATGTCTCCCCTAGTCCTTCTTTTAATTAAACTAGACATACCCAGTTCCTGCAACCGTTCTTCCTATGTTTGAGCCTCCAGTCCCCTCATCCTCTTGGTTGCTCTTCTCTGCACTCTTTCCAGAGTCTCCACATCTTTTTATACGGTGGCTACAAAACTGACAATATGTCTAATTCTCTAAAGGTAATAGCAAGAGCACTTAGACTTATATACCACTTCACAGTGCTTTTGCAGCCCTTCTCTAAGCGGTTTACAGAGTCAGCCTCTTGCCCCTAACAATTGGGGTCCTCATTTGACTGACTTCGAAAGGACAGAAGGCTGAGTCAATCTTGAGCCAGTCAGGATCGAATTGCTGTCAGCGGGTAGAGTTTGCCTGCAATATTGCTTTCTAACCACTGTGCCACGGTGGTCCTCCCTCCCTCTCTTCTGCCCTCGGAAGGACGGAAGGCTGAGTCAACCTTGAGCCTGGTGGGATTTGAACTGCCGAACTGCAGCTAGCAGCCAGCCTGCAGTGCTGCACTCTATAACCACCGCGCCAGTGGTGGGTGTCTGCAGGCTCGCACCTACTCGCGAGAGCCGGTTGGTGAAATTTAGAGAACCGGTGAGAGGGGGTTCCACCGGCGTACCTGGAAGTAAATCTGGCCTGCCGCTGCCAGTGACCCAACGGGAAGGAAAGGAAAGGAAGGCAGAAAGTAAGAAAGGAAAGAAAGGAAAGGAAGGAAGGAAAGGAAGGAAAGGAAGGAAAGGAAGGAAGGAAAAGGAAAGGAAAGGAAAGGAAGGAAGGAAGGAAGGAAGGAAGGAAGGAAGGAAGGAAGGAAGGAAGGAAGGAAGGAAAGAAAGAAAGAAAGAATTTATCATCACAATTGAGTCCAAAATTTTGGTTGCTAAGCAAGAGCGTTGTTAAATGAGTTTCACCACATTTTACAAGTTGGCCACTCCCACCCTGTCACATGACTGCCAAGCCACGCCCACAAAATAGACCACACCTACAGAGTAGGTTCTAAAAAAATTTGAAACCCACCCCTGCACTGCGCCACTCTCGGCTCAGGGGTTAGAGTGCCGTGAACAGCCATTTTCATCTCCAACTCTCTTTGGATCGTTCCAAAGATGAAATCTCTTTCCGATGAGATTTCGCTGCCTGCCCAATCCAAGCCGCCCACCTGTTCGGAGGCCCGTCCACTTGGAGCTGAATGGAGACTAATTTGCAAGCCTACCAATTAGATCGTTTTAAAAGCTTTTCTTGGTTAGCGGGACCCAACCCGGACAGCAATTTTAGGGATAAGGGTCTGGAAGTGACTTGCAGTCCTGCAGCCAGGATATAAACAGGCTTTTGACGCCAACATAATAGCAGGCATTTGTCTGTTCTCGGCTTACGAGGACAGCCTTAGGGGGAAAAAATCCGGTCGGCCCAAATTTTTAGGTAGACGTATCTAACGGCAGACTTCTTAAATTTGAGCCTCAGTGGGGAGGCATTTGTCGAATCAAGCCCTACGTGTGTCTTGGAGAAGCCCATTCCTTCCCGGCATAATTTTGTAAAGCTGTCAAAACAGACGTTTTTCACCAGGGATGTTATTTATTTCCTGGTGTTTTTTTTAAAAAAAAAAACCATTTATCAGGCACGAGGAAAGAAGGAGAAGGGAGGAGAAGCAGGAGAAGATGGAGGAGGAGGGACAAGGAGAAGGGAGAAAGAGAGAGGAGGAGAAGGAGAAAAAGGAGAAGGAGGGGAGGAAGAAGGAAGGAAAGAGAGGAATGGGAAGGAGAGGGAAGAAGAGGAGGGAGAAGGGAGGAGAAAGAGAAGGGGAAGGGGAAGAAAGAGAGGAGAAAGGAAGGAGAAAGAAGGAAAGAGAGGAAGGGGAAGGAGAGGGGAGAAAGAGAAAGAGAAGGAAGAAGAGGAGAAGAAAGAGGAAAGAGAAAGAAGGAAGAAGAAGAGGAGAAAGACAAGGAGAAGGAGAAGAAAGAGGAAGGAGAAAGAAGGAAGGAAAGGAAGGTGAAGGAGAGGGAAGAAAGGGGAGGGAGAGGAGAAGGAGAAGGGAGAAAGAAAGAGAAGGAGGAAGAAGGAGGAAGAAGGAAGAAGAGGAAGGCGAAGGAGAGGGAAGAAAGCGGAGGTAGAGGAGGAGAAGGGAGAAAGAGAAAGAGAAGAAGGAGGAAGGGGAAGGAAGGAAGGAGAGGAAGGGGAAGCAGAGGGAAGAAAGGGGAGGGAGGAGGAGGAGAAGAGGAAAGGGGAAAGAGAAGGAAAAGGAAGAGAAGGAAGGAGAGGAAGGTGGAGAGGAAATAAAGGGGAGGGAGTGGAGAAAGTGAAAGAGAAGGAAAAGGAAGAGGAGAAGGAAAAAGAGAAGGAGGAGGAAGGAGAAAGAAGGAAGGAGAGGGAGGTGAAGAAGGGAGGCAGGAGGAGGAGGAGGCGAAAGAGAAGGAAAAGGAGAAAAGAGGAGAGGAAGAAGGAAGGAGAGAAAGGGGAAAGAAAGGAGGAGGAAGAGAAGGGTTGAAAGAGTTAAAAACAGCCCGAAAGCAAAATCTAGAATAATGAAGCAGAAGGATCATGCTGGGTCAGGCCCAAGCGCATGACTCATGTGCCATACGGTAGCCTCATGTGATCCCAGGCTGACTGTCTTGCGGAGGGGAGGGTGTACTCACCCCCACCCACAGGTTGCCACTACCAATTCGCCCAAGCCAGTCCGAATCGGCTGAATACCACCAATGATAGCAACCAAAACTGAGTCCCATTTTGGGAGATAGGGCGGGATAGAAATCTAATAAAGTAAGTAAGTGGATGCAGTATTCCACATTTGCTCTTACCAAGGCATTATTATGTAACCTTCTTACCTTGAGTTGACCCTCTTGAACACACCTGTGGGTGGAGGAGCAGGGATGGGTTACTGCCAGTTCGGTGTGCATGCAATTTTGCAATTTTGATGCAGTAATCAGGGCAGGGCTGGGTTCCGGCACTACTGCTGATTCGCTCGTGAGCACATGCGCAGGGCAATTGAAATTATTCCTTGCATGCGCAGAACGGAAAGACAAGATGGGAGGCCTATAGCGCCACCCAGGGAATTAGTTCCAGTGACCCAGGCTGCCAAACGACTACCGGTTCAGGCGAGCCAGTCCGAACCGGTAGGTAACCATTTCTGTAGGAAATGGCGAAGAGAGTCAGGTTCTACATCTAGGCAAGAAAAATGAAATGCACAGGTACAGGATAGGTGGCACCTTGCTCAATAACAGCAACTGTGAAAGGGATCTTGGAGTCCTAGTGGACGACCATTTAAATAGGAGGCAGCCGTAAGCAGCAGCTGTCAAAAAAGCCAACCCAGTTCTAGGCTGCATCAACAGAGGAAGAGAATCAAGATCACCTGAAGGGTTAATACCACTTTTGTAATCCCTTGGGAAGGCCACACTTGGAATAAGGCATCCAGTTTTGGTCGCCACGATGTAGAAAAGATGTGGAGACTCTGGAAAGAGTGCAGAGAAGAGCAACCAAGAGGATGAGGGGACTGGAGGCTCAAACATATGAAGAACGGTTGCAGGAACTGGGGATGTCTAGTTGAATGAAAAGAAGGACCAGGGGAGACATGATAGCAGTCTTCCAATATCTCAGGGGCTGCCCCAAAGAAGAGGGAGTCAAGCTATTCTCTGAGGGTAGAACAAGAAGCAATGGGTGGAAACTAATCAAGGAGAGAAGCAACTTAGAACTGAGGAGAAATCTCCTGACATTGAGAACAATTAACCAGTGGAACTCCTTGCCTCCAGAAGTTGTGAATGTCCCAACCCTGGAAGTCTTTAAGAAGTTGTCGGATAGCCATTTGTCTGAAATGGTATAAGACTTCCTGCCTAGGCAGGGGGTTGGACTAGAAGACCTCCAAGGTCCCTTCCAACTCTGCTATTGTATTGTATTGAAACCACCACTGTGGAGAAGGGTATATATTGGTCCATATTGTCTTGTTTTGGATCAATGGCATCTTTGTGTTTTCCCTTCCCAAGGTGTGGATGTGCCGTTGAACTAAACCAGTGGTTGTAAGTTAAGGACGACCTGGGCTAGACGATGGACGTAAAAAACGCCCTGCTTGGTGAGTAGGCCTGTGAAAATATCTATGTGTTGCTCCGCTGCGGAAGAAGACAGACGGCCGCATGGCTGGAGCCAAAGTCCCAGATTTATTAAGTATAAGCAACCGCAGAGAGCATTTATTGAACAATAAGGAAATGTTCAGGCCCCGAGAACATGACTAATGGACCACATTTTTTTTCCAACTGTTGAGTGGAAACATCTGGCTGGAGGCTCTCCGTCAAACTCATGCCCCCACCAAGCTCTCTGCTCCCTTGTGTGAGCAAGGCTTTGGGTAGCCCAGGGAAGGAGGAAGGAAGAGCAAAAGTGCATGAGAATAGGAATGGAATGGAATGAGGAATGGAATGGAATGGAATAGAATGGAATGGAATAGAATAGAATAGAATAGAATAGAATAGAATAGAATAGAATAGAATATTCTGAGTCCCTTTGTGGTGAGATGGGTGCGGGTTACAAATGTGAATAATAAATAAATGAATAGAATAGAATAGAATAGAATAGAATAGAATAGAAAATATGGAATGAAATGGAATGGAATAGAATGGACAATATATGGAATAGAATAGAATAGAATAGAATGGAATGGAATGGAATAGAAAAGAAAATATGGAATGGAATGGAATGGAATAGAAAAGAAAATATGGAATGGAATGGGATGGGATGGGATGGGATGGGATGGGATAGGATAGGATAGGATAGAATAGAAAATATGGAATGGAATGGAATAGAATAGAATAGAATAGAATAGAATAGAAAATGTGGAATGGGATGGGATGGAATAGAATAGAATAGAATAGAAAATATGGAATGGAATGGAATAGAATAGAATAGAATAGAATAGAATAGAATAGGGAATGAAAATGAAAATAGAAATAGAAATAGAATGGAAAATGGAACGGAACGGAACAGAACAGAACAGGAATGGAATGGAATAGAGCAACAGAACAGAACAGAAATTTGGGGACAACTGTGGTCGTATGTCAAGGACTCCCTGTGAACCGGATAAAATCATTTCCCAAAAACTACAGTGGAATTGTGGCTTTCTGTAATTTTGAAACATTTCTGCTGATGCAGCCTAACATTCCTTTTCTCTCTCTCTCTCTCTCTCTCTCTCTCTCTGTCTCCCTCTCCCTCTCCCTCTCTCAGCAATCTCATCACATTTCTGGTTCATATTTAGTTTGCGATGAGCTACAATAGCAGAAAACCTTTCCGATATATTCTAATCACGTCAGATATTCCCTCGCAGCCAGATTTCGCTGACCTTGGCTGAGCTCAACAAAAGCTACGGAAGGATCAGAGCCTGGGGAAGAGACCACGGTTTCTAAAAGAGACCTGGAAGTCGGAAAATAAATAAATAAAAAATAAACCCACAATCCAAGACTATCCTTGCAAAAGGAGAGTTTTGCTTTTCCAGCCCTCTCGAAGCTGTTCACAGAGTCAGCCTCTTGTGCCCCCAACAGTTGGGATCCTCATTTCACCGACCTTGGAAGGATGGAAGGCTGAGTCAGCCTTGAGCCAGTCAGGATCAAACTATTGGCAGTGGGCAGAGTTTGCCTGCAATACTGATTTCTGACCACTGCACCACCAGGGCTCTTCCTTCCTTCCCATCTCTTCCTTCCTTCCTTTTTTTCCAACCCTTTCTTCCTTCCCATCTCTTCCTTCCTTCCTTCCCATCTCTTCCTTCCTTCCTTCCCATCTCTTCCTTCCTTCCTTTCTTTCCAACCCTTCCTTCCTTCCCATCTCTTCCTTCCTTCCTTCCTTCCCTCCCATCTTTTCCTTCCTTCCTTCCTTCCTTCCTTCCTTCCTTCCTTCCTTCCTTCCTTCCCATCTCTTCCTTCCTTCCCATCTCTTCCTTCCTTCCTTTCTTTCCAACCCTTCCTTCCTTCCCATCTCTTCCTTCCTTTCTTCCTTCCCATCTCTTCCTTCCTTCCTTCCATCCTTCCCATCTTTTCCTTCCTTCCTTCCCATGTCTTCCTTCCTACCTTCCCATCGTTTCCTTCCTTCCATCCCATGTCTTCCTTCCTACCTTCCCATCTCTTCCTTCCTTCCTTCCCCCCATCTTTTCCTTCCTTCCTTCCTTCCTTCCTTCCTTCCCATCTCTTCCTTCCTTCCTTTCTTTCCAACCCTTCCTTCCTTCCCATCTCTTCCTTCCCTCCCATCTCTTCCTTCCTTCCTTCCTTCCTTCCTTCCTTCCTTCCTTCCTTCCCATCTCTTCCTTCCTTCCCATCTCTTCCTTCCTTCCTTTCTTTCCAACCCTTCCTTCCTTCCCATCTCTTCCTTCCTTTCTTCCTTCCCATCTCTTCCTTCCTTCCTTTCTTTCCAAACCTTCCTTCCTTCCCATCTCTTCCTTCCTTCCTTCCCTCCCATCTTTTCCTTCCTTCCTTCCTTCCTTCCTTCCTTCCTTCCCATCTCTTCCTTCCTTCCCATCTCTTCCTTCCTTCCTTTCTTTCCAACCCTTCCTTCCTTCCCATCTTTTCCTTCCTTCCTTCCCATCTCTTCCTTCCTTCCCATCTCTTCCTTCCTTTCTTCCTTCCCATCTCTTCCTTCCTTCCTTCCCATCTTTTCCTTCCTTCCTTCCTTCCCATCTCTTCCTTCCTACCTTCCCACTTAGCAATAGCACTTAGACTTATATACCGCTTCATAGTGCTTTTCCAGCCCTCTAAGCTGTTCACAGAGTCAACCTCTTGTGCCCCCAACAATCTGGGTCCTCCTTTGACCCACCTCGGAAGGACGGAAGGCTGAGTCCAACCTTGAGCCTGGTGAGATTTGAACTGCCAAATTGCAGGCAGCCGGCAGGCAGCAAAAGTAGCCTGCAGTACCGCACGCTAACCGCTGCGCCACCACCACCACACAAAGTGTCCCGTCGCAACATGGGTGGGGGGAAGGTCTTGGGGTGAGGAAGGGAAGACACTTACTTCCATAATCTTGGGGTTCGTGCACTTGCCGCCGGTCCCCAAAAGTTCCAGCCATCGGTTCTCCAGGACGGAACAATGGTGCTTCAGCGTACACTGGTTCAAGTCCTCGCACCAGCCGCACTCGTAGTCCGGATCTGCCTTCAGACACAACCCACAGCTGTCCCTCATGGCTCCGCACTTGTACAGGTGGACTGCAGGGAGAAGAGAAAGCCACTGAGGAGACGTGACGCAGGTGGAGACAAAGTCCTGGAGGCAAGGAGTCCCACTGATTCGTTCTTCTCACTGTCAGGAGATAGTTGTATCCGGAGAGATTCTAGAGTAGGGGTGTCAAACTCAAGGCCTTGGGGCTGCATCTGGCCCACGGGGCTGCCATGGAAACAGCAGACTGGCCCACCGTGCCGCTGCCAACGAAAATGGATCTCGGGAGGACTGCGTGTGGCCCACTTGAGCTCCATTTTCACTGGCAAGTGGTTGCAGGAGGCCACCACAGCCTAAAACGAAGCTCGGGAGCCTGTTTCCACTGGCAGAGCTCTCTGGCCACCACAGGCTCCCCCGAGATAGAGATAGAGGTGGAGACTGGGACAGAGACAGAGACAGAATGCTAAAGATAGGAGATAGATAGATAGATAGATAGATAGATAGATAGATAGATAGATAGATAGATAGATAGATAGATAGATAGATAGACAGACAGACAGATAGATAGATATGGATGATAGAGAAATAGAGAAATAGATGAGAGAGAGAGAGAGAGAGAGAGAGAGAGAGAGAGAGAGAGAGAGAAAGAAAGAAAGAAAGAAAGACAGAGCTTTTTTCGACAGCCAAATGTGGGCAGCTTTCCCATGGAGTCCCAATGCCAGCCCCCAACTTCTGTGCTTCCCTCTTAAGAGCCCTGATGATGCAATCCAGCCGCCTAACCCCATCAAAAGAAACGGTGGGGGCGGTGGGGGGTCAGAACGAGGCAGAAAACCGCCGGCCTCTCTCTCTTCGGCAGGGAAGGGAAAAAGAGATCAGAAACGGCCGATCATCTTCCAAGGAGATGAAAGGCCCGGAGAGCCCCTCGGATGCAACTGGGGAGGTTTGGAGGCCTTAAAAAGGAGTAGAAAGTCAGAGGGATGGAGGAGAGGAAGAGGAAGTTCTCTTTCTTTTACTTTCTTTCTGCCATTCTGCCTTTCTCTCCTTCCTTCTTTCCCTCATCTTCCTTCCTTCCTTCCTTTGTTCCTCATCTCTCTCTTTCTCCTTCCTTCCCTCTTCCCTCATTCCTTCCTTCCTTTCCTTCCTTCTTCCTTTTTCTTTTCCTTCCCTTTCCTTTATCCCTCTCTCCCTCCTTCTCTCTCTCTCTCCTTCTTTCACTCTCTTTCTCTCCCTCACTTTCCTTTTCTTTCTTTTTCTCCCTCTCTCTCTCTCATTCTCTTTCTTTTACTTTCTTTCTGCCATTCTACCACTCTCTTTTCCCTCATCTTCCTTCCTTCGTTCCACATCTCTCTCTTTCTCCTTCCTTCCCTCTTCCTTCCTTCCTTCCTTCCCTTCCTTCTTTCTCTTTCTTTTCCTTCCCTTCCCTTTATCCCACTCTCCCTCCTTCTCTCTCTCTCTCCTTTCACTCTCTTTTTTCTCTCCTTCCTTTCTTTTTTCTTTCTTCCCCTTTCCTTCCCTTCCCTTCCCCCCCCCCCTCTCTCTCTCTATCACACACACATCACTCTTCCCTCCTTCCCAGGCTACAAGTCAACCCAGCTTTGCTCTTTCCCACATTCACTTCATCCAGCTCCACAAAACCATTAACCTGATCTCTGGGTTAGAAACTAAACAAAACAGATCCACCTAGGATTCTTGAGAAACCATAAATCACAATCTCCTCTTTTATTCATATGGCTGTAAATTATGGTCATTCCCAGTCCGCAAGGCTTCACAAACAGTCTGTGAAGAGTCCGACAGATGTCTGCTCGAGTTGCCACAGTCTTCCAGGGGAATGTTGATAAACACCCACCTTATCTCCCTGGGAATGCTGCAGGGGTGGGTTCCACTATAGAAGAGGTTTCACAAATCTCCAGGGCCGTTTAGAACCGGTTCCAGCTCACTCCCCCCCACCTGTCCATCCACCCATCATCAAGAGGAAGAGCGAGAGGAGGCATTCTGGGAGTTGAAGTCCACAAGTCTTAAAGCTATCAAATTTGAGCACCCCTGGGGTTGTTTTTCTAAAGGGTTGGGGTGCGAGGGTCTTGTCACTTGACAGCTTTAAGACTTGGGTGCTTCAAATGCCAGAGTTCCTGAGCCAACATGACTGGAGGAAGGATTCTGAGAGTTGAAGTCCACAAGTCTTAAAGCTATCAAGTTTGAACACCCCTGAGGGGTTTTTTTTCCTAAAGGGTCAGGGATGCAAGGATCTTGTCACTTGACAGTTTTAAGACTTGCATCCTTCAAATGCCAGAGTTCCTGAGCCAACATTTTGATTGCTGAGCAAGAGCATTGTTAAGTGAGTTTCACCACATTTTACAAGTTGGCCATGCCCACCCAGTCACATGACTGCCAAGCCACGCCCACCCAATCACATGACTGCCAAGCCACCCCCACCCGGTCACATGGCTGGCAAGCCACTCCCACAGAGCAGGCCACACCTACAGAAGATGTTCTAAAAAAAATTGGAATGCTGGAGTGCTGGAATGCTGGCAGAGACCTAACTGCCAAATGCAGAGCAAGGCCAAACTTAGCAAGGAGTCAAACACAACTTTTCAAAGATTGAACCGACCAGCATGAACAAAATTGCTTCCTCCAAAAGCTCACATCCCGTTCGCTCCTCTTTTATGTCTTATGGGAGGGGCCAATCATCTCCAAGCCTTACTCCCAAGTCGTCCCTTTTGTCTTAACTATTCTTGCCTTCTGGGAGGAGGAAAGGAGGGAGGGAAGGAAGGAGAATGGAAGAGAAGAAAGAGGGGGAGAGGGGGAGGGAAGGGAGGAGGGAAGGGAGGAAGATGAAGAAAAGAGGAGGAAGGAAGGAAGGAAGGAAAACAGAAAGCTGTTCCCTTCTTCTGGCAACTCTGCATGCATGCACTGGGAACAGGCTCCCCCTGTTCTTCTGCCCTCGCTGATGTCAAGCTCTGAAGGGAGCAAATTACTACCAGATGGCTCTGGCTCCCTCTACTTCCGACGCAGAGCCCTCCTCCGAGCCTTCCCCAGACTCCAGGACTGGCCCATCTTCCTCCCCAACCCTCCTCGCTGTCCGAATTCACCGCCAGCTCCACTGACGGGCCACAGCAGGCACAAAGGAGCCCCCTGGGTCAGGACTGGCGTCCTTGCACCCCGAGTAAATCCGTCCATTCAAAAGCAGAGGAAAAATGAGCCCGGGGGGGCGGGAGGGGGGAGAAACCATCCTGCGATCGATGACAAAAAAGAAGCAGGCAACGTTGGGCAAGGTTTAGCGGCTTGTTGCTAAGGTTACCACACTTCCAAGGACAAGTTGAAACAGCAAGCTTACCTTTATTCTGAGCCGGGTTGTCAATGTTGAAATTCCCATTCCACACGACCGTCAGATCCACCGGCAGGCTGTTAATCTCCATCCCGTCGTAGGAATACTAAACAGGGGAGGGAACAAAACAGTCATCAGACGCCTGTTGATCCGAGCTCTCCATTTGCCACTGTAGGCAAACCGAGTTTTAAAAAGAAAGAAAACCAACAGTTGCAACGGGACTCTCAGTTTGGAGTTTTTAAAACAACAACAGCAACAATAACTCCAAAAAGCACATAAGCACGTCGACCAGAGTTTCCCAAACTTCCCAGAATTCTCCAGCCAGCAGAGCTGGGAGTTGAAGTCCACAAGTCTTAAAGTTGCCAAGTTTGGGAAACTCTGGTCTACGTGCTTATGTGCTTTTTGGAGTTATTGTTGCTGTTGTTGTTTTAAAAACTCCAAACTGAGAGTCCCATTGCAACTGTTGGTTTTCTTTCTTTTTTAAAACTCAGTTTGCCTACAGTGGCAAATCTTAAAGTTGCCAAGTTTGGGAACCTCTGATTTAGATTAACAAGCAGGAAACTCTCATTTAGACAATCACACTTATTTGTAATTATTTGCCAAAGTTTCCAGGGACTGCAGTGATGCTCAAGGTGCATCTGTATTTCTTGTACATCAAACCTCTCTGGGAAAAGGCATGAAATATACTTTCCTAAAAGCACTTTAGACATGGACTGGCAAGAAGGCCCCCCTGCCTCTGTCCTCCATTATTTGGGGGGGGGGGGTGTTGGACATGAAGGAGGAAAGCAGAGGGAATTTATCATTCAGAGGGCGAGTTTTTTTTCTCAGTTCCCCAATCTCCTTTCCTTCTCTTCCCCAGCGCAAAGAGAGAACCTGCATAGGCTATGAAAATTGGAGGAGGGAGGGAGGAAGAAATAGATGAGAGAGGAAGGAAGGAGAGGGAAGGAAGGAGAAAGAGAGAAATGAGGAATGAAGGAGGGAGGGAGGGAGGAAGAAATGGATGAGAGGGGGAAGGAAGGAAGGAAGGAAGGAAGGAAGGAAGGAAGGAAGGAGAAAGAGAGAAATGAGGAATGAAGGAGGGAGGGAGGATGAAATAGATGAGAGGGGGAAGGAAGGAAGGAAGATGAGGGAAGGAAGGAGAAAGAGAGAAATGAGGAATGAAGGAGGGAGGGAGGATGAAATAGATGAGAGGGGGGAGGAAGGAAGATTAGGGAAGAAAGGAGAAAGAGAGAAATGTGGAATGAAGGAGGGAGGGAAGAAGAAATAGATGAAAGGGAAAGGAAGGAAGGAAGGAAGGAAGGAAGGAAGGAAGGAAGGAAGGAGAAAGAGAAAAATGAGGAATGGAGGGAGGGAGGAAGAAATAGATGAGAGGGGAAGGAAAGAAGGAAGGAAGGAAGGAAGGAAGGAGAAAGAGAAAAATGAGGAATGGAGGGAGGGAGGAAGAAATAGATGAGAGGGGAAGGAAAGAAGGAAGGAAGGAAGGAAGGAAGGAAGGAAGGAAGGAAGGAAGGAAGGAAGGAAGGCCTGGAATTTTGTAGTTAGGTATGTGGGTGGGTAGGGATGGATGGATGGAAAGAAGGGAGGAAAGTAGGAAGACGAGGGAAGGAAGGAGAAAGAAATGAAGAATGGAGGGGGGGGGAGAGAAATAGATGAGAGGAAGGAAATTTTCTGATAGTGAGAACAATCAGGGGAACCCTGGTGGTTTTTAAGAAGAAATTGGACAGACATTTGTCTAAAAGGTTCTAATGTCTCCTGCCTGAGTGTGTGTTCTGTTAAGATACAGCCTGTTGTGCCTTCAAGTGGCTTCTACTGTACTGCCGCAAAATGACTTCTACCATACAGCGCAGTGGAGTTGCCCTGGTAACGACTTCACAGTACTCCACAAGGGGGCTCCCTCGGGTAAGGGGGAAATTACAACCTTAGCAATTACATTGGGTCCGGATTATTTTCCCACCTATAAATAAATTAATACCCGGGCATCGGCGGGTGATCAGCTAGTCATATTTTTTTAAAAAAACCCAAAACCAATTCCTGCCAGCAAACGCTAGCCTTCCCCCCAATCCGTTCTTCTTCTCTGCATAATCCTGGTCTTAGAAGGAGGAGGTCTGGAAGATAGCCACTGGGGGTGGGCGAGGGCGACCCTCGGGCATCAAATCTGGCGAGCTCGAATGATGAGTCATTAACCCGAGGCAGAAATATGACGCGAGTGGGACGGAGAGGGCTCGGGTAAGCCCCTCGTACATCTCCCGGCTTCACTTGACATTAGTTCCTCTTGACCGCATGGCTACTCCGAGCCGAGCCGAGGGCTATGAATCCTTCATGGCCTCCAGGGGGTGGGGGACGTTTTATGGCCGCCGAGGCCCTTAATTAAAAGGACAACATCTGTCGGCAAGGCAACAAGCAGAGGCCAGAAGCTGGACGCGCTGCCAGCTGCAGGGATGAAGCAAGCGCGAAGCTGGAGATGGGTAGGGGGCTCCCTCAAAGATCCCCGAGCAGATTCTCCAATGGTTCTCGAGATGTTCTCGAGACGGCGGCGCCTGGATCGGCTGCGGCGGCTCCGTCTCATAGAATAGATGTGGGTGTATGCATAATGCTGTATTTCTCTCTCTATTTATGTATTTACGTTGTCCTTTATGTAGTGTGTATTGGAGGTGGGGGCCCTTGGAGAGCTGTAGGCGACGAAATTTAATTTTAATACATGCCGATTAGGGTACATTCAAAGTGACAATGATGTTGTTCTGTTCTGTTCTGTTCTGTTCTGCTCTGCTCTGCTCTGCCCTGTTCCGTTCATTTCCATTCGAATTCTGTTCTGTTCCGTTCCATTCCATATTCTATTCAATTACTTATTCCATTCCATTCCATCCTTTCCCCTGTTCTCTTCTGTTCTGTTCTGTTCTGTTGTTCTGCTCTGCTCTGCTCTGCTCAGTTCCGTTCCGTTCCGTTCCGTTCCATATTCTATTCTATTACTTATTTCATCTCATTCCATTCTATCCCCTGTTCTGTTCTGTTCTGTTGTTCTGTTCTGCTCTGCTCAGTTCCGTTCATATTCTATTCTATTATTTCTTCCATTCCATTCTATCCCCTGTTCTGTTCTGTTCTGTTGCTCTGTTCTGCTCTGCTCAGTTCCATTCATATTCTATTCTATTATTTCTTTCATTCCATTCTATCCCCTGTTCTGTTCTGTTGTTCTGTTCTGTTCTGCTCTGCTCAGTTCCGTTCATATTCTATTCTATTATTTCTTCCATTCCATTCCATTCTATCCCCTGTTCTGTTCTGTTGCTCTGTTCTGCTCTGCTCAGTTCCATTCCATTCCATATTCTATTCTATTACTTCTTCCATTCCATTCCATTCCACCCTATCCCCTGTTCTGTTCTGTTCTGTTGTTCTGTTCTGTTCTGCTCTGCTCAGTTCCGTTCATATTCTATTCTATTATTTCTTCCATTCCATTCCATTCTATCCCCTGTTCTGTTCTGGTCCGTTCCATTCTATTCTCTATATTCTGTTCCAGTGATGGTGAACCTTTTCAGCACCGAATACCCAAACCAGAATGCATGCAGCTGAGTGCCGGAAACATGCATGTGCTAGCCAGCTGGTCTTTGAGTTTCTGGTTCACACATCCACACCAGCCAGCTGGTCTTCGGGTTTCTGGCACTCCAGCATGCACAAAGACCAGCTGGCCCGTGCTCATGCGCTCACCGGAAACTGGAAGAGCAGCTGGCAATGGCACACATGCGTGAAAGCCAAGTGGATAGCTTTGGGCCAATCACCAAGCATAGACAGATAATAAGCTATCATCTTTCTTTCTTTCTTTCTTTCTTTCTTTCTTTCTTTCTTTCTTTCTTTCTTTCTTTCTTTCTTTCTTTCTTTCTTTCTCTTACTTTCTTTCTGTTTCCTTCCTTCCTTGTTTGCTTCCATTCTGTCTGTCTGTCTGTCTGTCTGTCTGTCTGTCTATCTATCTATCTATCTAATCACCTACTTCTTTCTGTCTGTATCACCTTTTTCTTTCATTCTTTCTTTCTTTCTTTTACTTTCTTTCTGTTTCTTTCCTTCCTTGTTTGCTATCTATCTATCTATCTATCTATCTATCTATCTATCTATCTATCTATCTATCTATCTATCTATCTATCTATCTATCTATCTATCTAATCACCTTTCTGTCTGTATCACCTTTTTCTTTCTTTCTTTCTTTCTTTCTTTCTTTCTTTCTTTCTTTCTTTCTTTCTTTCTTTCTTTCTTTTACTTTCTTTCTGTTTCTTTCCTTCCTTGTTTGCTATCTATCTATCTATCTATCTATCTATCTATCTATCTATCTATCTATCTAATCACCTACTTCTTTCTGTCTGTATCATCTTTCTCTTTCTTTCTTTCTTTCTTTCTTTCTTTCTTTCTCTCTCTCTCTTTATCTATCTATGTCCTATTTGTTTCTGTCTGTTTATCTATCATTGCTGTCTGTCTGCCTGCCTATCTATCTATCTATCTATCTATCTATCTATCTATCTATCTATCTATCTATCTATCTATCTAATCACCTACTTCTTTCTGTCTGTATCATCTTTCTCTTTCTTTCTTTCTTTCTTTCCTTCTTTCTTTCTTTCTTTCTCTCTCTCTCTTTATCTATCTATGTCCTATTTGTTTCTGTCTGTTTATCTATCATTGCTATCTATCTATCTATCTATCTATCTATCTATCTATCTATCTATCTATCTATCTATCTATCTATCTATCTATCTATCTATCTAATCTATCACCTATTTATTTCTGTCTGTCTATCTATCATCCATTCCTATCTGTCCGTCTGACCATCCGTCCGTTCACCCATCCCCTATTTCTTTCTGTCTGTCTATCATCTATTTCTTTCTTTCTGTCTATCTCTCCATCCATCCACCTACCCACCCACCCACCTAACTCCCTACTTCTGTATCTATCATCCATTTTTCTACTACTGTACAACTTGCATTATTGGTAAACAAAATATTTTTCCTGGGGGAAAAAAAGGGGACGGGTCTTTGACCCCCACAGTCCCTGCTGACCCCTGGACTCTCCCCCCAGAGCCCCTCCTCCCTTCTCTCTTGCGGACAAAATTGCTTCCTGCAAAAGCTCACATCCTGTTTGCTCCTCTTTTATGTCTTATGGGAGGGGCCATTCATCTCCAAGCCTTACTCCCGAGTCGCCCCTTTTGTCTTAACTGTTGTTGCCTTCTGGCAGCTCTGTGCATGCGCGCACTGGGAAAAGCCTCCAGCTGTTCTTCTGCCCCACTGATCTACTTCCCTCCGTCCGATCCGCTCCCATAGGGAGGGCCTCCTCAGGGTACCATCCGCCGGCCAATGCTGGCTAGCGGTGCCCAGGGGGAGGGCCTTCTCAGTGGCTGGGCCATCCCTCTGGAACGACCTACCCCCCCGAACTTCGGACCATCACAGACCTTCCCCTCTTTCGCCCCTCACTTAAGACTTATCTGTTCCATCAAGCCGGTCTAGCTAATTAGCTAATGAGTAAATGTATTTTAGAATTTTAATTGGGATTTTTAGCGCAAGCTTTTAGTTTAATTTATTCTTAATTCTTCTGTATTTATTGTTATTTATCGTTTTTAATTTCCTGTGCACCGCCCTGGGTCCATTTCGATGGAGAAGGGCGGTTCTATAAATCTAAATAAATTAAATGAAATTAAATTTGACTCCAAAGGCAGCTGATAACTGTCAGAGGGCCCTGGCCCCCTCTCTGCCTCCGACGCAGAGCCTTCCCCAGCCTCCAGGACTGGCCCAGGTCCCTCCCCAACCTCCTCACTGTCCGACTCTGCTGCCAGCTCCACAGGCTGCCGGTGGGCCACGACAGTAAATAGCACCTTACTTCAAGATAAACTTACTTCCCCCCCAGAGCCCGTCCACCCTCCTCCCTTGCGGACGGCGCTTACTCACGGAAGTGTTCTGGCACTGGACGCTGGAGCTGTTGAACCTCAGGGCCGGCACCCGCTTCTCCACCCCCTGGATGGTGATGATGCACTCGTAGCCCCGTTGGCCGGACTGCGGTTGGGGTAGATTCTTGGCCTTCAGGGTGATGGGCTTGATAACATCCACGGGGACCAAGATCTTGCTGGCCTTCAGCAGCTGAGGGCAGTCCTGCACACAAAGCGGACAAGACCCCAATTCTTATTCTACACTGTTATCTAGATAAATAAAAATGTAACTATGAGTTTGTTCGAAACCGCTAATCTCCGAAAGCCCTGCACCGATCGCTTCCAAATTTTCACACGACGTTCCTTCGAAATACGGCACCAATGATACAATACAATACAATACAATACAATAGCAGAGTTGGAAGGGACCTTGTAGGTCTTCTAGTCCAACCCCCTGCGTGGGCAGGAACCTTATACCATTTCAGACAAATGGCTATCTAGCATCTTTTTAAAGACTTCCAGGGTTGGGGCATTCACAACTGCTGGAGGCAAGCTGTTCCAGAGGTTAATTGTTCTCACTGTCAGGAAATTTCTCCTTAATTCTAAGTTGCTTCTCTCCTTGGTTAGTTTCCACCCATTGCTTCTTGTCCTGCCCCCAGGTGCCTTGGAGAATAGTTTGACTCCCTCTTCTTTGTGGCACCCTCTGAGATATCGGAACACTGCTATCATGTCTCCCCTGGTCCTTCTCTTCATCAAACTAGACATACCCAGCTCCTGCAGCCTTCATATGTCTTAGTCTCCAGTCCTCTAATCATCTTGGTTGCTCTTCTCTGCACTCTTTCCAGAGTCTCCACGTCTTTTCTACATCGTGGCGACCAAAACTGTATGCAGTATTCCAAGTGTGGCCTTACCAAGGCACTATACAGTGGCATTAACACTTCACGTGATCTAGATTCTATCCCTCTGTTGATGCAGCCTAGAACTGTGTTGGCTTTTTTGGCAGCTGCTGCACACTGCTGGCTCATATTTAAATGGTTGTCCACTAGGATTCCAAGATCCCTCTCACAGTTGCTACTATTGAGCAAGGTACCACCTATACTGTACTTGTGCATTTGGTTTTTCTTGCCTATATGTAGGACCTTACTTTTTTCACAATTGAATTTCATTTTATTAGACAGTGCCCAATGTTCAAGTTTGTCTAGATCCTTCTGTATCTTAAGCCTATCTTCTGGAGTGTTGGCTATTCCTGCCAGCTTGGTGTCGTCTGCGAATTTGATGAGTTCCCCATTTATCCCCTCATCCAAATCGTTGATGAAGATGTTAAAGAGTACTGGGCCTAAAACAGAGCCTTGTGGGACTCCACTGCATACTTCCTTCCATGTAGATGCAGTTCCATTGAGGACTACACGTTGAGTGCGGTTGGTCAGCCAGTTGCAAATCCATTTGGTATATGTAGATTGCGTAGATGTCACACCTGTGCCAGGAACACGCAACGGAAATGTAAAAAATGTAGGTAGAAGGATAAAGAGAGAGCAGTGGGCCACAGGTATTATATGTCACCCAGTTGGCATTCATGTTGAAGGCAGGACTAGAACTCACATCTCCTGGTCATTGGCCCAAAGTCGCCCAGCTAGTTTCTTGCCTAAGGTGGGACTAGAACTCACAATTCCTGACCATTGGCCCAAAGTCACCCAGCTAGCTGTCTTGCCTAAGGCAGGACTAGAACTCACATCTCCTGCTGATTAGCCCAAAGTCACCCAGCCGCTTTCGTGCCTAAGACAGGACTAGAACTCACACTCTCCTGGCCGTTGGCTCAACACCACCCAGTCTGCTTTTATACCTAAGGCAGGACTAGAACTCACCAACTCCCAGTTTCTAAACTGGTTTCTTCACCACCAGACCAACTTGTGAAAATTATCTATGATTTTCATGTACCGATTTGATGCTCTTTGGCACCGGAAGGCAGACAGAGCGATACAAACAATCTCAAATTTTAATTCAGGAGGGAATGGTTTCATACCCACGTCAATCAGTACAAAATCATCAATCGTCATATTCTATCATCCCGTTCCAAATATGACCCCGTATTGTCTCATCTTCATTATAAGCCAGCTAAGCGGCCTGAAGGGATTACATGCGAAATGTGCAAATGTTACCCTTTTTAACAGCCATGCTCCATTAGCCATCCTTTGGTTGGAAAGTTTTCAAACAAATTGGAGAAACCATCTGATAATCTTTATAATGAATCCCACCGTTGAGTTTATATAGATAGATATATATTTCCCAAAGCGTATCAATTGCGAAGTGCAACAAATTGTTTCGTTTCCTGATGCTTCTTTCCGGATGCCCATTAAAGTTAATTTAATATCTAAATAAACATTAGATCGCTCGGTCTTTGTACAAGTATGCAAAAGAGGGAGAAATTGTTCTTTATGAAATAGCCATCCGGCAAGGAATTCGGGTGGGGTGGGGTGTGTGGCATCTGGATACGTTTTGATTCAAAGCTGCTCAAAATTGACTAGCTATATTAAAAGTAAAGGTTCCCCAACACATCTGTGCTGGCCGTTCCCGACTCTAGGGGGCGCTGCTCATCTCCGTTTCAAAGCCCAAGAGCCAGCGCTGTCCGAAGATGTCTCCGGGGTCAGGTGGCCGGCATGACTCAATGCCGAAGGCGCACGGAACGCTGTTCCCTTCCCACCAAAGGTGGTTCCTGGTTTTCTACTTGCATTTTTTACCTGCTTTCGAACTGCTAGGTTGGCAGAAGCTGGGACAAGTCACGGGAGCTCACTCCTTTACGCGGCGCTCGGGATTCGAACTGCCGAACTGCCGACCTTCCTGATTGACAAGCTCAGCGTCTTAGCCTCTGAGCCACTGCACTCCTACTAGCTATATTAGGAAGTCTTTTAAAAAAAAATGCATGAACTTAACCGTCCCAGAATGCCAATTCTGTGGGAATAGGCATTAAACATTGCACAATAAACATTAAAATTATACAATAATCAAATAATCTCTATGAATTCTGGGAATTGAAGTCCACCCATCTTAAAATATGCTGGCTGGAGGATTCTGGGAGTTGAAGTCCGCCCATCTTAAAGCATGCAGGCTAGGGAATTCTGGAAATTGAAGTCCACCCATCTTAAATCATGCTGACTGAGGAATCCTGGGAATTGAAGTCCACTCATCTTAAAGCATGCAGGCTAGGGAATTATGGGAATTGAAGTCCACTCATTTTAATTCATGCTGGGCAGGGAATTATGGGAGTGGAGACCCCATTTAAAGCCTGCTGGTTGAGGAGCCTACAACCATCACAAAAACATGCCAGTTGCCAACCGTCTCAATTTTGATCGTGTGACTGTGGGGTGTGTGCGTGTGTGATGATGCTTCAACGGTCATAAGTTTGAAAAAAACGGTCATAAGTCCCCCCCTTTTTTTTCAAGGCAGGGCCATGGCAACTTTGAACGGTCACTAAACGAATGGCTCTACATTGAGGACTTTACCTCTATAACGTTCTGCCTTGTGCAAGGGACTTATTTCAGGCTTCTAGAGCAGGGGTCTCCAACCTTTGCAACTTTAAGTCTGAAGGACTTCAGCTCCCAGAATTCTCCAGCCAGCAAAGCTGTCAGTGTCAGGGCCTGGGCCAGGGGTCTCCAACCTTTGCAACTTTAAGTCTGAAGGACTTCAGCTCCCAGACTTCTCCAGCCAGCAAAGCTGTCAGTCTCAGGGCCTGGGCCAGGGGTCTCCAACCTTTGCAACTTTAAGTCTGAAGGACTTCAGCTCCCAGACTTCTCCAGCCAGCAAAGCTGTCAGTCTCAGGGCCTGGGCCAGGGGTCTCCAACCTTTGCAACTTTAAGTCTGAAGGACTTCAGCTCCCAGACTTCTCCAGCCAGCAAAGCTGTCAGTGTCAGGGCCTGGGCCAGGGGTCCCCAACCTTTGCAACTTTAAGTCTGAAGGACTTCAGCTCCCAGAATTCTCCAGCCAGCAAAGCTGTCAGTCTCAGGGCCTGGGCCAGGGGTCTCCAACCTTTGCAACTTTAAGTCTGAAGGACTTCAGCTCCCAGACTTCTCCAGCCAGCAAAGCTGTCAGTGTCAGGGCCTGGGCCAGGGGTCCCCAACCTTTGCAACTTTAAGTCTGAAGGACTTCAGCTCCCAGAATTCTCCAGCCAGCAAAGCTGTCAGTGTCAGGGCCTGGGCCAGGGGTCCCCAACCTTTGCAACTTTAAGTCTGAAGGACTTCAGCTCCTAGAATTCTCCAGCCAGCAAAGCTGTCAGTCTCAGGGCCTGGGCCAGGGGTCTCCAACCTTTGCAACTTTAAGTCTGAAGGACTTCAGCTCCCAGAATTCTCCAGCCAGCAAAGCAAAGCTGGCTGGAGAAGTCTGAGAGCTGAAGTCCTTCAGATATAAAGTTGCAAAGGTTGGGGACCCCTGCTCTAGAGTGAAGAGTTAGGGCTGCAGAAGGCCAGGCCCCCATCTTCCCTTCTGCTTCCCCACCCCCACTCCAAGAATAAATAAATTGCTTTTTAACGTTTCAATTAGGGAGGACATGGGAGTCAATCAAAGGGAGACATACTTCGTGAAGTGCCTGCTTGCCTTTTTCCCAGCTCTGGCCTCTTCAATTATCGGTAATGAACTTCTTAACGCAGCCTCAAACCTTTTTATATGCTAACGAAGGCTGGGTAGAAGCCATGCCAATCGCCATTCCTTGTTAAGGAATGAAAAACAGGGTGGCATTGCGAGAGAGAGAGAGAGAGAGAGAGAGAGAGAGAGAGAGGGAGGGGAGGGGGAGAGAGGGAGGGAGGGAGGGAGAGTGAGAGAGTGAGTAGGGGACAAAACCTGATCGGCAAAGCTTCTAGCCTAGAGGTGGAGCTCTCGCCTCCCAATCAGGAGGTGGTGAGTTCAATCCAACGTAGAGGCAGACGTAGGGTCTCCTGCTTGGGCAGGGGTTTGGACTAGATGACCGGCAAGGTCCCTTCCAACTCTGTTAATCTGTTACTCCTTCCTTCCTTCCTAGGTAGAGGCAGATGGAGGGTCTCCTGCTTGGGCAGGGGGTTGGACTAGATGACCGGCAAGGTCCCTTCCAACTCTTGTTCATCTGTTAACCCTTCCTTGGTCTCCACACAATCTCTTCCATTAGGGGTGTCAAATCCGTGGCCTGCGGGCTGGAGGCGTCACGTCCCGGCCATGCCCATGTCTGTCTGCCTGCCTGCCCGCCCGCCCGCCCGCCCCCGCCCGCCCATCCATCCATCCATCCATCCATCCATCCATCCATCCATCTATATCTATCATCCATCCATCCATTTATTCATCCATGTCTCTGCCTGTCTCTGCCTGCCTGCCTGCCTATCCATCTATCCATCCATCCATCCATCCATCCATCCATCCACCCATCCATCCATCCATCTCTATCATCCATCCACATTCACCCATGTCTCTGTCTGTCTGTCTGGCCATCCGCATCCATCCATCCATCCATCCATCC
>CM077648.1:119250530-119253030 GCA_039707465.1 Rhabdophis nuchalis
CTTGGTAGTCCTCAAACACCTGAAGAACATCGGTTCGGCAAACCCAGAACAGCCAGCAGAGAGATTCCAAATATTTCCCTACCAATTCTAAGAGTGTGCAAAGCGCACACGTGCTTTGCACACGCACACACAGCACTCAAAGATCGCCCTCCAGTGTCAGCACTGGTGAGCTGAGCTGTTGTTTAGGGTTAGGGACGAATCAGCGGAGCTAAAACACCAAGGGAATACACAACAGGGGCAAGAGGGCGCGGCCAGCCAGAGGTGGTATTTTCCAGTTCTCCGAACTACTCAAAATTTCTGCTACCGGTTCGCCAGAACCGGTCCGAAGTGGCTAAATGCCCCCTGTGGGAACGGCCCTACTTTGTCAAGATGATTTAGGCATAATTACTAAACAGAGAAGTTGGGGTATCTATGGAGATTTTCAGTCCTTCAGGTCCTGACTGTCCCAAAGGTGCTTTTTTTCAAGAAGCAACTGGACTTTCTGGTTTTTCCTTGAAGACATTTCACCTCTCCCCCCCCAGAAGCTTCTTCAGTTCTGACAGGATGGTGGGGAATGGAATAAATGCACGGAGGAGCGTGTTTTTAACAACTTTTGCTCTTGAAGTTACCTTCGGATAAGCCACAGACTCTCGTCCCATAGTACAATGATGGTTAGATCTCTGTTAGTGTACGGCAAACCCTCATCCTGACCCAGCAAGGTTATTCTTGTCTCCTTTTCACAACTGGGTACAATTTTTAGGTTTTTCCCCCCTCTGCTGCTGTTCAAAAGCTGATCTCATCTTATTGCAGTAGCTGTCTCTCACACTTCTTCCTCCCCTAACTGGTAAATATCGCACGCTCTCTCGCTCTTTCTCTCCCACCCCATTCGAGGAAATAATAAACCGCAGATTCTTCAACTCAAGGGCTGCCAAAACATATTTCAAAGCAGCTGGCTGCGTTTTCAAAAGCCCTCTGAAAAGGGGAAATTACACGCCCAAAGCCAAGCGTTCCGATCTCCCATCGCGCGATCCGATCATTCGCCTTTTTTTTTTTTTTTTGAGTCAGCTCCGGCCGTACAAAGATCTTGGTTTTATTGCTGAGGTGAAGTCTTGAAGATGAGACGATGCACACTCCGGGCTCTTTTGAGAATACCGAGCAAGTTTGGGTTTCAATCAGGAGTGAGATTCTACCGGTTCGGAGCGGTTCAGGCGAACCGGTAGCTCCGACGATCAGCTGCGAAGCGCATGGTCACCGAACCCAGTTGTTCAACCGGTAGGAACCCACCACTGGTTTTCATTAAGAGGAATGAAAGGAAATTAAATCATCGGGTCTAAACGAGAACAAAGAACTCTGTTTCCCAACCAAGGGGGAGTCATCGCTTAAAGCTGTAGCGGTGATGAAATGGGCATCGCTTCCAATGCTCGTAAATGCTTCGTTTAAGTTTGTGGTTCTGGAATCTGGATATCGTAAGGATTGAGCGGTGTCCCGCCCTGGATTCCAAATATGAGCCTCAGCGCAGGAAGACGCATCGCTCTGCAACTCTTTAAAGCAGCCTGATCTTTCCCTAGAATCGTGCCGCTGTCCTGGGGAAAGATGCAGCTGCTTTAAAAAGTTGCAGGCGGGGATTGCTTTTATGTTGATTGTGGTGAGCAGAGGCCTCCAAAATGGGCAAAGTTTAAGATTTATGGACTTTAACTCCCAGAATTCCCCAGCCACCATTCGACATGCGCTTATAATAGTTGCAGCATCCCAGAGTCGCATGTTTGTCACGTGTGACCAGGGGTGGGATTCAACTGGTTAGGACCGGTTCAAATGAACCGATAGTTCCAGCAATCAGTTGGTCCTGCGTGTGTGTGTATGTTCCAGCATAACTCTGGAATGCCTCGAACAATTTCAATCAAACTTGGTACACAAATAACTTATTCTCTGGAAAAAAAAATACTGTGGGGGTAAGACACCCCTAACACTGCTTGGGGGTGTTGGTGTTCTGTTAAGATACATCCTGTTGTGCCTTCAAATGGCTTCTACTGTACAATGCAGTAGAGTCACCATGATAACGGTTTCACAGTACTCCACCAGGGGGCTCCCTCTGGTAAGGGGGAAAATCCAACATTAGAAATCACGTTTGGTCCGGATATTTTCAACAAGGCTTTGATTATTCTTGAGGACAAATGATCGTGAATCAGCTAGCAAAACAACAAGCTGGCGTATCATTTTTCTTCACGCTTCTGGGGCCACAGGGAAAACATTTTTAACAAATTGAATTGTCGCCGAAATCAGGGCGCAGGGACAAGCTGCTCTTGCTGTCTCCTCTTCAGAAATTGTGGCGACTTTAATGGAAGTCCACACTTAACTTACCAGTTGATACTGCCATTCCTGTCTACTATAGGACTGGGATAAATAAATATCTTCCTACCTCAGGAAGTTTGACTTGTCCTTCCAGGAAGTGACAATTGCGAGGCTCATGGGTGCAGACGTGACGATATTTGCACCAATAGCATCGGTACGGGCTCTCCACGCA
>CM077648.1:119255530-119275530 GCA_039707465.1 Rhabdophis nuchalis
GTCTATCTATCTATCTATCTATCTCTTATCTATCTTATTTATCCATCTGTCCGTCCATCTATCCTATCTCTCTGTCTATTTATCTATCTATCTCTTATCTATTTTATTTATCTGTCCGTCCGTCCATCCATCCATCCATCCTAAAATCTCTCTCACACACACCCTCCCAATGCTGAACTCAGAATCAGCTCTGCTTCTCTAACGGCGATAGAATTCACAGCCCCCAAAAACAGGCACCGTCAGAAAAAGAGGACCCAGAAGAGAAGCGTGAACTCACGAGGTGTGGACGCTGCAGTTGTAGAAGACAAAGCTGGTGCTGGCAAAAGTCATGCCCGTTTCTTTGGATTTGAGCTGGAGTTGGATAACGTGGTGATCTCCTGCGAGGAAGAAAACCAGCAGGGTTACCTTGTTATTCATCCAAATAAAAGGGAAATTCGTTCTTCTAGCAACTCTACCTGTGTGTTGGTCCACCTGTATTTACAATACAATACAACATAATAGCAGAGTTGGAAGGGATCTTGGAGGTCATCTAGTCCAACCCCCTGCCTAGGCAGGAAGTCCTACACCGTTCCAGACAAATGGCTATCCAGCATCTTCTTAAAGACTTGCAGTGTTGGGGCATTCACAACTTCTGGAGGCAACTTCTGTTCCACTGATTCATTGTCCCATCTGTTAGGAAATTCCTCCTCAGTTCTAAGTTGCTTCTCTCCTTGATTAGTTTCCACCCATTGCTTCTTGTTCTGCCCTCAGGTGCCTTGGAGAATAGTTTTACTCCCTCTTCTTTGGGGCAACCCCTGAGATATTGGAAGACTGCTATCATGTCTCCCCTGGTCCTTCTTTTCATTAAACTAGACCTACCCAGTTCCTGCAACCGTTCTTCCTATAATTTAGCCTCCAGTCCCCTCATCCTCTTTGTTGCTCTTCTCTGCACTCTTTCTAGAGTCTCCACATCTTTTCTACATCGTGGCGACCAAAACTGAATGCAAATATTCCAAGTGTGGCCTTCCCAAGGCCTTATAAAGTGGTATTAACCCTTCACGTGATCTTGATCCTATCCCTTTGTTTATGCAGCCTTGATTCGCTTAACAACTGTGGTGAGAAAGGTCGTAATACGGGGGGGAAACCCACTTAACAAATTTCTCACTTGCCCACATCCGTTTGGGGCTCAATTGAGGTCTTAAGTTGAGGAGCCCCTGGATTTCATTTCAAGAGGACGTGCTCCCCGCATTTCGCTCCCCAGGGACCCCCGACATCTCGGCTGTGACAACCCCCTAACCCTTAACCTTCAGTGACAGGCCCTGCGAGTCCCTTTAATCCCTGCCTGCCTTCTTCCAACGACAACCTGAACGCTGGCTTGCGCCTCATCTGACAAGCGCATCTCAGGGGCCTATTAAGACTTCAGAACAAAGGTGCGCGCATGTTTAATGCAAATCTTTGACCCCCGTTTGCCTAATCCACCTCTCTCATTTTCTTCCCCCTGAAAGAGCCATTAATCAATCACGGCAAAGGGGACTTGACAAGAGCTCATCGGTCTCCCACTCGCGCATTCCTCAACGCATTTGGGGGCGAGGGGCGCCCCCTTCCGCTGATCGTCTGGTCTGCCGAGGACTTGCAGAGCTCCGTTCACGCACTGGGTTGAATCATCATCCTCACCATCATCTTTATTGTCATTGTAATAAATTGTAATCAAATCGCAAGCCTCTCCCTGCTTGGGGGGGAGGGGCGGAGGGGGGATTTTTAAGGTCGAATAGATCAGGAGAAACCAGACACCTGCGGTCCTTGTTTTACAACAGTTGGTTTAATGGCCGTTGCAACGGCACCAGAGGTGGTTGTCAGTTCCTTTTGGGATCTTTGGGCTGCCACACTAATATTCTATTCTACTATGCCGTTTCATTAGTGGGAAAACGGGAGAGGGGATTGTACAGAGTTAGATGCTAGGTAGCCATAACAACATTCCTTTCTAGAAAGCCAAGGTCATCCTTTGTTCTTTGCGCCTCTGCATCTAACCAGAACTGGATGGGTGGAAGCTGCCAGCGTGGCAGGGGGAGATTGGACCATGGGATGGACTGGTGGGTGTGGGGGCAGGGGGTGCAAGATCTTGAACTTTCAAACTGGGTGGGGAAGACCGGAAAGCTTTCAGATTCCGGTTTTCCCCAGATGTGCCAACATGGCTCTCTTCATCAATTGGGACTTTGAGGAATCCTTTGCCTCGGACTCTGGTTTATTTTGGGGTGCTATTTGGCACCCTGACAACGGTATTCTACCGGTTCAGATTGGTTTGCCCGAACTGGTAGCGGAAATCGCAGATGGCCCCGCCCACCCGCCCCGGCTCTACGGCATCCCATTTAGGCCCTTTTTTTAGCTAAAAGGACATGCGCAGAAAGCGTACTTCATGCGCAGAGGTGGCGTGTGCGCTCCCATTTGCAAACCGGTAGTGAAGGTAAGTAAACACCACTTCTGAATGGCATGTTGATGGTATTTATAATTCCTTTCCTATATGCATATTTAATTTTAACATATATCTTCCTCCTTCTTTAAAAAAAAAATAGAACAAAAAAGTATAGATATATGCCTCGGGGGTCATCGAGCTTTTAAACCCACCCCTCCCCCACCTAATTTTGGCCGAGATGTAGACCTGGTTTTGGCCGAGATGTAGACCTGATTTTGGCCATGATGTAGACCTGGTTTTGGCCGAGATGTAGACCTGGTTTTGGCCGAGATGTAGACCTGATTTTGGCCATGATGTAGACCTGGTTTTGGCCAAGATGTAAACCTGGTTTCGCCAAGATGTAGATCTGGTTTTGGCCAAGATGTAGACCAGGTTTTGGCCGAGATGTAGACCTGGTTTTGGCCGAGATGTAGACCTGGTTTTGGTCTAGATGTAGACCTGATTTTGGCCGAGATGTAGATCTGGTTTTGGCCAAGATGTAGACCTGATTTTGGCCGAGATGTAGACCTGGTTTTGGCCGAGATGTAGACCTGGTTTTGGTCAAGATGTAGACCTGGTTTTGGTCAAGATGTAAACCTGGTTTTGGTCAAGATGTAGACCTGGTTTTGGCCGAGATGTAAACCTGGTTTTGGCCGGGATGTAGAGCTGGTTTTGGCCGAGATGTAGACCTGGTGAATCTCAGCAGTTGTTAAGTTAGTAACACAGCTGCCAGGTGAATCTGGCTTCCCCATGGACTTTGCTTGTTAGAAGGTTGCGAAATATGATCACAATACAGTGCGACCGTCATTAATACAGGCCAATTGCCAAGCGTCCAAATTTTGATCAAGCGTGAAAACTGCTCATCAGTCACTTTTTTTTTAGTGCCGTTATAACTTCGAACAGTCAATAAACGAAAGGTTGGAAGGTTGGAAGACCAGAGCGTTGCCTACAGACAGAATCTTGCCAGACTAAAGCGTCGATCCACAATACATGTAGATCCAATCGCTTTAGTCTGGCAAGATTCCGTCTGCAGGCAAGCAAAAATAAAGCCAGCCGACTTCTTGTTTTTGCGGCCTGACGCCGAAAGAAAGTTTGGGAACCCAAGAATTTTGATACCTACCTGTTCTGACTCCCTCCCTTCACAAGATAATTAACTAGACGGACTGCTACTGTGCAGCTTGCCTGAACTAACGTGAACTAGACTGAAAGATTACGCGACACAGTTCTCCGAATCTGTAACTTCTCTGTTGTTTCCTGCAAACCTACTCTTCACAGAGGATTTCTTTTAAAGCCTCTTGGGAAGGGCCATGCAATTAGGCAGCTGATGCTGATTATCTCCGATTGCGTCATTCTGCTAATTGCCTCCTCTCAATCCTTAGTTTGACATCCAGAACAAACTGGGTTTCCTCCTCTAGAGCTGACTCATAGGACTAGAGGAATCCATTTAGCAGAGGAATCCATCAGCAGCTCATCCGGAGCCGGCTGGGCCACAACACCTACCATTTTCCGTGATGATCTTCGGGACCTCCTTGGCTGCTGGCGACAGGCACTTGATCTTGTTCCCCGACACCACGCCATCCATTTCTGCCAAGTCCCCAAAGGAGCAATTGACCCCGTTGGATAGCTCAGGCACGTTGTAGGTCTCCAACACCAGCTGCAGGAGAAAAGGAAGAAGAGGAGAAGGAAGAGGGCGATGAGAACGCGTGGAAAGGACAGGAATGCCCCAAAGCTACATAAGGAAAGATGGAAGACCCTGAGGTGGCCATCCCCCCCCCAAAAGCAGGATGCTGGGAACCTCAAAGGATGTCTTTTGTCTTCCTCATAAAGAGAATGACAACTGCACTGGTCAGAGTGCAGATTGACAATGAGACACAGGGGTCACTTGTTTGGGTTGTGGCCCACCAGTGGAGCTGGCAGCAGATTCGGAGAGTAAGGAGGGTTGGGGAGGAACCTGGGCCAGTCCTGGAGTTTGGGGAAGCCTCGGAGGAAGGCTCTGTGTCGGAGGCAGAGAGGGGGGCCAGGGCCGTCTGACAGTTATCAACTGTCTTCGGAGTCAGACATCAGTGAGGCAGAAGAACAGCTGGAGCCTGTTCCCAGTGTGTGCATATGCAGAGCTGCCAGGTGAAGGGAACAGCTTTCTGTTTTCCTTCCTTCCTCCTCTTTTCTTCATCTTCCTCCCTCCCCTCCTCCCTTCCCTCCCCCTCTCCCCTCTTTCTTTTCTTCCATTCTCTTTCCTTCCCTCCCTCCTTTCCTCCTCCCCTTTCTGTTTTCCTTCCTTCCGTAATTCCTCCCTCCCTCTCTTCTTTCCTTTCCTCCTCCCCTTTCTGTTTTCCTTCCTTCCTTCCTTCATTCATCCATTCATTCATTTATTCCATAATTCATCCCTCTCTCTCTTCCTTCCTTTCCTCTTCCTCTTTCTGTTTTCCTTCCTTTCCTTTCCTTTCCTTCCTTCCTTCTGTAATTCCTCCCTCCCTCTCTTCCTTCCTTTCCTCCTCCCCTTTCTGTTTTCCTTTCTTCCTCCCTTCCTTCCTTCCTTCCTTCATTCATTCATTCATTCATTCATTCATTTATTCCATAATTCATCCCTCCCTCTCTTCCTTCCTTTCCTCTTCCCCTTTTTGTTTTCCTTCCTTCCTTTCCTTCCTTTCCTTCCTTTCCTTCCTTTCCTTCCTTTCCTTCCTTTCCTTCCTTCCTTAATTCATTCTGTAATTCCTCCCTCCCTCTCTTCCTTCCTTTCCTCCTCCTCTTTCTGTTTTCCTTCCTTCCTTAATTCCTCCCACTCTTCCTTCCTTTCCTCCTCCTCTTTCTGTTTTCCTTCCTTCCTTAATTCCTCCCTCTCTTCCTTCCTTTCCTCCTCCCCTTTCTGTTTTCCTTCCTTCCTTCCTTCCTTCCTTCATCCATTCATTCATTTATTCCATAATTCCTCCCTCCCTCCCTCTCTTCCTTCCTTTCCTCCTTCCCTTTCTGTTTTCCTTCCTTCCTTCCTTCCTTCCTTCCTTCCTTCCTTCATTCATTCATTCATTCCTCCCTCCCTCTCTTCCTTCCTTTCCTCCTCCTTTCCACAAACCCTACTCTTTTCTGTTAGTAGAGCCCAATATCTTCTTGGTGAGGGGCCTGGAGGCTTCTCGGTGGGGTAGAATCCGCCAGTTCAGATGTAAACGGAAGCCCATCCTCCTTACCGTCACGCTGTACTGGGAGACGGAGATGTTGTTGGGGTGCACGGTGAGTCGGACGCATTGCTTCATCTCCGAGGCGAACCTGCGGGGCTCGCTGGACCGTTCGCACTGCTCCTTCCTGGTGCACCTGGGGAGCGAGAGGAGACGGGCAGAGATGGAGGAACGTCAGAAGCCACCCAACACAACGGCCACCCACCTGCCTTCCCTCGAGGGCCTCTCCACTGCACGGGTCAAAAAGAGGGCCCTGGAAAGGCATAGAGACAGACCAGGGGTGGGCTTCAATTTTTTTTAGAACCTATTCGGTAGGTGTGGCCTATTTTGTGGGCGTGGCTTGGTAGTCATGTGACTGGGTGGGAGTGGCCAACTTGTAAAATGGGGTGAAACTCATTTAACAACGCTCTTGCTTAGCAACCAAAATTTTGGGCTCAATTGTGATGATAAATTCTTTCTTTCTTTCTTTCTTTCTTTCTTTCTTTCTTTCTTTCTTTCTTTCTTTCTTTCTTTCTTTCTTTTTCTCTTGTGTCTCTCTCTTTCCCTCTTTCTATCTTTCCTTCCTTCTTTCTTTCCTGTGTCTCTCTCTCGCCAACTTTCTTTCTTTCTCTTTCCTTCTTTCTTTCTTCTTTCCATTCTTTCTTTCTATTCTTTCTTTCTTTCCAGTCTTTCTTTCTTTCCAGTCTCTTTCTTTCTTTCTTTCTTTCTTTCTTTCTTTCTTTCTTTCTTTCTTTCTTTCTTTCTTTCTTTCTTGTGTCTCTCTCTCCAACTTTCTTTCCTTCCTTCCTTTCCCTTCCTCTTCCTTCCTTCCTTCTTGTCTCTCTCTCCCCACTTCCTTCCTTCTTTCTTTCTCGTATCTCTCTCTCGCCAACTTTCTTTCTTTCTCTTTTCTTTCTTTCTTTCTTTCTTTCTTTCTTTCTTTCTTCCTCTTTTTATCTCTCTCTCTTTTTCTCTCCCTCTCCCCCTTCCTTCCTTTCTTTTTCTCTTAATCTTTCTCTTTCTTTCTCTCTCTCTCTCTCCCCTCCCTCTCTCTCTCACACACACCCCTTCGAGTTGGTGAAAAATTCTGTTTTGCTTCTCCCCCCTCCCCCCACCCCCGAATGCCATCACTCTGCTAAACAAATAATTCCCTCCCCACTGTCAAATAATTTACTAAGACTATATTACTCTTATTCTTCTCTTCTTCCTTAGTACCTATCTCTTCCCACATGATTATAACTATGTTGCTTGTACCTTTACAATTTATATTGTTTTTATTTATTTACTAGTACGATTTGCTAGCTTATTAGTAACCTTGACTATCGTTAAGTGTTGTATCTTTTTATTCTTGGTGAATGTATTTTATTTTCCTTATGTACACTGAGATCATCTGCACCAAAGACAAATTCCTTGTGTGTCCAATCACATTTGGCCAATAAAGAATTCTATTCTATTCTAATAATCATTCACTCCTTGTTTTAGAGACCCAAAACACCGAATCCTGGCCCAGATTGGAGAAGGATGAAAGTATGTCTTTCATCTCGTAATCATCCACCTAACGGGATGCATGGTTAATATTTTTAAAAAATCCAGGCCGCCGTGAGCTAATTATCCACCATTAAGCTAATGCAACAGACCTTCAAAAAGATTCTTGATTGTTAACAGCAACTTTGTCCCCTTGTAAAATTCACTCTGAAGCTAAAGTCAGGAAGCTAAATGATTCAAACGTTCCACTACCTTTGAGGTGTTAGAATTGAACAGAGTAGAGCTGGAAGGGACCTTGGAGGTCTTCTAGTCCAGCCCCCTGCTCAAGTAGGAGAAGGTCATTTCAGATCACTGTCCAGATTCTTCTTAAAAACATCCAATGATGGAGTGCCCACAATTTCTGGTGGCCAGTTGTTCCACTGGTTAATTGCCCTCACTGTTTCTCCTTAATTCCAGGTTGCTTCTCTTTTTGATTACTTTCCATCCATTGTTTCTTCTCCTACCTTCAGCCGCTTTGGAGAATAATTTGACCCCCTCCCCTCTTCTTTGTGTTAAGTTAAGGGATCCAGTCTGACCAACAGAAATAATGCCTACAGGGAGTCCTCGACATATGACTACAATTGAGCTCAGAATTTCTGTTGCTAAGTGAGACAGTTAGAGTGATTAATCGGAGGAACCACGTGCCTTCAGAAGCTGATGGAGTTCCAACAATGGGAAGTTTTAAGAAGAGATTGGGCAACCATTTGTCTGAAATGGTAGGGGGTCTCCTGCCTGAGCAGCGGGTTGGACTAGAAGACCTCCAAGGTCCCTTCCAACTCTGTTATTCTGTTCAGTGAGTTTTGCCCCCATTCTGTGACATTTCTTGCCACTGTGGTCAAGCTAGTAACAAGGTTGTTAAGAGAATCCCAGAATTCCTCAGCCAGCTTGGTTTAAGATGGGTGGACTTTGACTCCCAGAATTCCTCAGCCAATAAGCTTTAAGATGGATGGACTTCCACTCCCAGAATTCCTCAGCCAATAAATTTTAAGATGGGTGGACCTCGACTCCCAGAATTCCTCAGCCAATAAGCTTTAAGATGGGTGGACTTGCACTCCCAGAATTCCTCAGCCAGCTTGCTTTAAGATGGTTGGACTGCCTGGGAGAATTCTGGAAGTGGAAGTCCACCCACTTCAAAATGGCCGAGGCTTGAGAAACCCAGATCTTAAGAAAGTTTCTTCCTCTGTGATGGAGCTCTTTTCTTCAAAAATAGGAGCCAACATCCAGCCATGACCCCTTGATAAAGAAGAAAGGTTGTGAGTTCAATCCTGGGTAGAGGCAGATGTAGAGTCTCCTGCTTGGGCAGGGGGTTGGACTAGATGACCTGCAAGGTCCCTTCCAACTCTGTTAATCTGTTACTCCTTCCTTCCTTCCTTCCTTCCTTCCTTCCTTCCTTCCTTCCTTCCTTCCTTCCTTCCTTCCTTCCTTCCTTGGTAGAGGCAGATGTAGGGTCTCCTGCTTGGGCAGGGGGTTGGACTAGATGTCCTGCAAGGTCCCTTCCAAGTCTGTTCATCTGTTACTCCTTCCTTCCTTCCTTCCTTCCTTCCTTCCTTCCTTCCTTCCTTCCTTCCTTCCTTTCTAGGTAGAGGCAGGTGTAGGGTCTCCCGCTTGGGCAGAGGGTTGGGCTAGATGACCTGCGAGGTCCCTTCCAACTCTGTTAATCTGTTACTCCTTCCTTCCTTCCTTCCTTCCTTCCTTCCTTCCTTCCTTCCTTCCTTCCTTCCTTCCTTCCTTCCTTGGTAGAGGCAGATGTAGGGTCTCCTGCTTGGGCAGGGGGTTGGACTAGAAGACTTCCATGGTCCCTTCCAACTCTGTTGATCTGTTACTCCTTCCTTCCTTCCTTCCTTCCTTCCTTCCTTCCTTCCTTCCTTCCTTCCTAGGTAGAGGCAGAGGTAGGGTCTCCTTCTTGGGCAGGGGGTTGGACTAGAAGACCTCCAAGGTCCCTTCCAACTCTGTTCATCTGTTATCTGCTAAAACTTACACCTATCCTAAAAGAGCAAGCAAACAAATCAGTTTTGAAAACCTAGAAAACAAAAGGGACAAAACTCAACATGGTGTAGCTGCCGACACCTGACCAAAAAGCCCGAATGAATATCGACATTTTTTACTTGTTGCTGCTATGAAAATCCGGTTTGGTCTCCAAGGAGACCGACCAAAAAAAAAAAAAAAAAAAAGGAAAGAAAGAAAGAAGAAATAATCTTACATCTCCATACAATGTGCGGCTTTCAATAGTGGGAAACAAATGAAGTTCCCGCTGAGTGATTTGATTATTCAGAGAACTGAATAATAATAATAATAAAAAAAGAATTGCAATAATAAGTAAGAATTGCATCCTGGCTTATGGAGGCCCCTGGCTAGCATCTTTATACTGGGGCCACTTTGAAGCCAACTCTCAGGGAGGGCAAAAACAGAAAATAATGCCCCTTAGGGCAGGGGTCTCCAACCTTTGCAACTTTAAGTCTGAAGGACTTCAACTCCCAGAATTCTCCAGCCAGCAAAGCTGTCAGTGTCAGGGCCTGGGCCAGGGGTCCCCAACCTTTGCAACTTTAAGTCTGAAGGACTTCAGCTCCCAGAATTCTCCAGCCAGCAAAGCTGTCAGTGTCAGGGCCTGGGCCAGGGGTCTCCAACCTTTGCAACTTTCATTTCATTTCATTTTCATTTTATTACATTTATATCCCGCCCTTCTCCACAGAGGACCCAGGGCGGCGCACAGGAAATTTAAAAAACATACACAATAGAAGATAGACAAATAATTTAAAATATATATTAAATAATCCCCAATCCTGTGCTAAAAACCAATTATTAAAAACCCAATTTAAAACTTTTCTAAAAGTCCCCATGGGAGGTTAGGCTAGGCCGGCTTGATGGAAAAAATATGTCTTTAAACATTTGCGGAAGAGGCGGAGGTCGGTGATGGTCCGGAGTTCAGGGGGTAGGTCGTTCCAAAGGGCAGGGCCCGCCACAGAGAAGGCTCTTCCCCTGGGTGTCGCCAGTCGGCATTGTCCGGCTGACGGCACCCTGAGAAGGCCCTCTCTGTGGGAGCGGATCGGTCTAAGGGATGTATGGGGCAGGAGACGGTCTCGCATATAACTAGGCCCCGAGCCATGGAGCGCTTTAAAGATGGTCGTCAGAACCTTGAAGCGCACCCGAAAGACCACAGGAAGCCAATGCAGCTCGCGCAGGATTGGTGTTATATGGGAGCTTCTGGTGGCTCCCGTAATTACCCGCGCGGCTGCGTTTTGGACTAGCTGTAGCTTTCGAGTGCACCTCAAGGGAAGCCCCATGTAGAGAGCATTACAGTAGTCGAGACGGGACGTCACGAGAGCTTGAGTGACTGTGCAAAGGGCAGCCCGGTCCAGTAAGGGGCGCAATTGGCGCATCAGGCGTACCTGATGAAACGCCCCCCTGGCCACGGCCGTCACATGGTCCTCCAAGGACAGCCGGGAATCCAGGAGGACACCCAAATTGCGCGCCCTCTCCACGGGGGCCAGTGTTTCGCCCCCAATGGCCAGAGTTGGAGTAATCTGGCTGAACCGGGGTGCCGGAAACCACAGCCACTCAGTCTTGGCAGGGTTGAGCTTGAGTTTGTTACCACCCATCCAGATCCGTACGGCTTCCAAACACCGGGACAGCACTTCGGCGGCATCGTTGGGGTGGTCTGGGGTGGATATGTACAGCTGGGTGTCGTCAGCGTACAGATGGTACTCCACCCCAAAACCACGGATGATCTCACCCAGCGGCTTCATATATGTGTTAAACAGGAGGGGCGAGAGGACCGACCCCTGAGGAACCCCACATAAGAGGGGTCTCGAGGTCGACCTCTGCCCTCCCGTCAACACATATTGCGACCGACCAGAGAGGTAGGATGAGAACCACCGCAAAACGGTGCCTCCCAGCCCCAACCCCCCCAGTCGGTGCAATAGGATACCATGGTCGATGGTATCAAAAGCCGCCGAGAGGTCTAATAGGACTAGGATAGAGGAATACCCTCTATCCCGCGCCCTCCAGAGATCATCAACCAACGCGACCAATGCCGTCTCGGTACTGTGACCGGGTCGGAAGCCGGACTGGCGCGGGTCTAGATAATCAACTTCCTCCAGGTGTTGTGGAAACTGTTGGGCTACCACACTCTCAACAACCTTCACCAGAAAGTGAAGGTTGGAGACTGGACGATAGTTCTCTAGTAAAGCTGGGTCCAGGGACGGCTTCTTGAGGAGGGGCCTCACTACCGCCTCTTTCAAGACGGCAGGCAAGGACCCCTCACTCAAAGATGCGTTGACAATGCCCTGGAGCCAGCCTCGTGTCGTCTCCCAGGATGCCAGTACAAGCCAGGAGGGACACGGGTCCAATAAACATGTGGTCGCTCTAAGTTTCCTTGACAGCCTGTCCATATCCTCGGTGGTAACAAAGTCAAACTCCTCCCAAGCAGGAACCTCAAGACTAGTCTCGGACAGTCCCACAGGACCACTGTCGATGGAGGGTAGCTCATTCCGAATCCGAGTGATTTTCTCCTGCAGATAAATCCCAAATTCCTCTGCTCGCCCTTGTAGAGGGGCTTCCCGCGGCCTCTGGTGAAGGAGGGAGCGGGTCACCCCAAACAGGGCGGCAGGGCGGTTATCTGCGGATGCAATTAGGGTGGCACAATACTCACGTTTGGCCACCCTTATCGCCACTAAGTAAGCCCTAATATGGGTTCTCACTAGTGTTCGGTCGGCTTCGGAGCGAGAGGATCTCCATCTGCTCTCTAGGCGTCTCTTGTGGCGTTTCATCCCCCGAAGCTCCTCAGTAAACCAGGGAGCCTGGGTGATTCGTCGCCGCAAGAGAGGCCGCAAGGGCGCGACTCGGTCCAAGGCCCCCGTGGCCGCACTTAACCATGCGGCCACTAGGTCCTCAGTCGAGTCGCGGGGCAGGATCACAGGAATTGGCCCAAGCTCCCTCTGGAACCTTTCCGGGTCCATTAGAAGCCTGGGGCGGAACCATCTAGGAGTGTCCGGTTCCGCCTCCCCGCGGTGAGGTGGAGCGATTGGAAAGTCCAGCCGGAGGAGAGCGTGATCTGTCCATGACAAGGGAGTGATGACTAAGTCCCCTATTCCCAGATCGCGACTCCACTGTCCCGAGACAAACTTTAAGTCTGAAGGACTTCAGCTCCCAGAATTCTCCAGCCAGCAAAGCTGTCAGTGTCAGGGCCTGGGCCAGGGGTCCCCAACCTTTGCAACTTTAAGTCTGAAGGACTCCAGCTCCCAGAATTCTCCAGCCAGCAAAGCTATCAGTGTCAGGGCCTGGGCCAGGGGTCTCCAACCTTTGCAACTTTAAGTCTGAAGGACTTCAGCTCCCAGAATTCTCCAGCCAGCAAAGCTGTCAGTGTCAGGGCCTGGGCCAGGGGTCTCCAACCTTTGCAACTTTAAGTCTGAAGGACTTCAACTCCCAGAATTCTCCAGCCAGCAAAGCTGTCAGTGTCAGGGCCTGGGCCAGGGGTCCCCAACCTTTGCAACTTTAAGTCTGAAGGACTTCAACTCCCAGAATTCTCCAGCCAGCAAAGCTGTCAGTGTCAAGGCCTGGGCCAGGGGTCCCCAACCTTTGCAACTTTAAGTCTGAAGGACTTCAGCTCCCAGAATTCTCCAGCCAGCAAAGCTGTCAGTGTCAGGGCCTGGGCCAGGGGTCTCCAACCTTTGCAACTTTAAGTCTGAAGGACTTCAGCTCCCAGAATTCTCCAGCCAGCAAAGCTGTCAGTGTCAGGGCCTGGGCCAGGGGTCTCCAACCTTTGCAACTTTAAGTCTGAAGGACTTCAGCTCCCAGAATTCTCCAGCCAGCAAAGCTGTCAGTGTCAGGGCCTGGGCCAGGGGTCTCCAACCTTTGCAACTTTAAGTCTGAAGGACTTCAGCTCCCAGAATTCTCCAGCCAGCAAAGCTGTCAGTGTCAGGGCCTGTGCCAGGGGTCCCCAACCTTTGCAACTTTAAGTCTGAAGGACTTCAGCTCCCAGAATTCTCCAGCCAGCAAAGCTGGCTAGAGAATTCTGGGAGCTGAAGTCCTTCAGACTTAAAGTTGCAAAGGTTGGAGACCCCTGCCTTAGGGCACCCTGATATAAAAATTAAAGAAATAACATAATGTACATTTTCCTGGCTGTCAGAGGGAGCATAAGATTAAGTTGAGATCTATAAAGGGATTCCTGCATTCCTTTTCCAAGTTCTGGGCTGCTAGTTTAGTAGTTGTTTATCAAATTTGACAAGTTGAAGATGTATGGATTTCAACGCCTAGAATTCCCAGGCTAGAATGCTTTAAGGTGGGGGGGACTTCAACTCCCAGAATTCCTCAGCCAGAATGCCTTAAAATAGGAGGACTTCAACTCCCAAAATTCCTCCGCCAGCATGGTTTAAGAAAGATGGACTTCAACTCCCAGAATTCCTCAGCCAGCATGGTTTAAGAAAGATGGACTTCAACTCCCAGAATTCCTCAGCCAGCATGGTTTAAGAAAGATGGACTTCAACTCCCAGAATTCCTCAGCGAGCATGGTTTAAGAAAGATGGACTTCAACTCCCAGAATTCCTCAGCCAGCATGGTTTAAGAAAGATGGACTTCAACTCCCAGAATTCCTCAGCCAGCATGGTTTAAGAAAGATGGACTTCAACTCCCAGAATTCCTCAGCCAGCATGGTTTAAGAAAGATGGACTTCAACTCCCAGAATTCCCTAGCCAGAATGCTTTAAGACAGGTGGACTTCAATTCCCAGAATTCCTCAGCCAGCAAAGATTTGTGGTCTTCAACTCCCAGAATTCCCTAGCCAATTTGGACACTTGGCACGTATTTATGACCGTTTCCGTCTCCCGAGTTCATGTGATTATTGTCTGTACCCTTCCCAGTCTGATTTCCGACAAGGAAAGTCAATGGAGTAAACCAGATGATTCACTTAACAACGGCAGTGACTCATTTAACAACCAATGCAAAAAAAGGGGGTCATAAAATGGGGCAAAGCTTTCTTAACCGCTGCCTGCCTTTGCTCCGGAAAGTTTGGCCTCAAATTGTGGCCGTAAGTCCACAAATAATGATTTTTATTTGTGAATTCACTACCCTTGTTCTCATTTTGGCCTCCTCCGTCTGGTTGCCTCAGGAAGAGAGAAAGGCTCCTGCCATCTCCTCACTGCCCCCCCCAAGCCCCCCCTCACCTTGGGAACAGCTCAACACCTTCACATCAAAAGGTGTGAAAAGTACCATCCCAAAAAGGAAGATTCAGTGGGGGAACAGGTGAAAACATGTGAACATTTGACACTGTCAGAAATTAAGCAAATGATTGGGGAGAAGGAGAAGGAGAAGACGAAGAGGAGGAGGAGGAGGAGGAGGAGGAAAATGAGAGAAGAGAAAAAGGTAGAGGGGAAGGGAAAGGGAAAGCAGAAGAAAAAGAGGGAAGAGGAGAGAAGGAAGAGAAAAATGAAGAGGAGGAGGGAGAGAAAGAGAGACAGACAGACAGACAGAAGACAACTGCAGTGAAGGAGAAAGAGAAGAGGTGGAGTGGAAGGAGAGAGCACGGAGAGGACAAATGTAGAGAAGGGAAGAAAATATGAAGAAAAATGAAGAAGGAAAGAGGAGAAGAAGCAGATGGAGAAGGAAAGTTGAGAGGAGGAGGAGGAAAAGGAAGATAACTCTATTAGCCTCCACATATTGACATAAGGACTGAAGAATTAGCAAAGAGATAATAAAAAGAAATAAAAAGCTCAAGAAAAAAACCTTCCTTTTCATTAGACATCAGCCAAGGCATTTTAGTTTAGGGTCCTTCCTCCTTCCCTCCATTCTTTATTTCCTTCCTTCCTTCCTTTCCTTCACTTTACTTCCTCCCTCCCTTCATTCTCTATTTCCTTCCTTCCTTTCCTTCACTTTACTTCCTCCCTCCCTCCATTCTCTATTTCCTTCCTTCCTTCCTTTCCTTCACTTTCCTTCCTCCCTCCCTTCATTCTCTATTTCCTTCCTTCCTTCCTCCCTCCCTCCATTCTCTATTTCTTTCCTTCTTCCTTCTTCTCTTCCTTTTTTTCCTTCCTCCCACCCTCTCTTCATTCTGTATTTCCCTTCCTTCTTTCCTTCCCTCCCTCCTTCCTTCCTTCCTTCCTTCTCTATTTCCTTCCTTCCTCCCTCCATTCTCTATTTCTTTCCTTCCTTCCTTCTTCCCTCCCTCTATCTTCTATTACTTTCCTTCTTCTCTTCATTCTTTTTCCTTCCTCCCACCCTCTCTTCATTCTGTATTTCCTTCCTTCCTTCCTTCCTTCCCTCCTTCCTTCCTTCCTTCCTTCCTTCCTTCCTTCCTTCCTTCCTTCCTCCCTTCCTTCCTTCCTTCCTTCCTTCTTCTTTCATTCTCTATTTCCTTCCACCGCAGAGAATTCTGGGAGTTGAAAGTCCTCTTCTAGGCAGCCGAACTTCAATTCCCAGAATTCCTCTGCCAGTGTGGCCACCGCAGAGGATTCTGGGAGTTGAAGTCCACCCATTTGGAAAAAAAGGCCATCCGTGAGGTGCAGAAAATCAAAGACCGGCATTTAAGTGAATGTGAATCTTAAGAAACGGGAGCCGAGATCTGTGCAAACCGGGCCTGGTTTGCACAACAGAGATTGTCGCAGCAGTAGGAACATTGCCATGTTTTCGACAGCTGCACCCCCCAACCACAATGCGGGGGGGAGAAGAAAAGGATTTCCACCACCAGGGACTCTGAGGGCTGCTTTGCATCTGCTAAAATGAGCCTGCCAGATTCTTTTTTAGAAATGGGAAAGCTCAGGAAAGAAAGCAAAACATGGGGACTTCAAGCTCCATGTTGAAGCTCAGCATCCAAGCCAGTGAGTAGTAACTGGGAGAGGGATCTTGGAGTCCTAGTGGACAACCATTGAAATAGGAGCCAGTGGTGTGTGGCAGCTGCCCAAAAAGCCAACCCAGTTCTAGGCTGCATCAACAGAGGGAGAGAATCAAGATCACCTGAAGGGTTCATACCACTTTACAAGGCCTTGGGAAGGCCACACTGGGAATATTTGCATCCAGTTTTGGTCACCATGATGTAGAAAAGACGTGGAGACTCTGGAAAGAGTGCAGAGAAGAGCAACCAAGAGGATTAAGGGACTGGAGGATAAAAAATAGGAAGAACGGTTGCAGGAACTGGGTAGGTCTAATAATTGAATGAAAAGAAGGACCAGGGGAGACAGGATAGCATCTTCCAATATCTCAGGGGTTGCCCCAAAGAAGAGGGAGTCTATTCTCCAAGGCACCTGACGGTAGAACAAGAAGCAATGGATGGAAACTAACCGAACAGAAAACAACAATATCTATATCGACATGTATCTATCATGCATCCATCCATCCATCCATCCATCCAACTATCTATCATCCATCCATGCATCCACCCACCCACCCACCTACCTACCTATCAGCCATCTATCAATTTGGCTGTCTGTCCATCCATCCATCCATCCATCCATCCATCCATCCATCCATCCATCCATCCATCCATCCATCCATCTGTAAAGTCCCCTAACGATGCCTGACTCATAATAAACAACCCAATATTATAATACAAAAAACAGTAATTTATTAACAGCTTCATTGGGCGTTCCTCATTAGGCATTTCTTATTGGCAGCCATCTTTTTTGCTTTCTTTATCTGCTTCTGAACTTTGCCCCTGTTCCTTTCCTAACTTCAGTCTGTGTCATAAATCCCATTACCCAATAGTTTCATCCATCTCAACCCAGCTACTATAATCTGAGATCCGGCTCTGCTGACGGTGTGCATGGAATGTCAACATAGAGAGCTGATCACCATCCATCCATCCATCCATCCATCCATCCATCCATCCATCCATCCATCTATCTATCTGTCTGCTGTCTATCATCTATCTATCCACCCATCCACCCATCTGCCAGCTACCATCTATCTATCATCTATCTTTCTGTCTGTCATCTATCCATCCATCCATCCTCCTAATTGAAATGTCTGATTGGAAGGGTCCATTTGGCTGTCTTCCATGGGAAGAACATATGAAAGTTTCTTCTTCTTCTTCTTCTTCTTCTTCTTCTTCTTCTTCTTCTTCTTCTTCTTCTTCTTCTTCTTCTTCTTCTTCTTCTTCTTCTTCTTCTTCTCCTCCTCCTCCTCCTCCTCCTTCTTCTTCTTCTTCTTCTCCTCCTCCTCCTCCTCTTCCTTCTTCTTCTTCTTCTTCTTCCTCCTCCTCCTTCCTCCTCTCTCCTCCTCCTTCCTCCTCCTTCTTCCTCCTCCTCCTCCTTCTTCCTCTTCTCCTTTCACCTTTCTCTTCCTCCTCCTCCTCCTTCCTCCTCCTCCTCCTTCTTCATCCTCTCCTCCTCCTCCTCCTCCTCCTCCTCCTCCTTCTTCCTCCTCCTCTTCCTCCTCCTTCCTCCTCCTCCTTCTTTTTGGCATGACATTGGGGGGAAAAACCCAACAACATCCCTTCTTGGGAACAAATGTGTTTTGTTCTGAGCTTGGAACGAAACCGCACCATCCCAGCAGCCGTCGGACCGAGTGTGTCATGTTAAAAGACAACTCGGAATGCCTGAAAACATCACTCTCCAGCTTTGAAGCTCTCCCAACAGCTGCTATTCGGAGGATGAAACAATCTGCGCACTCCCCCTCTTTGCAACTTCATTTTGCAACGGGCCACCGGATGGAGGGTCTTCAGCGCCACTGCCAAGAGGCGGGGGGGGGGGTAAATCCTGAAGTTCCTCACCAAGCCCAATTCATGTTCAAGCAAAATAGGGCCGACAGTGAGCATGTCGAGCAGTTTCGCGGTTCGAATCGCTATGACCGTTCTCCTGCGTGAGCAGTGGGGTTGGACTGGATGACCTCCAAGCTCCCTTCCAATCCCGTTGCTGTTTTACTGTTTATGGAATGCATGTCGAAGCACAGGCGAGATCAAGGAGAGAGCCATCCCAGGAACTTAGGAGAAACTTCCTGACAGTGAGAACAATTAACACATGGAACCGCTTGCCACTAGACGTTGGGGGTGGCCTTCCAACACTGGAGGTTGTAAAGAAGAGATTGAGCTTCCACTTGTCCAGGGTGGTATAGGCTAAAACATATGAAGAACGGTTGCAGGAACTGGGATTGTCTAGTTTAATGAAAAGAAGGACCAGGGGAGACATGATAGCAGCCTTCCAATATCTCAGGGGTTGCCCCAAAGAAGAGGGAGTCCAGCTATTCTCCAAAGCACCTGAGGGCAGAACAAGAAGCAACAGGTGGAAACTAATCAAGGAGAGAAGCAACTTAGAAGTGAGGAGAAATTTCCTGACAGTGAGAACAATTAGTCAGTGGAACAACTTGCCTCCAGAAGTCTTGAATGCCCCAAGACCGCAGGTTTTCAAGAAGAGACTGGACAACCATCTGTCTGGAATGGTATAGGTCTTCCTGCCTGAGCAGGGGGTTGGACTAGAAGACCTCCAAGGTCCCTTCCACTCGAGAAGCAGATGATTACAAACATATCTATGGTGAGGGGAAACTCACCCCCAAGAATGCAGAGACGATTTGAACCCGGGCTACATTTGGGGAATGCGGATCGCTGAGACGCTGAGCTTGTCGATCAGAAAGGTCGGCGGTTCGGATCCCCAGCGCCGCGTAACGCAGTGAGCTCCCGTGACTTCTCCCAGCTTCTGCCAACCTAGCAGTTCGAAAGCAGGTAAAAAAATGCAAGTAGAAAAATAGGAACCACCTTTGGTGGGAAGGGAACAGCGTTCCATGTGCCTTCGATGTTGAGTCATGCCGGCCACGTGGCTACGGAGACGTCTTCGGACAGCCCTGGCTCTTCGGCTTTGAAACGGAGATGAGCACCGCTCCCTAGAGTCAGGAACAAGTAGCACATACGTGCAAGGAGAACCTTTACCTATGCCTACGGTCTATTTGGAGATCAGCACTGCAAGTTTTGAAGAAGCGTGGGAAAAAGAAGGCTGGCATCAGGTTGGGTGCCCTGAGCGGGGTTTAAAAAGCCTTTTTAAAAAAAAAAAATCGGCATTAAGGGCCGGATGTCCCAATGCCACCAAAGAGAGAAGCACAGGAATGTGTCACTTAACGAGGATGATTCTTAGCTGTTTATTTTGGGATTGCTTTCGGCTGTGGGCCACCCAGTTGCATTGTTCGAGCCAAGGGTGGGGTTATAGGGTGGGGGCTACCCGATAAATTCTTAAAATAAAATAAAAAACCAATCAATCCAGTTTGGCAAGCCAACATTTGCCTTCCTGCATGGACCCAATGAATTCCTCTCCCCATTCCTTTCCCCCGCGCAACAGATGTGAAACAGCTGCTTTAAGGGCGGGTTAACGGAGAAGAGCAAACTCGGAGGTCTCCGGTGGGTGCAGTTGTGTGTCAGAATCTGCACACCGGCAGGTGGTGGCGTGACAATCAAAACGCTGTCCTTTTACAGTGGAAAGGAAGAAGGATTTTAACACCTGCACGCGCCCCCTGTCCCTGCAGATTTTGGAAGCTCCCAACTCCCTTGGTGGATGCCACTGGAAGGCACATGGTTCAGGGTTTGTTTGTTTTTTTAATTTGTAAGAAGGCGTTCCTTCTGGTATATTTTCTTTTTCAGATGCTGAAAGAGAAGGATCAGAACCTCCCCCACCCGCCTCGTCCCGGTGATCCTCAAGTTGCAACCATTCGTTTAGTGACCGTTTGGAGTTATGGCGACAATTCACACAGGCCAAACGGGACAGCCAAAGGCCGGAGGTGTTTGCTCTAACACGGGAAGTCTTTAAGAAGAGATGGGACGGAAATGAGAGACAGCTTCCTGCCTGAACAGGAGGTGGACTAGAAGACCTCCAAGGACCCTTCCACACCAGAAGCAGATGATTACAAAGATATCTGTTAACAGGACAGGATCTGTTATCCCATCCCATCCCATCGTATCCTATCCCTATCCTAACCCCTATCCTAACCTATCCCAAC
>CM077648.1:119280530-119408030 GCA_039707465.1 Rhabdophis nuchalis
TCAAAGGGGACAAAGGATTCCCTGAGAATGGGCTCCAGCGTGAGTTCGGAAGACAAAACATCTCATCCCGGTGACCGACCCAGATGGGATTCTGTGCTAGAATACTTCTTCCGACCAGTGATTCTAACTTCTCGAAACAATAACAGTCCTTCACCAAACACAGAGTTATCTTACAGTGATGCAAAACAAATACTTCTTCAGACTTCAGCTTCTTCCTCGTACTGTTTCTTGGTGAACAGTAAGCACAGGAAAAACGACAGGAATCAAATGGAATTGAAAAGGGGAATGAACTGTGTTCCTGAGCTTGCTTATATGGTAGAGCTGAGAAGCACAACCAATCAGAATCTAACACAGGTCTTAAAGCTACATAACTCCTTAAGAACATAGGCCCATATATATTGTCAGCCCAATATAAGGCTGAATATCCTAACACTAGAGCTGTTTTTTCTCATCTGACCCTCGTAATCCATGGCGGGATCCTGCTGCATTAACAACCGGTTCGGTGATCGTGTGCTGCATGCACCCACACCTGACATGCTCCACGCGCCTGCGCGGTTTGAACAAAACTTACTTTCCACGTTACTTCTGGGGAGTAACACAGCTGAGGCGTGGTAATACGCTCAGCCACGCAAATCAGCTGAGAGGATATAGGTACCGTATTTTTTGGTATATAAGATGCACTTTTTCCCCCTTAAAAGAGGGTGAAAATTCGGGTGCGTCTTATACCCTGAATGTAGCCCCGCCCTCCCACCGGCCCCCCACCCTTTGGCCTCTGCCTCCCAGCAATAGGCTATAGCAATCCCTGCAGCCTGAAACGGCTGATGATCGGTGTTAGATTCTGTGTAGAGAGGGAGTCCGGACACAGGCTAGTTGAAAATACAAGCCGTTTATTGGCAACAGGCAAAAGACGCGGAAACTATTTACAACAAAAGAACTGCGGTAGACAGGGGCCTCCCCGTTTGACAGCTACTTATACGCGAGCTGTCAAACGGGGAACCAATCAGGACGCTCCAGGACCTAGTTTCCCGCCAGCCGCGTCTGAGCCAATCAGACGCGACTGGCAGTTACAGACTTGTTACAGTCTGTTGCTATGGTCCTATAGGGAAGAGTGGAAGACTTGCGGCCGGTCGTATGTCGAGGACCGGTCGCAAGTCGAGGACTCTACAATCGGGAGGCCTGAAATTGAAAGTGAAACATGCTGTTTGCTACAATGAGGCAAATCGCTGGGAGGCAGAGGCAGATTTTTTTTTCTTGTGCTAATCAGGCTGTTTGCTGTTTGCTTCAAGGAGGTAAGCCAATAACTACAAATGCCTCTAGAAAGTTTAAAACATTAGAGTTATTTTTTAAAGACTCCCTTGTTATTGTTCTAGACAGCTTAACAAAATGAAGAAGGTTTTTTTAAAATAAATGCTTGATCTGAAGAGGCCCCGTGCTATTGTATCTTCTTTTAAATAGCAGAGAACAATGCTATACTCCCAGAAAGCCACATCAATTTTAACAGCATCTGTACAAGTATAGCCTGAAATCAAACACCACAAACAGTGTATACCGTTTGTACAGTTTGCTGTTTGCTACAAGGAGGCAAACTGCTGAGAGGCAGAGGCAGATTTCCCCGCACTTAAAAACTAGATGCGTCTTATACTTTGGAGCATCTTATACTCCAAAAAATACGGTAAGTATTCCAAAAAATACGGTAAGTACGGAGCATCTTATACTCCAAAAAATACGGTAAGTATTCCAAAAAATACGGTATGTATTCCAAAAAATACGGTAAGTATTCCCAAAAATACGGTAAGTACGGAGCATCTTATACTCCAAAAAATATGATAAGTATTCCAAAAAATACGGTAAGTATTCCAAAAAATACGGTAAGTACGGAGCATCTTATACTCCAAAAAATACGGTAAGTATTCCAAAAAATACGGTAAGTACGGAGCATCTTATACTCCAAAAAATACGGTAAGAATTCCAAAAAATACAGTAAGTAAAGTGCAGGGATGGGCGGGCGGGCCCACCTGATCGTTGGAGCGAATAGGTTTGCTCCCCAGCTTATTATCGGAGTAACCGGTTCGGCCAAACCGACTGGAACCGGCTGAATCCCATCCCTGCCCGTAATGCTTTTACTGGTCGGTGCGCAAACTGTGGTGACATGCTGGCTATGATTTGCTTCTTTCTGACTGCTTTAATTGTGCTGCGTTGAGCAAACTATACAGGAGGGAGGTTAAATTAATTGGCTCTTGTTTCACAATCTGAAACGCTATCCAGAAGCCAGATTCTTAGAGTTCAGAAAAATCAAAACAATTAAAGGTCCAGCTGTACGTGGTAGTGACACACGCAGATGGCCATGGAGCCAATTTTCTAATCCATGGAGAACACGCTGCTGGAGGAGAAAACTAATAGGTCTATAAAAGTATTGGGACTCTCGGCTTATATTTATTTTATTTATTTTAAAAAATGGTACTTTATTTTTTTTATAAATAACTCAATGTGGTGAACGTGTCTCAAACTCCTTCCTATTTTCCACACAACAACCCTGTGAGGTAGGTTGGGCCGAGAGAGAGGGACGAGCTCAAAGTTACTCAGCCGGTTTCATGCCTAAAACAGGACTAGAATCTCCTGGGAATTGTCCCAAAGTCCCCCAGCTGGCTTTCAGGCTTAAGATGGAACTAGAACTCACTGTCTAGTTTCTGACTTACAAATCATTCATTTAGTGACCAAAGTTTGAAAAAGTGACTAACAACCGGTCCTCAGACTTATAACCATTGCTCTATTCTCATGGTCACCTGACCAAAAATAATGGCTTGTCAATCAGCCTGTATTTACGACAACTGCACCATCCTGGGTTCCTATGATTGTCATTTGTGACCTTCTTACAACCAAACACAATGAGGGAAGTCAGACTTGCACTTGCTTAACAACTGCAGTGATTCACTTAACAGCCATGGCAAGGAAGGTCGTAAAATGGGACAAAGCTCACTTTAACAACCGTCTCGCTCAGCAGCAGCGGAATAGAATAGAATAGAATAACAGAGTTGGAAGGGACCTTGGAGGTCTTCTAGGCAGGAAACCCTATACCACTTCAGACAAATGGCTATCCAACATCTTAAAAACATCCAGTGTTGGAGCATTCACAACTTCTGGAGGCAAGGAGTTCCACTGATTAATTGTTCTAAATATCAGAAAATTTCTCCTCAGTTCTAAGTTGTTTCTCTCCTTGATTACAATACAATACAATGTAGAACCTGACTCTTTTCACCCCGGGATTTCATTTTGTTACACAGCGCCCAATGTTCAAGTTTGTCAAGATCCTTCTGTGCCTTAAACCTATCTACGTTTTGAGCTCAGATGTGGTGGCACGTCGAGGGAAAATTGTGGAAGACAATTTCAACAGCCCTTCCAATGTTGCATTAATTTGCTTTGTGCCGTAATGTTGCTTCTCCGAGTTTATAAAAACAGCCCCTCCCTAATGCTGCCAAATTCCTGGACAATAATTTGAAAGGAAGCAGAAAAAAATAATAATAACGGGACCGAGGGAGAAGAACTAATAAAAGGAAAACAAAGCCTGCAAGAGATAAAGCAAGTTAATTAATAAGCGGAATCGCTCCTTTCTGGTACACACGCTGCCCTATCGGAGTTTTCTGATTAACGCTAATAATGTTTATGAATGTTTCCCTCTGAACTGCAAAGATAGTTCCTTGCGTAAGACCAGAGAGAGAGAGAGAGAGAGAGAGAGAGAGAGAGAGAGAGAGAGAGAGAGAGAGAGAGAGAGAGAGAGAGAGAGAGAGAGAGAGAGAGAGAGGAGAGAGAAAGAGAGAGAGAGAAAAAGAGAGAAAGAGAGAGAGAGAGAAAGAGAGAGAGAGAGAGAGAGAGAGAGAGAGAGAGAGAGAGAGAGGGATGTGTAATTCACTGCAGGAATTAAATTCCTGGCTGGTTTAAAGGGGTTTCCTTCCACCTTTCCATTTCTTTAAAACCCTTTGCAGATCCAGGTGAAGTTTTATTTTTTTATTAAGCAACACCCGATGCCTCCAAAGGTGACATCAAAGGGGCATTTGACATTACAATACAATACAATAGCAGAGTTGGAAGGGGCCTTGGAGGTCTTCTAGTCCAACCTCCTGCCTAGGCAGGAAACCCTATACCGTTTCAGACAAATGGCTATCCAACATCTTACAATACAATACAATAGATGAGTTGGAAGGGACCTTGGAGGTCTTCTAGTCCAACCTCCTGCCTAGGCAGGAAGGCCTATACCGTTTCAGACAAATGGCTATCCAACATCCTCTTAAAGACTTCCAGGGTTGGGGCATTCACAACTTCTGGAGGCAAGGGGTTCCACTGATTCATTCATTCATTGTCAGAAAATTCCTCCTTATTTCTAGGTTGCTTCTCTCCTGGATTAGTTTCCACCCATTGCTTCTTGTTCTGCCCTCAGGTGCTTTGGAGAATAGCTTGACTCCTTCTTCTTTGGGGCAACCCCTGAGATATTGGAAGACGAAAGCCAAAACGATGTCCTTCTCTCTGCTCTCCCACCTTACGTCCTGGTGGTAGCTACTAAGAGTCTGCTAACAACAGATCTAGAGGTAGACTGAACAGCCCCAAATCCGAGACCAGATTTGAGTAAGTCAACCTGTAGCCTCTAACAATAAAAAACAATACAGCCAAGAGTTTAGACTGGAGCTCAAAGATCTAATTTCTTTTTAATACCGGGGGGGGGGGGGGAGAAAAAAATAATAATTGCACATCTTTTACACCGTCTTATTAAGCCTCCACAAGACAATTTAAGCGATGCTTTGTCCCTTTACATCTCAGCAATCGTATTTAACACTGATATCAAATTTTCTATTTCAAAAGGTTTAATTTACTTTCAGCGCAAGAGAGTTCCTAGCGTCTATACTGGGCTATTCTTTGTATTCTGTATGATAATAAAACCATATTTTTTTTCTTTGAAAAAAAGGGGGGAGTGATCGACGAGGAGGGGGGCTTTAAATTCAGCCCACCCTGTTCCCACAAGTGTTGGGAAGCGCCGGCGGCCAGTGGAACTGGCTGCAGAGTCAGACAGTGAGGAGGTTGGGGAGGAACACGGGCCAGTCCTGGGGACCGAGGAAAGCTCAGATGAGGACTCTGCGTCGGCGGCAGAGAGGGAGCTAGACAGCAGTGAGGCAGAAGAACAGCAGGAGCCTGTTCCCAGTGTGCGCCTGCGCAGAGCTGCCAGAAGACGAGAACAGCTAAGAAAGCAGGGTCGACTCAGGAGTAAAGCTACACCTTGGAGGTGTGGAAAGAGGAACGAACAAGGAGGGGGTCTTTTGCAGGAAACAATTCATTCATTTGATCATTTCAAGAGTGGAAAGTTCTGTGCCCAGTTTTGCCTTGCCCTGCACTTGGAAACTATTTATCTGGCAGCTTTCCAAGCAAGATAAGGTTCGTGTGGATAAATATTCCTCTGAAAGATGGTTTGCCAAGCCTTGCGGACTGTGAATGAAGAGGAATCCACAGTCGTGCCAAGTGTTGCCTTGCCCTGTATTTGGAAACTATTTATCTGGCAGCTCTCCAAGCAAGATAAGGTTTGTGTGGATAAATATTCCTCTGAAAGACTGTTTGCCCAGCCTTGCTGACTGTGAATGAAAGGAATCCACAGTCGTGGCAAGTGTTGCCTTGCCCTGCAGTTGGAAACTAGCTATCTGGCAGGTCTCCAAGCGAGATAAGGTTTGTGTGGATGAATATTCCTCGGAAAGACTGTTTGCCAAGCCTTGCTGACTGTGATTGAAAGGAATCCACAGTCGTGGCAAGTGTTGCCTTGCCCTGCTATCTGGCAGCTCTCCAAGCGAGATAAGGTTTGTGTGGATGAATATTCCTCGGAAAGACTGTTTGCCAAGCCTTGTGGACTGTGAATGGAAGGAATCCACAGTCATGTAAAACAAAGGAGTTTTGTCAGGACCAAATTTTTGCTTCTTGCTTTCTAAGGAAGCCTGGGTCAGAACCCCAACAATCAGCTTCTCCATTGCTGAGAAGCTGCAAATAAAAAAACATATTCAGAGTTTCAGCCAAGGCAATCTGTAACCTTGCACGGGCTCTCGTGAGGATTCAGACCCCAGGAAAACCCTCAGCCTGTATAAGGAGGGGTGAAATGGCTTCCTTTCGCTTGCAATCCAGATCAAACCGTCCGCCAGGGATCCCTGCTGAGCAGTGCAGGAGGGATCTTGAGATTGATATGGATACTGGACATCTTTCTAGATTCTTTTGCTAACTGCATTCCGGAGGCTGAAGAAACCTCTTTGCATCCGGTGGTCTTGGGCTGGACCCCTGCCCCAACCATTGTGTGGCTTTTTTTTCTCTCCTCTCCCCCTTTTGAAAATGGCCTCAGCTTGGTTGAGGAGCAAGACCAGAGACAGAGAAAGACAGAGAGACAGAGGGAGAGAGGGAGAGAGAGAGAAAGAGACAGAGAGAAAAAGAGAGAGAGAAAGAAAGAGAGAGAGAGAGAGAGAGAAAGAGAGAGAGAGAGAAAAAGAGAGAGAGAGAGAGAAAGAGAGACAGAGAGAGAGAGAGAGAGAGAGAGACAGAGAGAAAAAGAGAGAGAGAGAGAGAAAGAGAGAGACAGAGAGAGAGAGAGACAGAGCGCTGTGTAATTCACTGCAGGAATTAAATTCCTGGCTGGTTTAAAGGGGTTTCCTTCCACCTTTCCATTTCTTTAAAACCCTTTGCAGATCCAGGTGAAGTTTTTTTTATTTTTATTAAGCAACACCCGATGCCTCCAAAGGTGACATTAAAGGGGGCATTTGATATTACAATACAATACAATAGCAGAGTTGGAAGGGACCTTGGAGGTCTTCTAGTCCAACCCCCTGCCTAGGCAGGAAACCCTATACCACTTCAGACAAATGGCTCTCCAACATCTTCTTAAAGACTTCCAGTGTTGGGGCATTCACAACTTCTGGAGGCAACTTCTGTTCCACTGATTCATTGTTCTCACTGTCAGGAAATTCCTCCTCAGTTCCAAGTTGCTTCCCTCCTGGATTAGTTTCCACCCATTGCTTCTTGTTCTGCCCTCAGGTGCTTTGGAGAATAGCTTGACTCCCTCTTCTTTGTGGCAACCCCTGAGATATTGGAAGACTGCTATCCTGCCACCCCGGGTCCTTCTCCTCACTAGATTACTACACATACCTTCTTCCCACATGGTTAATTTCATGCAGAGTAGAATTATTTAGAATCATTATTCGAAATCCCTCTGCATGAAAACACCAGGTGTGATCCATGGCACATCCAGTAATAATATTTTTTCTTTAAAAAAAAAAGGACTGTGCCAGAATCTTTCCAATAACTCGATAAATTTAGATCTCCTTGCTTGACGGCTGGAGAGATCCCAATTTTTAAGAAAGGTGCTTTTTAGGAAAGATGTGGAGACTCTAGAAAGAGTGCAGAGAAGAGCAACCAAGAGGATTAGGGGATTCAAACATATGAGGAACGGTTGCAGGAACTGGGTAGGTCTAGTTTAATGAAAAGAAGGACTAGGGGAGACATGATAGCAGTCTTCCAATATCTCTACTCAATTTCCTGACAGTGAGTAGAATTAACCTGCGGAACGGCTTGCCAACAGAGGTTGTGGCTGTCCCAACACTGGAGGTTTTAAAGAAGAGATTCAACAGACTACATTAATTGAGGACTATGTGTATTTGAATTTGAATTTGAATTTTATTCAATTTATATCCTGCCCTTCTCCAAAAGGACCCAGGGCGGCGCACAGGAATTTAAAAACAACATACAAAAATAGTACAAAAAATATAAATTTAAAAATCTATTAAATAGCAAAACCTGCGTTAAAACCAATTAAAATCCCCCATTTAAAACTATCTAAGATTAGTCCCAGCGGAGGCTATGTTAGGCCGGCTTGATGAAATAAGTGTGTTCTTAAACACTGGCGGAAGAGGCGGAGGTCGGTGATGGTGCGGAGTTCAGGGGGCAGATCATTCCACAGGGTAGGGCCCGCCACAGAGAAGGCCCTTCCCCTGGGTGTCGGCAGCCGGCATTGTCTGGCCGACGGCACCCGGAGAAAGCCCTCTCTGTGGGAGCGGATCGGTCTAAGGGATGTATGGGGCAGAAGACGGTCTCGCATGTAATATAGGGTTTCGGGGTCTGATCAGGGGGTTGGACTAGAAGACCTCCAAGGTCCCTTCCAACCCTGTGATTCTCCATTGGGAAGAGCTAGGAGGCTGGGGACCTTCCCTCGCTCCGAGTCCTTCTTAGCATTCCTCCCACCCACCCACCCCGCACCTCCACGCCTGGCCATGTTCAGAGCATGATTTGAATATGGTGCTGGGCGTATTATCCAACTCAGTGGGCGCAGGAGATAATCCACTTTAGGACAGGAGCCTCTGCCGAGGTTTTTCCCCCCGAGTCCCAACTTTCTCCCTCAAAGAAACTTCAGCCAAGTGGAAAATTAGAAAGCGAAGCCGGCGGAAGGAGGGGAGCGCTGGAAGGAGATGGGTTCGGCCGACGCCCCCTTAAGCCCTCCCCAAATTAATTCCGAACAACGGGCAGAGCCAGGGCCGCTTCCCCCCAGGCCGACGGACAATCCCCGGCGAGAAGCAATTCAATCCCGGCTCCCTCCGGCGGCTGCTGATTTAATTTGCCCCTAAGATGCAACTCGGAAGGTTTGTATTTCCTCCTATCTGGGCTCAGAAGAATCCGGAAGAGGCTTTTGCCTCCATCCCTCAATTTTCTCCGGCCCCAGCCAGCTAATTCACCGAAGCGAAGAAATTGACGCTGGAAAATGGAATTTGCCTTCGCCCATCTGGCCCGATCTCAAAGGCCGAGACTGGACAATAGGCAGGCAGGATGGGGCTGCGCAGGGGATGCCGAGCTACAAGGGATCTCACAATCCTCTGCCATCAGCCCCAAAGGTGGGAGAGGAGAGGAAGGATCAGCATAGGGCTGGAAGGGGCCTTGGAGGTCTTCTAGTCCAGCCCTCTGCTCAAGCAGGACATACCATTTCAGACAAGTGACCGTCCGGTCTCTTCTTAAAAACCTCCAGGGATGGAGTGCCCACGACTTCTGGAGGCAAGCTATTCCACTGGTTAATTGTCCTCACAAGGAGGGAGGGAGGGAGGGAGGGAGGAAGGAAGGAGAAAAGGGAGGGAGGGAGGGAGGGAGGAAGGGAGGAAGGAAGGAAGGAAGGAAGGAAGGAGAAAAGGGAGGGAGGTGGGAAGGTTGGAAGGAACGAAGAGAGGGAGGGAGGGAGGATGGAAGGAAGAAAAGAAGGGAGGGTGGGTGGGTGGGTGGCGGAAAAGAAGGAAGGAAGGAAAGAGAAAAGGGAGGGGGAGGACAGAAGGAGGGAAGGGAAGGAGGGAAGGAGGGAGGTAGGAGAAAAAGAGGGAGGGAGGGAGGAGAAAAGGGAGGGGGAGGAAGGATGGAAGGAAGGAGAAAAGAGAGAGAGGGAGGGAAGGATGATGGAAGGAAGGAAGAGGGAAGGAGGCAGGGTTGGTGTGGGAAAGAAGGAAAGAAGGAAGGAAAGAAGGAAGGAAGGAGAAAAGGGAGGGAGGGAGGGGTTTGTCTATACGCCAGTAGCATATAGGAGTTTGGGATATACAACATGCTTAACAAAGCCATTTAAAGATTTAATCAACACAGGGTAGAACCTGCTAACAATCGGGAGGGCAAATGCCTTACAAGGTTGCATGAAGCCAGCCCAGGCACGCTCCAGTCTATTGCTACATTGCCCCCAAAAATATGATTTGCATGAAGACAGGCAGTCCCATGATTTGGGGCACCTTCAGAACCGACGCATCAAACCCCTTCCAGGCTACGGAGAAGGCCTCCGAGTCCCAGCTTATTAAATAAACCAGAGCTAGCCGAAGGACCTCCAAAGGTCCAGAGACATGAGTTCAGGGCGACAACGGGTGTCCAGGGCATCCCCCTCCTGTCACGAGCCTTGACACTATCGAGAGCGATGGGTAATTGAAGCGCAAATAGATCCGAAGGCAGAACTGACCTCTCCCTGGAGACCCGGCGCTCTGTGGGCTATCGTCTCTCCCTGGCACCTCGTCAGCCGACGGCATGGACCCTAGACATTGCCAGCGAATCTGACAGAAAACAATTCCACACACACACACACACACACACACACGAAACCTCCCCGTGGCTCAGATGGATTTGTTCCCTGTCGTTCAGTTGTCCATCCATCATAACGCGGCCGGTTTCCTTCCAGAGACCGACGTGTCAGCAGAAGGTGTGTGACAGGCCGTGTGTTATTATCCTGGTCAACCATAAGTAGAGAAAATAACAGCAGCCCCCCCCCCCCAATGCTCTCCAACCTCGGCAGGGGATCCTGGAGAGGGTGATAAGCGGCCCAACATCGAGTGGTCCACTAGAGGGCAGCAGACCAAAGAAAGGAAAGGCTCCTGGGTGCCCCCTAGGGGTCATTCAGAGTTTTGCAGCCTGTAGGTGCAGGTGATCCTCGACTGGGGAGCCAAACTGAGACCCCAATTTTCTGCTGCTAAGAGAGGCAGTTGTGAGTCTGTCCCTATTTTGCAACTTATCTTGCCACTGGAGGATAGGGAGGGAGGGATAGATGTATGAGAGAGAGAGAGAGAGAGAGAGAGAGAGAGAGAGAGAGAGAGAGGGATGGGTAGGTAGATAGATAGATAGATAGATAGATAGATAGATAGATAGATAGATAGATAGATAGATAGATAGATAGATAGATAGAGACAGAAATACATAGAGAGAGAGATGGATGGATGGATGGATGGATGGATGGATGGATGGATGGATGGATGGATGGATGGATGGATGGACAGATAGACAGAGGCAGAGCTCAACAGATGGATGGATGGATAGACAGAGACAGACAGACAGAGATAGGCAGATGGATGGATGGATGGATGGATGGATGGATGGATGGATGGATGGATGGATGGATGGATGGATGGACAGAGACAGACAGACAGAGATAGGCAGATGGATGGATGGATGGATGGATGGATGGATGGATGGATGGATGGATGGATAGACAGAGACAGACAGACAGAGATAGACAGATGGATGGATAGACAGAGACAGAGATAGGCAGATGGATGGGTGGATGGGTGGATGGGTGGATGGATGCATGGATGGATGGATGGACAGATAGATAGACAGAGACACACATAGGCAGGCAGATGGATGGATGGATGGATAGACAGAGACAGACAGACAGAGATAGACAGATGGATGGATGGATAGACAGAGACAGACAGACAGAGATAGGCAGGTGGATGGGTGGATGGGTGGATGGATGCATGGATGGATGGATGGACAGATAGATAGACAGAGACACACATAGGCAGGCAGATGGATGGATGGATGGATGAGTAGATAGACAGACAGACAGATAGAGTGAGACAGAAAGACAGAGAGAGAGAGATGGATGGATGGATGGATGGATGGATGGATGGATGGACGGACGGATGGACGGACGGACAGACGGATGGATGGATGGATGGACGGATGGACAGACAGATACAGACAGACAGTTTTATTAATGTATAATATAACATCCAAAGAGACTACAAAAGCAAATGTTAGGAAAATTAGGGAAGGAATAGGGGAAGGGAATAGTGGGGGAAAGGAAGGGAAAAAGGAAAAAGAAAGGGCCTTGACTTCCAAACTCCTTCAACTTTTTACTTTTTCATAATAATAGAAACCAGCCGTTTCCATCACAACAAATCTATCTCAGCGGTAAAACCCAAGATCTCCGTTTCATCCCAATCGACCGGCCACAATCGAGCCCCAAATTTCAAATTGCTAAGCGAGACAATTAATTGGTGGAACGGGATGGACGAGAAGACCTCCAGGGTCCCTTCCAGCTCTATTCTGAGTCGGACCGTAATTGTTCTCGCTGCGAGGACCTGTCTCTCGGCCGCCTCTCCCTTTGGCAAAGTTCCCATCCGTTGCTTCTGGTCCTGCCTTCAGGCCAACAGAGTTGCGCACGCACACATACACACACACACACACACACACACACAGAAAGTTGTGAGATAGCTAGCCAACTTGGGCACCCAAAGGAGATCTCATCTTAAAAGTCAAGCTGCTTGTAGAGACACCTTCAAAGACTCTCGATTTTTATCGGGGGGCCTCTGAAGGCAGCTTGGATTACCTGCAAGCCGGCTTACTCAACCACTAAGAACTTTGACCAAGAAAAGGTAAATCCGCGGTCGATCAATGGAGGACAGTCGCCTGAACAGCGGGGATGCAGTTACCCGCTGAGACCAGATGGTATTTATTTCTGCGGCCCGGGAAAGGGGGAAAGAGAGAAAGTTTGGAAAAGACGCAATTAAAACCTCCTCTCGCGACCTCACGAAATGTCGAAGAGGATCAGCGGCTTCCAGAGTGTCTGTCTGTCCGTCCGTCCCCACCTTTGGACGCAAGCTTCAGAATAAGAAGAAGCTATCTAAAAGCAGCCAGGAGACCAGAAAAGGAGCTGTGGGTGCCAACCATACCTCTATTTTTTGCCCCACAAACTTCATTTGTTTCTATTCTGGCCCGGCCAGCGGATCTGGCAGCAGATTCGGACAGTGAGGAGGTTGGGGAAGGGACATGGGCCAGTCCTGGAGTCGGGGGGAGGCTCGCGGCCTCCTGATAATTGGTCCAAAGTCACCCAATTGCCTTTCAAGCTTAAGCTGGGACTAGAACTCACGGACTCCTGGCAATTGGCGCAAAGTCACCAGGTGGCTTTCCTGCCTAAGGTGGGACTAGAACTCACAGCCTCCTGGTGATTGGCCCAAAGTCACCAGGTGGCTTTCTTGCCTAAGGTGGGACTAGAACTCACAGTCTCCTGCTAATTGGCCCAAAGTCACCAGGTGGCTTTCCTGCTGAAGGTGGGACTATAACTCACAGCCGCCTGGTGATTGGCCCAAAGTCACCCAATCGCCTTTCAAACCCAAGGCGGGACTAGAACTCCCAGTCTCCCAATGAGATGTTAGGAATGGGGGTGGGGGGTGGGAAGGTGCAGCCTTTCCAAACAACCAATCAGCAGAGACAATGATGCTTCAGCAGAAGTCCTCCAACCCCTTCCTCTCCACCCCCTTCTCCTTCCAAGCAGAGACGTCCATCTCCAATGATCCATCTCCCCATCTCCCTTGGAGGACGGGCCTCTCCATTTGCAGCTTCCTTGGCTTCGACGCGCCATGGTGAGAAAAGGTGAGACGGGAGAGGAAGAGGAGCGAAAAGGGGGCGTGCAACCGCCTCCGATCTGGTCCCGGCGAGTCACACTTACATGTTGTGAAGCACACACCATCCGCAGTGGGGGTCCCCTGAGCCCAGGCACTGGCCGCAACTTTGGTACTGTTCGCAAGACTCCACCGGAACACGGATAAGCTGCGGGGGACAAAAAAGAAAGAAAACATTGAACAATTCGGGACAAGTCACACAGGGTTGTGGCCCGCCAGCGGCCTGTGGAACTGGCGGCTGAGTCGGACAGTGAAGAGGTTGGGGAGGAAGATGGGCCAGGTCCTGGAGTCCTGGAAAGGCTCGGACGAGGGCTCTGCGTCGGAGGCAGAGATGGGGGCCAAGGCCATCTGGGAGTTATTTGCCCCCAGTCCGACATCAGCGAGGCAGAAGAACAGGGGGAGCCCGTTCCCAGTATACGCATGCGCAAAGCTGCCAGAAGGCAAGAACAATGAAGAAAAAAGGGCGACTTGGGAGTAAGGCTTGGAGACGATTGGCCCCTCCCATAAGACATAAAAGAGGAGCGAACGAGAGATGAGCATTTGTAGGAAGCAATTTTGTTCATGCTGGTCGGTTTCAAGCTCTGAGAATTCCTGTTTGACTCTGTGCTCCATTTGGCCTTGCAAAACTAATTGGCACTTAAGTCTCTGGCAGCGTTTCAAGGGAGAGAAAGCTGGGTGCTTACCCACATTTCCCTGAAAGACTGCGGCAACTCGAGCAGACATCGGTCGGACTCTTCACAGACTGTTTGTGAAGCATTACGGGCTGTGAATGACCATAATTCACAGCCGTCTAAATAAAAGAGGGTTTTGGGAACTAAGTTTGTGATTTAGGCTTTCTCAGGAAGCCCACGTCAGAACACACCGTTATCCTCCTGTCTAACAAAGCTGTTAATCTTGGGAAAAGAAGTCATTCCTGATCAGAATAAGTTGGTAGGACTCCAAATTCAACCCCAATTTTACCATGGAAGCCAAAACAAACAAGCTGTGATTTGAACACTTAAGTAGAATATAAAACTTTTGTAGAGTGATGCCAGGCTTGGGGGGGGGGGAACCCAAGCAGGGAGCACTCAGACACAGGAGCCATCAACAGGCACGTCGAGATAAACAACGTCTACATGCCTTTTAAAAGAGACAATACAGTAGAGCGAAACAGGAAACCAAAGGGCCAAAGCGCCTCCTCGCCAGCAATCAACACCAAGTAAAGGAGAGATAACACCAAGATCAACAGTAAGCGAACAATCAGAAGTATAAATAATATCTCAGTCAAGGAACTACCAACTCATAGAAGCAAACGGTAAACAACAGCTCAATTAAGGAACCACCAAGAATACTTCCACAACCACTGACAGGACAAGCCACTAGTATATAAAAATAAGAGCAAACCCCACTCATCTAGCAGTGATCTTCTCCTCCCTCCCTCCCTCTCTCTCTCTCTCTCTCTCTCTCTCTCTCTCTCTCTCTCTCTGTCTCTCTCTCTCTCTCTTTCTTCTGGCTATCTTTCATCTACCTATCCTACACATCCATCAATCCATCCATCCATCCATCCATCCATCCATCCGTTACATCATATCTCTCTCTCCTTTCTTTCTTTCTTTCTTTCTTTCTTTCTTTCTTTCTTTCTCTCTCTCTCTCTCTCTCTCTCTCTCTCTCTCTCTCTCTCTCTCTCTCTCTCTCTCTCTCTCTTCCTTCTGGCTATCTTTCATCTACCTATCCTACACATCCATCAATCCATCCATCTATCCATCCATCCAACCATCCATCCATCCGTTACATCATATCTCTCTCTTCTTTCTTTCTTTCTTTCTTTCTTTCTTTCTCTCTCTCTCTCTCTCTCTCTCTTTCTCTCTCTTTTGCCTATCCTTTATCTACCTACACACGCATCAATCCATACATCCACACTCATCTATTATGTACCTATGTCCAGTCACCCATCCATCCATCCATCCATCCCATCTCTCTCTCTCTCTCTTCCTCCCTCCTTCCTTCCCTCCCTCCCTCCCTCCCTCTCCTCCTCCTCGTCCTCCTCCTTCTTCTGGAAGTATCTTTCATCCACCTACCTACCAGTACTTATCCATCCATCCTATATATAAACCTAACAGTCAAGAAAGAAAGAAGGAAAGAAAGAAAGAAAGAAAGAAAGAATGAATGAAAGAAAAATAGAGAAAAAGAAAGAGAAAAAAGAAAGAAAACGATAAATGCGGGGAAAGAAAGAAAAGGAAAAACAAGGTTCTAATTTTCTTTGCAGCAACTGCAATTACAAAGTTATCTCTTTCTATACTCACAAAAAAAACCCTCACTTTTTTGCTACTTCGTGATTCACACACACACACACACACACACATCAGACCCACAAATCATAGGTCGATATTTTTTTTTCCTGTGTCACACCAAAAGTCTATCAGGGGTTTCCAGTCAGTCATAAATGTAGATATTGTCATTTCTTTAATCAAGGAAGCCAATGGAGAGTTCCACCATCTTCACCAATCACTCCTCCATGGAGGAGCATGTCAAACTTCTCCACTTTTGAGCATATAATAATCTCGCCACAGTTGTCACAGATAAAATGAAGGCTCCATGATTTATTTCAAGCGGTCTCTCCGTTAATCCCAAAAGAGCAGCCTCTGGTTTTAATTGTATTTTAAAATCTTCGGAATCCGTCCATGTATTTGCAGCCAATTTCCTTTTTTTTTTTTTTTTTTTGCTTTTTTAGGTGGTAAAAGTTCCCTCTGCATATATGTGTTAGTCGTTCCCGACTCTAGGGGGCGGTGCTCATCTCCCTTTCAAAGCCGAAGAGCCAGCGCTGTCCGAAGACGTCTCTGTGGTAATGTGGCCGGCATGACTCAACACCGAAGGTGCATGGAACGCTGTTCCCTTCCCACCAAAGGTGGTTCCTATTTTTCTACTTGCATTTTTTTACCTGCTTTCAAACTTCTAGGTTGGCAGAAGCTGGGACAAGTCACGGGGGCTCGCTCCGTTATGCGGCGCTGGGGATTCGAACCGTCGAAAAACAGCTGATCTTTCTGATCAACACGCGCAGCGTCTTAGCCGCTGGGTAGATTAATCTGAAATGGAGCTGGGCGATTTTTGGCTCGGCACGTTGTAAAATCCTCAGGGCGTGTTTTTGTGAAGCCATCTGTCTTTGGGACATGGCTTATTATGGGATTTCAACCACATTTTATTTTATTTATTAAATTTATACCCCGCCCTTCTCCAAATGGACTCCAAATTTTATTAACCAAAGGTGGTTCCTATTTTTCTACTTGCATTTTTTTATGTGCTTTCGAACTGCTAAGTTGGCAGAAGCTGGGACAAGTCACGGGGGCTCGCTCCGTTACGCGGCGCTAGGGATTCGAACCGTCGACCTTTCTGATCGATAAACTCAGCGTCTCTTAGCCACTAAGCCACCCCATCCCTCGAGCATGTATTTGCATCCAACTGTAGCACTTCGCTTAACAACTCTGGCAAAAAAAGGCGACAAATTGGAGCAAGTCACTTCACAACTGTCTCACTTAGCAACAGAAGTTTGGCGTTAAACCGTGGTCGTAAGTCCAGGACTACACCATACATTATAATTTCCCTTGTTCTTCTCAAATATCGACAAAGGTTTATAAATTGCAGCAAGAGAATTTTAGCCATTCTCTTAGCATATTATGTGGACCAGGGCAATTGGTTAAGCCGCTAAAAAGCAGATTTTAGCTCCAGCATGAATTGCAAACACAGCAATGCAGGTAGTCCTCAATTTATGACGGGCTGCTTAGGGAACCATTCGAAATTGGTCACTACGACCCCATTCGGGATCCCACCAAAACACAGCCGAGCCCCAAAGTTGCTAAGCGAGACATGTATTGAGCAAGTTTTGCCCCATTTCACGACCCTTTCTTGTCACCGTTGTTAAGTGAATCACGGCCGTTGATAAGTCAGTAACCCGGCTGTTAAGTGAATCTGTCCTCTCCTCCTAGAGTTTGATTCTCAGAAGGTCGCAAAAGAGGACCGCGTGATCCCGGGACAGTGCGACCGTTATAAATGTGAGTCAGTTGTCACGTATTTGAATTTTGATCACATGACCACGGGGATAATAATAATAATAATAAATTTAATTTGTAGACCACTCCCTCTCCCTGAAGGGACTCGGAGCGGTGCACAGGGGAATTAAAACATACAAACATAGTAACATAAATATATATAAAATCAGATTAAACAATTTATCCCTGCGCTAAAAACCCAAAATACTAAAAACTAAACCCCTTAAAAACCCGATTAAAACAGTAAACAGATGTCTAACCTAGGCCGGCCAAGCAGAAAAAGTGCGTTTTTAATTTTTGACGGAAGGAGCGGAGGTCCGTAGTTGTTCTAATATCGGGGGGCAGGTCGTTCCAGAGGGCCGGGCCCGCCACAGAGAAGGCCCTTCCCCTGGGCGTCGCCCGCTGGCATAGCCTAGTGGACGGCACCCGGAGAAGTCCCTCTCTGTGGGAGTGAATCGGCCGCAGGGAGGTATGGGGCAGAATGCGATCCCGCAGATAGCTAGGTCCCGTGCCATGGAGCGCTTTAAAGATGATAACCAACACCTTGAAGCGCACCCGAAAGACGACAGGCAGCCAATGCAGCTCGCGCAGGAGTGGTGTTACATGGGAGAACCTCGAGGTTCCCATAACTGCTCGCGCGGCTGCATTCTGGACAAGCTGAAGTCTTCGGGTGCACCTCAAGGGGAGCCCCATGTAGAGAGGATGATGCAAAGGTCCTTAAGTGTGAAAAAAATGGCCACGTAAGTCCCCTTTTTCACCACCGTCGTAACTTTGAACAGTCACTAAACGAGCTGTTGCAAGTCTATAGACGATTTTGTTTGGCAAAAACCCGGAATGTATTTCAGCGCAATTCGTTTTTCAGCCAAAAAGGACCCTAAATGAACAACGAGCTTGCTTAAGGTCCTCAACTCGAGTCCGTCCCTTGGGTGACCTGCTTTACGACCGTCACGTTTTACAACCGTCCCGGACAGGTCCCCTTGCGGTCGTAAGTCAAGGATGCCCTGCAGGTGTCTGGAAAAAAACAAGGTTTCGTATTTTGTGTCTCGGGCAAATCGATCCAGAAATCCATTTCTCTTTGAGGCCTGCTGAAGGCAGAGAAATAAATCAGATTTATTTGGCTTCCCCCCCCCCCCCCCTTCTTCTTCTTCTTCTTCTTCTTCTCCTAGGAGAGTTGATTGAAACGGACTTCTAGCTCCGATGGTGGTTTTTTTTGCCAGCTCTAAATTCCCCCGTTGCCAATTTTGGTGGCAAAAGCGTCTCGGATAACATCTCTCCAACCTTGAAGTGTTCTTTTCTTATCGCACATGACATTTTCTCCAGCAGGCGGGGAGAACCGGCTCCATGCGACGCCTGAGACGCAAGGCAATCTTGGTCCATTGTGGCTTTCTCAGATCAGAAGAGACCGTGGGTTTCCCCTCCTGACTAGAGGCCATCTAGTCCAACCCCCTGCTCAAGCAGGAGATCCTGTCCCACAGGCGGCGCGCCGTGCCTTCTCTGTGGGCAGGTAAGCTGTCGCCCCAGTTCAGCTATGCATCGCAGGCATGGCTGCCTTCCGACGGCCAGCTCGGTCCTTGAGTCTCTGCCGCGCATGGACGGGAGCATACGGAGTGCTGCATGCGCCTGTGTGGAGGTGGGAGACATGCAGGGACTCCGCATGCATGCATGGCGCATGGCACGTGTGGGGGGGCCCACACACACATTACATTTTGTGGATTTGGAAACATGCGTGCACATTTGCACGCATGCATGCACACTATGGGCATAGGTTCGCCATCACAGCCCTCTACTCATGATGGTGAACCTATGACACGGGTGCCCCAGGTGGCACGCTGCGACTTCTCTGAGGACAGATGTCCCATTTCCCCTGTTCAGCTGCACCACGCATGCCTCCCGCTGGCCAGTGGATCTTCAGGTCTTTATCACGCATGCGCAGGAGTGAGGCATGTGCAGGGGTGTGGGAGGGTCCGTGCGCACATGTGTGGTGGTGCGGCACATGAGGGTGCACATGCATGTGGAGGGGCCCATGCATGCCTTGCATTTGGGGAGTTCGGGCACAAAAGTGTAGATTCGCACGCACGCATGTGGGCACTCGGTCCAGAAAAGGTTAGCCATCACTGCCCCATACTCATGAGGATGAACCTATGGCAGCCGTGCCTCAGGTGGCACGCAGCACCCTCTCTGTGGGCACCCGAGCCGTTGCCCCAGTTCAGCTCCGCCACACATGTCTCGGCCGTGCATGCGCAGGAGCAGGGCATATGCGAGGGCTGCACACGCATGCATGGAGGTGGGGTGTATATGTGGGCCACACACGTATATCCAAGGGCCATGCACGCATTGCATTTTGGGGTTTACAATACAATACAATAGCAGAGTTGGAAGGGACCTTGGAGGTCTTCTAGTCCAACCCCCTGCCTAGGCAGGAAACCTTATACCATTTCAGACCAATGGCTATCCGACAACTTCTTAAAGACTTCCAGTGCTGCAACATTCACAACTTGTGGAGGCAACTTCTGTTCCACTGATTAATTGTTCTCACTGCCAGGAAATTTCTCCTCAGTTCTAAGTTGCTTCTCTCCTGGATTAGTTTCCACCCATTGCTTCTTGTTCTGCCCTCAAGTGCTTTGGAGAATAGTTTGACTGCCTCTGTTTTCTTTTCTCTTTACTTACTTACTTACTTACTTAGTTACATAGAATAGAATAGAATAGAATAGAATAGAAGAGAAGAGAAGAGAAGAGAAGAGAAGAGAAGAGAAGAGAAGACAAGAGTTGGAAGGGACCTTGGAGGTCCTCTAGTTCATCCCCCTGCCTAGTCAGGAAGCCCTATACCGTTTCAGACAAATGGCTCTCCAACCTTTTCTTAAAGACTTCCAGGGTTGGGGCATTCAGAACTTCCGGAGGCAACTTCTGTTCCACTGATGAATTGTTCTAACTGTCAGGAAATTTCTCCTCAGTTCTAAGTTGCTTCTCTCCTTGATTAGTTTCCACCCATTGCTTCTTGTTCTGCCCTCAGGTGCTTTGGAGAATAGCTTGACTCCCTCTTCTTTGTGGACACATGCACAATGTGTCCACATGTGTTTGCATGTGTCCAAAATGTGCATGCATGTATCCAGGTTCGGACCCATGCCTGCACATTCGCACGCACGCTTTGGCCACTCTGTCCAGAAGACCTGAGCCATCCCTGCAATCCAGTCTGGAAATCTGCTTTAAAGGCTGCCAGGAGGGGAGGGGGCAAAAGCAATTGTCCCCCCCTCCCCTCCTCAATTACACCAATGACTCGCCGGGAGAGGGTTGCAGCCGCGTGCCAACCTGGCGTGCCCAGCTTTGCACGCCCGCTCTGGAACTCCGGGGTCTAATTGCTGGCCTTTTTCACAAGGCCCGTCGTCCTCCGCTTGGCGGGGAGATTAATTAAAATCGTACCCTACTGGTCGGGCTTTTGTGTCGGGGCCTCTAATTAATAAAAGGGGAGACTTGGTGGGGCGGGGGGGCGGGGGAACAAGGGAGGGGAAGGGACCCCCACGCCAGGTGGGCAGCCGCAGAGAACAGAACAGTTAAGCAACCATCACCCATCGGGGCTCGGATGCAAAGTGACCTCCCAACCCATCGCCCTGTGTCGTGTCCGTCTGCAAATTAATTTGTCTCGGGTCTCCGCAGCGGGTTGCGGCTGGTTTGCAGGGTTTATAGGTGGTTGTGTGCTTGTTTGTGTGTGTATGTGTGTGTGTGTGTTTAGTTTCTTCTTATTTTCTTTCCCTGCCCTGTTAAAAGGTGGTAAAAGTTCCCTCTGCATAAATGTGCTAGTCGTTCCTGACTCTAGGGGGCAGTGCTCATCTCCCTTTCAAAGTCCAAGAGCCAGCGCTGTCTGAAGACGTCTCCGTGGTCATGTGGCCGGCATGACTCAACACCGAAGGTGCACGGAACGCTGTTCCCTTCCCACCAAAGCTGGTTCCTATTTTTCTACTTGCATTTTTTAACCTGCTTTCGAACTTCTAGGTTGGCAGAAGCTGGGACAAGTCACGGGGGCTCGCTCCATTATGCGGCGCTGGGGATTCGAACCGTCGAAAAACAGCTGATCTTTCTGATCAACACGCGCCGCGTCTTAGCCGCTGGGTAGATTAATCTGAAATGGAGCTGGGCGATTTTTGGCTCGGCACGTTGTAAAATCCTGAGGGCGTGTTTTTGTGAAGCCATCTGTCTTTGGGACATGGCTTATTATGGGATTTCAACCACATTTTATTAACACTGGTTTGGCATTCAAATATTCCGCAGCCTGGAATCTCTGCGATTCGTGATCGATGGTTTTTTTGCAGCTCCAGCAGCCTGAATGCTAAAAAAATACAGAATCCATTCAAGGTGTAACTGGGTTCTGCAAATTGACTATAAATCCTGAGGAATATCTCAGACTTCTGTTTTCTCGCAGGCACCGAGAGCTTTCTTACACAGGAGTGTGCCACAAAAAATAAAAAGTCTAAAAATATACTGAGATAACAAAAACCAACAAAAACCCTGGCCTTTTTCATTTCCACCTGGCTACAAAATCATGTCCATGGCTTTCGCTGACACCTTGGACAGGACATCAAAGAAAGTAGATCATAATTATATCAGTCACTATGTCCGACTTTTAAAATAAAAGTGTGCTAACATTCACAAAGGAAAGATTCGTAACTGAAAAACCGGTTTGCTCTAGTGGTGAAGAGTGCCTAAAAAGGAACTAGAACTCACTGTCTCCTGGTGATTGGCCCAAAGTCACCCAGCCGGCTTTCATGCTTGAGGCAGGACTAGAACTCACAGTCTCCTGGTTTGGCTCAAAGTCACCTAATAAGTTTTCATAAGGCAGGACTAGAACTCACAGCCTCCTGTTGATTGACCCAAAGTCACCAGTCACCTTTCATAAGGTGGGACTAAAACTCACAGTCTCCTCCTGATTGGCCCAAAGTCACCCAGTCAACTTTCATCCCTAAGGCAGGACTACAATGCACAGTCTCTTACTGATTGGCCCAAAGTCACCTAGTCAGCTTTCATAAGGCGGGACTAGAACTCTATGTCTCCTGGTGATTGGCCCAAAGTCACCCAGCCTCCTTTCGTGCCTAAAGTGGGACTAGAAGTTTCCAGTTTCTAGCCTGACGCCTTAAACACTAGACCAAACTTCATCCATTTATCCAGCCCATGAATCTTTCCTCAGCTCTCTCAGCAACCCTCAAGGAGAAAATATTAACCTATGAATCAGCTTAAAAATTGGTGTAACCCGGGGGTCAGCATCTGTGACTCTGGAGCCACATGTGGCTCTTTTATCCCTCTGTTGCGGCTCTATGGTGGGGGAACCGGATTTCCAGCCAGCAGAGGAAAAAGGATGCCACACCAGGAGGAGACTCTATGGTGGGGGAAACCAGACTTCCAGTCAGCAGAGGAAAAAGGGTGCCGCACTAGGAGGAGACTCTATGATGGGGCAATCAGATTTCCGGTCAGCAGAGAAAAAAGGACGCTGCGCTAGGAGGAGACTCTATGGTGGGGGAACCAGACTTCTGGTCAGCAGAGGAAAAAGGACGCCACGCTAGGAGGAGACTCTATGGTGGGGAAATAGGGTTTCCGGTCAGCAGAGGAAACAGGACGCCACGCTAGGAGGAGACTCTATGGTGGGGCAACCAGACTTCCGGTCGGCTCCAGAATTGAATAGGACCTTCCGGTTAGGACCTTTGTGGCTCCCGGTGTTTTCTTTCCTGTGGAAAACGGGTCCGAATGGCTCTCTGAGTGTTTAAAGTTGCTGACCCCTGGTGTAACCAAATGGTCCCCTGGATTGCAAACCAGCAGATCTCACATTCCAGACCCTTGATCACAAAAAGATTTTAAAAAATGGATTCTTGATTCTTTCCCCGTCTCACCCCGAATGGCCTGCCGAAGGAACCCGATTTCCACCCGTTCCAAAGTCACACCTGCCCAAGGTCACACCTGTCATGTTCAACCCTACCTGCCCCGACCATTTCTTTTTTTTTTTTTACCTAGCAACAAGAGTCACCCGGGTTGCCATTTGGGCTCGTTCGTAAATTCCTCGGTCTGGCAGATTTACGCAGCTCGGGAAATGCGAGTTTTTATTTACTCGATTCCATTTCACCTCAGTGAACTGTAAAATTATAACCGCGGCTCGTCTGCGGCCTCCTTTGCAGATCTATGGCCACGCTTTCCTCCTTTCGGATGGATACCATTCGTCTGCAGGGATAATAAAATGGTTTGTCTCCAGGAGAATTCCTGCCACCCTTTAAAAAAAAACACCTTTGTGCAATTGTATTGTGTCAGGATATTGTGTTTGTGACCTCTTACAATTGTGATTCATCTTGGGTGGGTGGGTGGGTGGGTGGGTGGGTGGGTGGGTGGATAGGCAGGCAGGAAGGCAGGCAGGCAGGCAGATCATAAATAATTGATAGATGATAGATAGATGAGAGAAAGACAGAAAGACAGACAGACAGACAGAGATAGAGAGATAGATGATAAATAATAGATAGATAGATGGGTGGGTGGGTGGGTGGTCGGGTGGGTGGGTGGGTGGGTGAATAGGCAGGCAGGCAGATCATAAATAATTGATAGATGATAGATAGATGAGAGAGAGAGATAGACAGACAGACAGACAGAGAGATAGATGATAGATAGATAGATAGATAGATAGATAGATAGATAGATAGATAGATAGATAGATAGATAGATAGACAGATAGATAGATGATAAATAATAATGATAGTTGAGAGATGACAGACAGACAGACAGAGACAGAGAGATAGAGAGATAGATGATAAATAATAGATGATAGATAGAGAGACAGACAGACAGACAGAGAGAGAGAAAGAGAAAGAGAGAGAGAGAAAGAGAGAGAAAGAGAGAGAGATGTAGAGATATAGAGATAGATAAAACTCAAAAGGGTGAACATATCTAATATTTTGTATTAGCATGTTTTGATGCTAAGGAGTTAGACATTCTACTCCCCCTCCCCACCTGAAAGGAACTCTGTTCCAACTGCCAGTTGCCTTATATTAACATGCTCAGATGCTACTCCTTCACTAGACCGGGTGTGGGCGTGACCAGCCTGTGACTCATCCAGCCTGAGGGCTGGGAGTTTAGACATTCTACTCCCTCTCCTTATCTGAAAAGTACTCTGTTCCAACCTCCAGTCGCCTTATATTAACACGCTCTGATGCTAAGGAGTTACAAATAAGTACTACATCAGTTTTCAAGCTTTAAGTATCAAGCCCGATCACATAGCCTTGTAGCGAAGCACGGGTATCCAGCTACTAGTGTATAAATTCCCCCACCCAGGATATCGACTAAAGGAATTGGACCAGCACGAACCAATCTGAAAAGGCGATTTGTATGTTTTGTGTTTTTCAGAATATATTCAGAAGCAGGAGGGGGGGGGGAAATGTGTACCTATGGAGGATTATCTTTTTTTTTTTTAAGAAAAAAGATGCTTACCGAACACCTCTATTAATCCTGCAGCTTTACTGCTAAGCTTGTTATGTAGACAGAAATTATCTTCCGCTTATCCCTCTTTAGGCTAAAAAAATCCTCTCTAGGACTGCCTTTCGCTCTCCCGGCAGACTTCAAGTCTACGGCTCGCCATTTTGCAAATGGTGAGCGTTTCCCCCAAGATGCAGGTAGTCCTCAACTTACGACCATTTGTTTAGCGACCATTCATAGTCAGAACAGCACCGACGGCCATTTTTCAGACCTTTACAGGCAAAGTCTATGGGGGGAGCTGGATTCACTTAACAATCATATTACTAACTTAACAACGGCAGTGAATCGCTTCACAGTGGTGGCGAGAAAGGTCGTAAAATGGGACAAAACTCACTTAACAGCTGTCATGTTTAGCAACAGGAGTTTTGGGCTCAACTTTGGTCACAGGTTGAGGACTGACTCAAATGTAAAATTTGGGCAGGAAGTTAACGTTTTCCAAGCTGGTCGTCTTGAGGAAATCTCTAATTTATTTCCCTTTAATGCATAGGAGCTTCCTATAGTTCTAAGGCTAAGCGGATACATTGGTATCCAAATCATCATCAATCATCATCATCATTTAATGACCCCATGATCCCTTGTGAGGTGGAATCTGGCCAACAGAATGGAGCTAGAAGAGTGTTTAATGGCCAGCTGCCCTTCCTGTCGCCAACGCGGAGTTATATTCAGCAGAGGTCATCTCAATGTGCCCAGAGAGAGAAATATTTGCCTCTACCTAGGATCAAACCTACCTAGGATCGAACCTACCTAAGATCGAACTCACACCTGCCCGATTGTAAGGGGAAAGCTATGCCTCTAGGCCACCGCACTCCTCCTCGGATACATTGGGATCCGAATAGAGATCTTTTTTTTATATTTGTAAAGTGGGAACAAAACTCACTTAGCAGCTGCCTTGCTTAGCAACAGAAATTTGGGGCTCGATTTTGTTTCCCTGAAGATAAGCCCTCCCCGGATAATAAGCCCAATTGGGCTTTAGAGCACATGCGCTAATATAAGCCCTCCCCCCCAAATAAGCCCTCCCTGAAAATATTGTGCCATAGCAGCAGCCATGAGGTGACCCCGCTCGCCGCCTCCTGCACCTCAAAAATAATAAGACCTCCCCAAAAATAAGACCGAGCGCTTATTTCGGGGGTCAAAAGAAAATAAGACCCTGTCTTATTTTGGGGGGAACATGGTATATGACTGTGTTTTTCATCTGGGCGAAATGTTGATATGACGCACCCGAACCACTAAATAAATCAGCAGAGAAATCGGAAAGGCTGAATTTCAAGGGAGAGAAAAACAGCCGTTCAGCACCATGGAGAGCTCTGGGGAGAAAAGAGATGTCGTCCCTTCCTTGCACGATTCTTGCAACCGGTTGCTCGAGAAAGCATGGATTTCCCTCGAGCTAAAGATGTCCAAACCAAGACTAGCGCCTCATCCATCACCTGCTGTCCCTCCCAGATGGAAGACTTCAGGGATTGCTCTGTAATCACGCAGAAGTGCAGAGAAGGTAGGCCGGGGCCTACCACCCAAACACCAATCTTTTTATTTTTCTCTTAACGGCGCCATCGATCTTCCGGCTTCTCCACTACCTTCCCGCGTCCAGCTAAGGGTCAGTTGGTTTCCATTAGAAACCTCATTTTCAGCGGGGCTGTAACTCACCCATTTTATGCGCCACGTGGTGGGGGACTCCCTACCCCCTTCTCCATAAAATGCATCGATTCTGGCGGATGGAGAATGTATATTTTTTTCCCCTTTTGTAGCCGGGCCCAGCTGCAAGAAGAAAAGCACAACATCTTAAATCAGGGGTGTCCATGGTCTCCACAATCCCCTTCGTGGCTTCCAAAAAAAACCCCTCCAGGATCCACGCTTCGCACATTTTTTAAATTTGGGGAAGGGGCCTCAAGGGCCTAGTTACTTGCGGGACCGTCTCCTACCACACACCTCCCTTCGACCGATCTGCTCCCACAGGGAGGGCCCTCTCAGGGTACCGTCTGCAGGTCAATGCCGGCTGGCGGTGCCCAGGGGAAGGGCCTTCTCTGTGGCAGGTCCAGCCCTCTGGAACGACCTTCCCCCCGAACTTCGCACTATCACGGACCTTCGCCTATTCCGCCGATCACTCAAAACGTATTTTTTCCATCTAGCTGGCCTAGCTTAGGTTTTAGTTTAGATTTTAGTTTAGATGTTAGCTTAGATGTTAGCTTAGATTTTAGATCAGATAAAATTTTAATTGGATTGGTAGGGGATTTTAATATTTTTAGTTAAACATTTTAGCACAGGTTATCTAATTTAATTGTATTTTTATCATTGTATTGTATTTATTGTTGTCTGTTGTGGTATTTTAATTCCCTGAGTCTATTGCGGAGATAGGAGCGGTATATAAATCAAATAAACTATAAACTCAAGATGGAAAAAAAAAGGGTGATTTAAACTTTGCAAGTGTTTAAGAGTCCATAGGAGGTGGAGTGACTCAGTGGCTAAGACACTGAGGTTGTCAATCAGAAGATCAGCAGTTCGGCAGTTTGAATCCCTAGCGCCACATATCGGAGTGAGCTCCCATGACTTGTCCCCAGCTTCTGCCAACCTAGCAGTTCGAAAGCACGTAAAAAATGCAAGTAGAAAAATAGGAGCCACCTTTGGTGGGAAGGGAACAGCGTTCCGTGCGCCTTCGGGCGTTGAGTCATGCCGGCCACATGATTGGATAGTCATTTGTCAGAAAGGGTGTAGGGTCTTCTGCTTGGGCGAGTGGAGGGGTTGGACTAGATGACCTACAAGGTCCCTTCCAACTCTTGTTAATCTGTAAACCTCATTCTGAATTATTTGGCACACCCAGCCTCCTATCTATCCCCTGTAAGAAAATAAATTAATACAGGAGGCTTAAGAATCAAAGCTGCAATCCAGATCTTACAGCTAAGTTCTCAACGTACAAGCATTCAAGGTCTTGACGACCATCTTCAAAGCGCTCCATGGCTCGGGACCTAGTTATATGCGAGACCGTCTCCTGCCCCTTAGACCGATACACTCCCACAGAGAGGGCCTTCTCAGGGTGCCGTCGGCCGGACAATGCCGACTGGCGACACCCAGGGGAAGGGCCTTCTCTGTGGCAGGCCCTACCCTGTGGAACGACCTTCCCCCTGAACTCCGTTCCATTACTGACCTCCGCCTCTTCCGCCAGTGTTTAAAAACACATCTCTTTCATCAAGCCGGCCTAACATAACCTCCGCTGTGACTAGTATAGATAGTTTTAATTGGGGATTTTTAATTGGTTTTAGCGCAGGACTTGGTATTTAATAGGTTTTTAAATTTTTGTATTTTTGTATTATTTATATGTTATTTTAAATTCCTGTGCGCCATCCTGGGTCCTTTTGGAGAAGGGCAGGATATAAATCAAATAAATAAATAAATAAATTTAGTGACCCTTTGAAATTACGAGAGTATGGAACTAAGGAGAAATTTCCTGAATAGAGAGGGCAATCAACCAATTCAGAAGTTGTGGGTGCTCCATCACTGCAACTTTCAAAGAAGACAACTATTTGTCGGAAATGATACATGGTCTCCTACTTGATCATAGGGTTGGTCTAGAAGACCTCTAAGATCCCTTCCAATTTTGTTATTCTGTTAATATCAGCATGATCAACTACTAAGGGAACTAAGTATGTCTAGTCTAACAAAGAGAAGGACCAGGGGAGACATGATAGCAGCCTTCCAGTATCTCAGGGGTTGCCCCAAAGAAGAGGGAGTCAAGCTATTCTCCAAGGCACCTGAGGGCAGGACAAGAAGCAATGGGTGGAAACTCATCAAGGAGAGAAGCAACCTAGAACTAAGGAGAAATCTCCTGACGGTGAGAACAATTAACCAGTGGAACAACTTGCCTCCAGAAGTTGCGAATGCTCCAACACTAGAAGTTTTCAAGAAGAGATTGGACAGCCATTCAGTTCTCTTGCTTGTGCAGGGGAGGGTGGGACTAGAAGACCTCTAAGGTTCCTTCCAGCTCTGTTACATTGAGACAAGGTTTTGACTTCCTTTTTCTTCCCCCATTAGTGAAGCAGCCAGCCGTTTCTCTTGATAAATTCACACTTCTTGCCTTCCCTAATCCAATTATGCTTTACAAGGTGTTCTCATGCTAAATTCCGCAAAATTGTTTCTGATATATATATATATATATATATATATATATATATATATATATATATATATATATATATATATATATATATATATATATATATATACCCACAATTTATGTTAAGCTACTCCATGTATAATTGCTTGTCTAATCACATGCCCCTTATTTTATTTTATTTTTAATTATAGAATTAAGCCTGACACGTTTTGCTTCTTCCTTGCCCAGCGTTTTAAGGCTCATCTTTGAACCTAAAATACATATAATTACTTGAGGGCTCCATTGATATCTGTCTGTGTTTCTTTTAAAACCAATCGGCGCCCGAAAAGAAGGAAAATAACATTTAAGCTGTCTTCCTAGGCATTGGCAGAAGACTTTAGAGGTTGCTTGGCTAGCAGCATGATGAATACTTGGTTTCTGAAATGTATTATTATTTCTTTGAAAGCGAGCAATGAATTCAGGGTTCCACCAAGCCGGCATGCCAAGTGATATTCTTAAGGCGTGAAAAGTCAGCGCAGACTAGAATTTCCCAATTCCATCAGATTAATTTCTCTGGGAAAGCAAAAAAAAATAAAATAAAAATGTGTTGGCCTGCCATTGGGGAACAATAATTTAACAGAATCGCAGAGTTGGAAGGGACCTCGGAGGTCTTCTACTCCAGCGCTCACCAACGGGGGGCTCTGCGAGAAAATTTGGGTGGTCTGCAGAAAAATTATTTGCATTTTTTAGATTGCACTAAATCAGGGGGTCCTCAACCTACGGCCCCTGGGCTGGATACGTGCAATGAACGCTTGTGTTGCTGCAGAGAGTCTCCCTCTTCGGGGTCTTTTTGTGAGGGTCGGAGAGGGGCAGAAATCCCGACTTGGGGTCTGCTTCGGCCTCCTTGGGCGAAGGCTGGGGGGAAGAACCGCTGGTGGCGAAGAGCCGAAGGGCCTCGTTCCAGTGGGACTGCATCCTGGCTTGGAACTGGCTGACCATCTCAGCCCGCTGAGCCTCCAGGCGCCGGTGCCTGTCCCTGCGCTCCCGCAGGTCTTCCCTCTGCTTTGGAAAGCCTATGCTCCTAGTCCTCAGTGAGGTGCTTCTGCTGAGCCTCTTTCTTGGTCAGATCCCATTTAAGCTGAGTTGTTTTGCCAACTCTTTCTCCTGGGGGCTGCTTAGCTTCAGGAGCGGCTTCCTGTTGGGGCCCTAAGGAGCCCGGGCGGGCAGGCAGGCGAGAAGGGGGCTGGAAGGGGAGGTGCGAGTAGAGGCTGACAAGGCGCCCCTCAATGTGAGTGACATCAAGCTGGCCACGCCCACCCAATCCCATGACCACCTAGCCCCACCCACCCGGCAGCTCATTAGTATTAGTTAGTGAAGCAGCCAGCCGTTTCTCTTGATAAATTCACACTTCTTATTAGTGGTCCGCAGGATTTACAATTGTATGAATTTAGTGGCCCCTGAGGTCCAAAAGGTTGGGGACCCCTGTTCTAGTCCAACCCCCTGCTCAGCCTCTACCACTCCACACAAACGGTTGTCCAATCTCTTCTTGGACAGAGAAGAGTTGTCCATTCGCAACTTCTTGTGGCAACTTGTGAAAAATGGTCATGTCACTTTTTTCCCCCTCCAGTCAGATTAAGTCAGATTAACAGAGTTGGAAGGGACCTTGGAGGTCATGTAGTCCAACCCCCCCCTCCCCCAAGCAGGAGGCCCTACACCATTTCTGACAGAGGGCAGCCCGGTCTCTTCTTCAAAGCCTCCAGGGATGAAGCTCCCACAACTTCCAAAGGCAACTTTTGTTCCGTGGGTTGATGGTTCTCACTGTCAGGAAATTCCTCCTTATTTCCAGGTTGAATCTCTCCTTGGTCAGTTTCCATCCATTGTTCCTTGTCTGGCCTTCAAAGGTGCTTTGGAGAATAGCTTGACTCCCTCTTCTTTTGGGCAGCCCCTGAGATATTGGAAGACTGCTATCATGTCTCCCTTGGTCCTTCTTTTCATTAAACTAGACCTACCCAGTTCCTGCAACCGTTCATCGTATGTTTGAGCCTCCAGTCCCCTAGTCCTCTTTGTTGCTCTTCTCTGCCCCCTTTCTAGAGTCTCCACCTCTTTTCTACATTGTGATGACCAAAACTGGATGCAGAATTCTAGGTGCAGCCTTACACCTAGCACAGTGTGCTTCATTTGAAGTAAACATTGGTTCAGATAAGATACTGGAGGTCTAATTCGTCCTTTCTCACCAGACACGGCAGCGCATCATGTTCCCTTATTAAAAAGGGGCCATTTCAATGCCCGATGATGACAATTAGAGATGGTTTGGGTAGCCAGGCCCGTAATGGCCATGGGAGGCGGTCTTGTGTTCAGGAAGACGATCGCCATCAATCTGGGGACATTAGCCTCCGTGGGAGAATGGTCATTTGTAATCACCAGGGATCAATCGAGTTTGATTCTCCGATAATCTAATCTAAGCACTTCAAAGGCAGTAGAGTGAGACTGCAGGGCCAAAGCTGGACGTTTTGTTTTTGTTTTAAATTTGATTTTATTTTTCAAGTTTTTCCTTTCAAGACAAAGTGGGAAAGTGTTTGCGTTTGACCCAAAGACTTTTGCAAACAGGAATGGCCTGAAAAAAAGGAATGCAGGGCATTCTATGCATAAGAAATTTATTCCGCAACGCATAAATCAGTGTTTCTCATCTGTGGCAGCTTGAAGAGGTGTGGACTTCAACTCCCAGAATTCCCCAGCCAATAGCTGGGGAATTCTGGGAGTTGAAGTCCACACCTCTTCAAACTGTTGGCTGGGGAATTCTGGGAGTTGAAGTCTTCACCTCTTCAAGCTGCTGTCTGGGGAATTCTGGGAGTTGAAGTCTTCATCTCTTCAAGTTGCCAGCTGGGGAATTCTGGGAGTTGAAGTCTTCACCTCTTCAAGTTGCCAGCTGGGGAATTCTGGGAGTTGAAGTCTTCACCTCTTCAAGCTGCCGGCTGGGGAATTCTGGGAGTTGAAGTCCACATCTCTTCAAGCTGCTGTCTGAGGAATTCTGGGAGTTGAAATCCTGACCCCTTCAAGTTGCCAGCTGGGGAATTCTGGGAGTTGAAATCCTGACCTCTTCAAGTTGCCAGCTGGGGAATTCTGGGAGTTGAAGTCTTCACTTCTTCAAGCTGCCGGCTGGGGAATTCTGGGAGTTGAAGTCTTCACCTCTTCAAGCTGCCGGCTGGGGAATTCTGGGAGTTGAAGTCTTCACCTCTTCAAGCTGCCAGCTGGGGAATTCTGGGAGTTGAAGTCCACATCTCTTCAAGCTGCTGTCTGAGGAATTCTGGGAGTTGAAATCCTGACCCCTTCAAGTTGCCAGCTGGGGAATTCTGGGAGTTGAAGTCTTCACCTCTTCAAGCTGCCGGCTGGGGAATTCTGGGAGTTGAAGTCTTCACCTCTTCAAGCTGCCGGCTGGGGAATTCTGGGAGTTGAAGTCTTCACCTCTTCAAGCTGCCAGCTGGGGAATTCTGGGAGTTGAAGTCCACATCTCTTCAAGCTGCTGTCTGAGGAATTCTGGGAGTTGAAATCCTGACCCCTTCAAGTTGCCAGCTGGGGAATTCTGGGAGTTGAAGTCTTCACCTCTTCAAGCTGCCGGCTGGGGAATTCTGGGAGTTGAAGTCTTCACCTCTTCAAGCTGCCGGCTGGGGAATTCTGGGAGTTGAAGTCTTCACCTCTTCAAGCTGCCGGCTGGGGAATTCTGGGAGTTTAAGTCTTCACCTCTTCAAGCTGCCAGCTGGGGAATTCTGGGAGTTGAAGTCCACATCTCTTCAAGCTGCTGTCTGAGGAATTCTGGGAGTTGAAATCCTGACCTCTTCAAGTTGCCAGCTGGGGAATTCTGGGAGTTGAAATCCTGACCTCTTCAAGTTGCCAGCTGGGGAATTCTGGGAGTTGAAATCCTGACCTCTTCAAGTTGCCAGCTGGGGAATTCTGGGAGTTGAAATCCTGACCTCTTCAAGTTGTCAGCTGGGGAATTCTGGGAGTTGAAATCCTGACCTCTTCAAGTTGTAACTGGGGAATTCTGGGAGTTGAAGTCTTCACCTCTTCAAGTTGTCAGCTGGGGAATTCTGGGAGTTGAAATCCTGACCTCTTCAAGTTGTCAGCTGGGGAATTCTGGGAGTTGAAATCCTGACCTCTTCAAGTTGTCAGCTGGGGAATTCTGGGAGTTGAAATCCTGACCTCTTCAAGTTGTCAGCTGGGGGAATTCTGGGAGTTGAAATCCTGACCTCTTCAAGTTGCCAGCTGGGGAATTCTGGGAGTTGAAATCCTGACCTCTTCAAGCTGCCGGCTGGGGAATTCTGGGAGTTGAAATCCTGACCTCTTCAAGTTGTCAGCTGGGGAATTCTGGGAGTTGAAGTCTCCACCTCTTCCAGTTGTCATGGTTGAGAAAGGCTGACACACACACAGGAAATTTAACTTTGGATGAACAAAAGCAACTTCTGAATTGGGCAAATGAAGGGAAAGGCACTTAAAATAGCACGCGTGAAAATCTGCGTTTTAGGCAGGCTATTTATACAGTAAAAGAGTTTTAAAGGAACAGGAAAGAAAGAAAGAGCTGTTCTCGTCTCTCCCAGCTTGCCACAGAAATAGAGGAAACCCATCTCGAAAGGCGCGTTCTGATTTACGTAGCACGAACCAACTTTAATCATTATTAACTACAAAGGAGGCAACTTTCAAACGTGGCTTAATTCTTGGTGGAATCACAGCAGGGGCGTCTGCTATAGGCATATTCAGCGGTGAGATTCAGCCGGTTCGGACTGGATCGGGCGAACCGGATGCTAATTTTACATCTGGTTCACCGAATCGGTAGTTGCAAGAACTGGCTGGCCTCGCCCATCCCACCTGTCTCCTCCTCGGAGTCTCCACGTTGCCCATTCATCATGCCAGGTAAGGGCATGGCCCGCACGAAGGCTCTGGGACAGGTGGGTTGATGCAGCATTACTCCCAGTTCGGTGCGCAAACCTTTTTGCATGCGCAGGACCGAAAATCAAGATGGTACCACCGAGGATAGAAATGGTTCAGGGGCGTGGCAGGCCACTATACTATCTACTCGGCCGAACCAGGCCGTACTGGTAGGAACCCACCTCTGGGAGGTTGAAAAAAGGACCTCTCAGAAGTCCGGAAATGGGCCCGTTTTCCCCTTCCCGGAGGCTAGGGGACTCCCCCCCTTGCTGTGGTGCAGGAGGCCAGTTAGGCCACGCCCCCCATGGCCACACCCACCCAGCAACCAGGCCAAGAACCGGTTGCTAATTTTTTTCAATCCCACTCCTGTAAATGAATTCGATTTAGAAAATATTCTGCTTCTGCTAAATGCGAGAGCCAGTACACGGGGGACCGTTTGATTAGCTCGAAGCGGCAGCAGCATTGAAAAAGTGACTTAGGGCCAGTCCTCGCACTTACAACCATTGCAGTCTCCTAGGTCATATGATTAACCTTTGGGGGCATGGCAAGCAGCATGTATTTGTGACACTTGCATTGTCCTCATAAGATCCTCTTTTTGTGACCATCTCAGAAAGCTTCCGCAAAGAAAAAGCCAACCGGGGGGTGGGGCGGGGAGCCAGATCCACTTAACGACCGCATGATTCACTTAACGACTCAGTGATTCCCTTAACAACTGTGGCCTAAAGGGTCATAAGAATTCACTTTAACAACCGTCTCGCCTAGCAATGGACATTTTGCGCTCGTAAGTCGAGGCATCGTATTCTTTCTATACAAGCAGCCCTCAATTTATAAACACTTCATTTAGCGACCGTTCAAAGTTATCATGGCACTGCCAAAAGGGACTTATGACCGGTTTCACACTTTACGACCGTTGCAGCATTTCCAATGGTCATGTGACGATAATTCAGCCGCTGGGCAACTGACTCGTACTTATAATAATAATAATAATAATAATAATTTTAATTTATATCCCGCTCTCTCTCCCCAAGGGGACTCGAGGCGGGGCACAGGCAATTAAAAATACAAATAAACCACAAACAAATACAAAATACAGAGTTAAAAATAGATTAAATAGATCCTGCGCTAAAACCCATAAACTAAACTAAAAATTACCCCTAAAAAACCCTAACCTAAAAAGAGACTACCCAAGGCCGGTCAGACGAAAAAAGTGCGTCTTTAATTTAAGTGGAAGGAGCGGAGGTCCGTGGTTGTCCTGATATCGGGGGGAAGGTCATTCCAGAGGGCTGGGCCCGCCACAGAGAAGGCCCTTCCCCTGGGTGCCGCCCGCTGACAAAGTCTAGTGGACGGCACCCGGAGAAGTCCCTCTCTGTGGGAGCGAATCGGCCGTGAGGATGTATGGGGCAGGATCCGATCCCGCAGGTAGCTAGGTCCCGAGCCATGGAGCGCTTTGAAGATGGTAATTAACACCTTGAAGCGCACCCGGAAGACGACAGGTAGCCAGTGCAGCTCGCGCAACAGCGGTGTTACATGGGCAAACCTAGAGGTGCCCATAATTGCTCGCGCGGCTGCATTCTGGACCAACTGAAGCCTCCGGGTACACCTCAAGGGGAGCCCCATGTAGAGAGAGTTGCAATAATCCAGTCGGGATGTCACGAGAGCATGAGTGACTGTGCGAAGGGCGTCCCGATCCAATAGGGGGCGCAACTGGCGTACCAGGCGAACCTGGTAAAACGCCCTCCTGGCCACGGCTGTCACTTGATCTTCCATGGACAGCCGGGTATCCAGGAGGACACCCAAGTTGCGCGCCCCATCCACAGGGGCAAGATGTTCGCCCCCTATGGCCAGCGTTGGAGAGAGCTGGTTGAATCGGGCAGCCGGAAACCACAGCCACTCGGTCTTGGTCGGGTTGAGCCTAAGTCCGTTACTTCCCATCCAGATCCGCACGGCTTCCAGGCACTGGCACATCACCGCTACGGCATCGTTGGGGTGGTTTGGGGTAGATATGTACAGCTGGGTGTCATCAGCGTACAGGTGGTACTCTACCCCAAAACCACGGATGATCTCGCCCAGCGGCTTCATGTATGCGTTAAACAGGAGAGGCGAGAGGACCGACCCCTGAGGCACCCCGCATGTGAGGGGTCTCGGGGTCGACCTCTGCTCTCCTGCCCGCACAAATTGCGATCGGCCAGAGAGGTAGGAGGAGAACCACCGTAAAACGGTGCCTCCCACCCCCAACCCCCCCAGCCGATGCAATAGGATACCATGGTCGATGGTATCGAAAGCCGCCGAGAGGTCTAATAGGACCAGGATGGAGGAACATCCCCCATCTCTGGCCCTCCAGAGATCATCTACCAACGCGACCAATGCCATCTCGGTGCTATGCCCGGGCCGAAAGCCGGACTGGCGCGGATCTAGATAGTCAACTTCCTCCAGGTGACGGGGAAACTGTTGTGCCACCACACTCTCAACAACCTTCGCCAAGAAGGGAAGGTTGGAGACTGGACGGTAGTTGTTCAAAAGAGCTGGGTCCAAAGAGGGCTTCTTGAGGAGGGGCCTCACCATGGCCTCTTTTAGGGAGGCAGGCAAGGAACCCTCACTCAAGGATGCGTTGACAACCTCTTGGAGCCAGCCTCGTGTCACCTCCCAGGATGCCAGTACAAGCCAGGAGGGGCACGGGTCCAATAAACATGTGGTGGCTCGCAGTCGCCCACGTAGCCTGTCCATATCCTCGGAAGTAACGGAGTCAAACTCCTCCCAAACAAGATCTCTCTCGTGGCATCCCACTGGGCCATGAATGGGGGTTAGCTCACTCTGTATCTGGGCGGTTTTCTCCTGCAGAAAAATCACAAATTCCTCTGCTCTACCCTGTAGCGGGGCTTCCCGTTCCCTCTGTTGAAGGAGGGAGCGGGTCACCCTAAACAGGGCGGCAGGGCGGTTTTCTGCGGATGCTATGAGAGTGGCACAATGATGACGTTTGGCCACCCTCAGCGCCACAATGTAAGTCCGTAAATGGGCTCTTACCTGTGTCCGGTCAGATTCAGAGCGGCTAGCCCTCCATCTTCTCTCTAGGCATCTCTTGCGGCGTTTCATCACCCGCAGCTCCTCAGTGAACCAAGGAGCCAGGGTGGTTCGCCGCCGCGAGAGAGGCCGCAAGGGCGCGACCCGATCTAAGGCTCCCACGGCCGCACTATTCCATGCGGCCGTGAGGTCCTCCATCGGGGCGCGGGTCAGGGATACAGGAAATGGCCCAAGCGCTGTCTGGAACCCATCCGGGTCCATCAAGCGCCTGGGGCGGTACCAGATTGGTGACTCTGGTTCCGCCTCCCCGCGGAGGGGAGCAGCGGTCGGAAAGTCGAGCCGGAGAAGTGAGTGGTCTGACCATGACAAGGGTGTGATGACTATATCCCCTGTACCCAGATCACTTTTCCATTGGCCCGAGACGAAGATGAGGTCCGGCGTATGTCCACCCTCGTGGGTGGGGCCCTGAATTACTTGGGTCAGGTCCATGGCCGTCATGGAAGCCATGAACTCCCGAGCTACCACGGATGATTCGCCCAACGATGGCAGGTTAAAGTCCCCCATGACTATAAGTCTGGGGGTCTCCACTGCCACCGTAGCGATCACCTCCAGGAGCTCGGGCAGGGCTGCTGCTACATAGCGGGGAGCCAGGTATACAACCAGCAAGCCCAACTGCCTCCCTAGGCCCCACTTCACGCAGAGGGACTCACAGCCAGAAGTCTGAGGCACAATGGTCTCTCTCGGCTCAAGGCCTTCCTTAATAATGACCGCTACCCCACCACCCCTGCCTAGGGCCCGCGGCTGATGAAATGCGCGGTAGCCTGGTGGGCACATTTCAACGAGGGGATGTCCTCCCTCGTGGCCCAACCAGGTCTCCGCAATTCCTACCAGGTCCGGCTCCCCCTCTGACACAAGGTCACTAATGAGGGGGGCTTTGTTGACAACGGACCTGGCGTTGCAAAACATCAGCCGCAGACCCTGGCTCTGTATTCCCTGGCCACCTAGCCTGCGGGGGTTGTGGCACCCAACCGTTTGTAACCAACGGCTACGTGCCTCCAACCGGGAGGAAGGAACTTGTCTCCCCTCGGCCCTGCCCCTCCCCACGACCCTCTGGATGGAGAAGCCCTCCACCGGAATGACTTGTGTTTCCCCCCTCTTAACGGAACCATCCGCCTCCCTCCGTCGTCTGCTGGCTCGGCCCGTTCCCTTCTGGCTAGCCTCAACCTGTCTAAACCCTCCCTCCTCCCTGGTACCCCCTAAAACAGACAACAGCTTTTTTACTAAAAAACCCCTACACCTGCGCTTTCGCCACTTCTCCTGACTTACTAGTCCCTCATCAAAGTGTGCCCTTGATAACACAGCGGGCCATACCTGCGAGAGGGGGGACTCTCGCAGCAAGAGAAGGCAGGCCCTTGAGTACATGCTAGGTAATACAGAGACCACGCTGGATAAAAGGTTAAGATATTAAATAAGGTGCAAAAGATGGTAATAAATAGATAGATAAATAAATAAATAAATAAATAACTTATGACGGTCGCAGTGTCCAAGGGGTCACGGGATCCCTTTTTGCGACCTTCTGACAAGCAAAGTCGATGGGGGGAAAGACAGATTCCCTTAACAGCAAGGTTACTGCCTTAACAACCGCAGTGATTCACTTAACAACAGCGGCAAAAAAATAAAAAAAAGAGGTCGTAACAGACCACACATTGAAAATGGATTTTTCACATGTTATAAAATAAAATAAAATAAAAACTTGCTGGAGAAAAAGAAAGTCGTAACATGGGGCGGGGGAGGGGGGGAAATTAACCACCGTCTCACCTAAGAGCAGGATTTTTCGGGCTCAACGGTGGTCGTAAGTTGAGGACTCCCTGAATAGGTGGAAATGCCTGTTTCTAAATGAGCATAAAATCGTTTGGCATTCCTCCAAGCCTTCAAGACTCAACCTCCCAACCTCCAGCAGCCAAATGTGATTAAAACTTTAGATCCTTTTTTTTTTTACAAAAAATAAAATAAAATCCTTCAGCCCTGCAGTATTATTACTTTTTTTTTTTTTTTTTGCTAAAGTCACAGGCTAATTGGACGGTTGGATGTAGATATTTTCCCTTGCATTTGGCTAAGGCTGCGCTTGTCAGAGTTCCACTGCTGATTCCATTCTGCCTTAATTGGAGAGTTTAGCTTAGATGTTTGCTCCAGAGGGAAGGGTTAACATTATTCGCTTTTCATAGCTGTCCCTGCAATGTATGACACTGGCTGGATACCCGTGCACTGCTACGAAACTAGATTGGTTAATATAAAGGCAACTGGCAGTTGGGACAGAGTTCTTTTCAGGTGGGGTGGGGGAGTAGAATGTCTAAACTCCCAGCCCAGAAGCTGGATGAGTCACACACGCTGGTCATGCCCACTCCCGGTTTAGCAAAGGGGTAGAATCAGAAGGTGTTAATATAAAGGCAACTGGCAGTTGGAACAGAGTTCTTTTCAAGTGGGGTGGGGGAGTAGAATGTCTAAACTCCCAGCCCAGAAGCTGGATGAGTCACACATGCTGGTCATGCCCACTCCCGGCTTAGGGGTAGCATCAGAAAGTGTTAATATAAGGCAACTGGCAGTTGGAACAGAGTTCTTTTCAGGTGGGGAGGGGGAGTAGAATGGCTAACTTCTTAACATCAGAGTGTGTTACTATAATATTGCCCACTCCAGGCTTAGCAAAGGGGTAGCATCAGAGCATGTTAATATAAGCCAACTGGCAGTTGGAACAGAGTTCTTTCCAGGTGGGGAGGGGGAGTAGAATGTCTAAACTCCCAGCCCGCAGGCCAAATGAGTCACATGCTGGCCACACCCACTCCTGGCTTAGCCAAGGGGTAGCAACAGAGCATGTTAATATAAGGCAACTGGCAGTTGGAACAGAGTTCTCTTCAGTTGGGGAGGGGGAATAGAACGGCTAACTTCTTAACATCAGAGTGTGTTAATATAATATTGTATAAGAAATTAGCCAATAACCTGGCGTTGCCAAGGTATTTATAGATGTCCAAGCATTGGTCTGACAGGGAGCCATTGGGAGGGGCCTTTCTTTCCCCTACTCCCATGCCCCATCATCCCTGCCTTCTCCCTTCCCACTCACACACACTCCTCTTTCCCACCCTGTCTACAATCCTGGCACTTTGCCCCAAATCCATCAGGCACTTCCTCATTGGTCCCCTGGAGGGTGAAGGTCACAGCTGGCTTTTAAGGAAGATATGAAGGAACTGACATCACAAACAATTGCTGCTCTAGGATGCCGCACTCGCTCTCCTTAATGGCCCAGGCATTCCAGAGTTATGCTGGAACACGAACACGAACACACACACACACACACACACACACACACACACACACAGGGGTGTCTTACATATATATACACACATGTTCTAGGCACAGCTAGGCAATCAATCAATCTCCAATTCTACACGGAGAACTACTATGAAGGTAATACACAATTAGAGAGATACACGAGGAGAGAGATACACCCTCACATGGTCTCTCTTATATATACAGCTTCTTAAAGTGGCAGTAACCCTGCTGGCTCATCCTCATGCCATCATCTCGGTTTACAACCTTACCGCAGCTGGTCAGCTATTAAACCGTCATTAGCCTGAGGCAACGGCTTTACTAGCTTAACTACCCTGATTCCTTGAATGGCAGTGACAAGAAAGGTTGTAGAACGAGGCAAAACTCAACTTAGCAAACGTTTCATGTAGCAACAGGAATCGGGGACTCCATTGGCTCATACGTTGAGGACTCCCCCCCCCCCACATTGTAGAACCAGCATCCTGGCTCACCGAACGAGCAAGATCATGGGACCCTTCACGTGTCCGAAATCACGCGTGGCTCCCAGCGTTCATTTCTTCCACTCCGTGTTCCCGTTGTGGAGAAATTTATCTCCACTTCCTGCACAGTTGCCAAGATTCAGCACAGCCGAACGTTGCGAAGCCTTGTTGCCAAACAGCCTCGTGATTTATTTACTCCTTGCTGGACGTATAACTTGAAATCTTCGGAGGATTTATTTCAAACTTTGTAAGCCAGCCAATGGGAAAAGAGAGAGAGAGAGAATATGATCTAAAAGAAAAGAGGCACAGGGGTTTTTCTTTCCCCACAGCCATTAAAAACATAAAACAAATATGAAGGCACGGCTCTACTCTGAAAGAGCGAGATAGATAATTTGACGGCTGGAATTTATTCTCAACAGCCAAGGTGGTTAAAATACCGTATTTTTCGGAGTATAAGACGCACCCTTTTCCCTCAAAAAAGAGGGAGAAAATCTGGGTGCGTCTTATACACTAAATGCAGCATTTTTGGCCTCCTGAAACTTGGCCACCTTTGCAAAAATGGTCTTGCACAGCCTTTAGGAGGCTTCCAGAGTGCTCCTGGGGGTTGGGGAGGGCAGAAATAAGTGAGAATTTGGGCTGTTTTTTGCTTGTTTTGGCCCCCCAGTCCTCAGGAGCACTCTATAAGCCTCCTAAAGGCTATGCATGCCCCTTTTTTGACAAAAAAAACCAAACCCATTTCCACGAAAAACAGACCATATTGGGGAGGTCTGCAGAGTGCAAAAACCTTTTTTTTTAAAAAAAATTTGCCTCTTCAAAATCTTAGTGCGTCTTATACTCCATTGCGTCTTATATTCTGAAAAATACGGTATATCTTAGCTTTCCATCGGAAGTTATTTCTTTATACCAGGGATGTCAAAGTCAAGGCCCGGGGGCCGGATCTGGCCCGGGGGGTGCTTAAATCTGGCCCCTGGGGTTGCCTTCGCTGGAAACAGCGAAGGACTCACGCCCCCAACATGAGTGATGTGAAGCTGGCCATACCCACCCTGGCCACGCCACGCCTAACCCCCCAGTTCAAACACAAGCCTGACGCAGTTCTCAAATCGAGTTTGACACCCCTGCTTTACACGCCCTAACCCTAGTGGTGTTATGACTGTTCTTCCTATTTCTCACTCCTAAATTTGACTCCTTCCTTTTATTCAAAGGATCCGTTTACATAAAACAAAGAAGCATAGAGTTGGAAGGGGCCTTGGAGGTCCTCTAGTCCAACCCCCTGCCCAGGCAGGAGACCCTATAACATGCTAGGCTCATGGTTGCCTAATCTCTTCTTTAAAACTTCCAGTGTTGGAGCATTCACAACGTCTGGAGGCAAGTCGTTCCAACCGTTTTTACTGTTGGAAATTTTCTCCTCAGTTCTAGGTTGCTTCTCTCCTTGATTAGTTTCCATCCACTGCTTTTTGTTCTACCCTCAGGGTAGAAGGGATAACCACAGCTCTGTAGACTTCGGGCGTTGTGGAGATACAGACACGGGGTTGAATCTAGAACATAGAATCATAGGGCTGGAAGAAACCTTGGAGGTCTTCTAGTCCAGCCCCCTGCTCGAGCAGGAGACCCAATCCCATTTCAGACAAATGGCCGTCCAAACTCTTCTGAAAAACCTCCAGGGATGAAGCACCCACAACCTCTGGAGGCAAGGTGTTCCACTGGTTAATTGATCTCATTGCTGGGAATTTTCTCGTTCGTTCTCGGTTGCTTCTCTCCTTGATGAGTTTCCACCCATTGCTTCTTGCTCTGCCCTCAGGGGCTTTGGAGAATAGTTCTTGGATGCATCTTCACTACAGAATCCAGGATTCAAATCCATAAAGAGAAGGAATGACCACAGCTCTGTGGACTTCGGGTGTTGTGGAGATACAGACATGGGGTTGAATCTAGAACATAGAATCATAGGGTTGTACGAAACCTTGGAGGTCTTCTAGCCCAGCCCCTTGCTCAAGCAGGAAACCCAATACCATTTCAGACAACTGGTTGTCCAATCTCTTGTTGAAGACCTCCAGTGATGGAGCACCCACAACTTTTGGTGGCAAGCTGTTCCCCTGGTTAATTGTCCTCACTGTCAGGAAACTCCTCCTTAGTTCCAGGCTGCTTCTCTCCTTGATGAGTTTCCATCCATTGCTTCTTCTCCTGCCTTCTGGGGCTTTGGAGAATAGGTGGACCCCTCTTCTCTGGGGTAGCCCCTCAAATGCTGGAAGACAGCTGCCCCATCTTCTGTAGTTCTTTGAAAGAGAGATGGGTATCTGTCTGTCTCTATCTCTCTCTGTGCCTCTCTCTGTCTCTCTCTCTCTCTCTCGGTCTCTCTCTCTCTGTCTCTCTCACTCTCTCTCGGTCTGTCTCTCTCTCTATCTCTCTCACTCTCTCTCGGTCTGTCTCTCTCTCTGTCTCTCTTGGTCTCTGTCTCTCTGCCTGCCTGTCTCTCTCTCTCTCTCTGTTTCTCTCTGTCTCTCTGCCTGTCTGTCACTCTCTCTCTCTCTCTCTCGGTCTCTCTCTCTCTCTCGGTCTCGGTCTCTCTGCCTGCCTGTCTCTCTCTCTGTTTCTCTCTATCTCTCTGCCTATCTCTCTTACTCTGCTTGTCACTCTCACTCTGCCTGTCTCTCTCTCTTTCTCTCTCTCTCTCTCTCTCTCTCTGTCTCTCTCAAACACACACACACACACACAACACAGCACACATATACACAGATGGGTCTCTTCCAGCTCCAGGGTGATTCCCAAACAAACTGCAATTACTTCCAGCCGGCGGGCTTTGCGCTCCGTTGGCGCGGAAGGCAAGCGGTTGGGGCAAGCGGCAGGCGGACGAGCTCAGAACAAATGGCCCCGCCCGTTATCTTGACGCAGCTCCCTGGGTTAGAGCAAAGGCAAGCCACGAGAACCACCTCCGATTAGGCGGCAGCCGAGGGGCCACGGCCCCAGGGGAGGGTGCTATGTGAATTTCAGCCCGGGGTTAGGGATGCGCGCCAGGCTGGCGTTGAATTGCACGGCGTCAGGACAAGGGGAGAGGCTGGATGGGGTCACTCTAAAAATCTAGTTTGTCCCCCCCGCTTCTCCTCCTCCAGAACCCTTCCGTAGCCTGGCAATGGATTTCCATGCACACAGACGTTGTGGTATTGTGGAGAAGACGAGGATGACGCTCCACAAGGAAGGATAGAGGAAGCCTACTGTGTTTCCCCTAAAATAAGACAGGGTCTTATTTTCTTTTGACCCCCGAAATAAGCGCTTGGCCTTATTTTTGGGGAGGTCTTATTATTTTTGAGGTGCAGGAGGTGGCGAGCGGGGTCACCTCATGGCTGCTGCTGTGGTGCAATATTTTCTGGGAGGGCTTATTTTTGGGGAAGGGCTTATTTTCAGGGAAACCGGGCATACAAATACAAGATTTCCAGTTGAACATTTGCTGGGCTAAAGAGGCTCAGGCGATCTTGTGTATCTATACACCGGGAGTATTTTGACTAATCAAGTCTAGTTTACTTATATCTCATTTTTATGATTATGTTTAGGATGCAGTGAGTAAGGCACCAGCCTAGAAACCACGAGAGTGGTAAGATAGATAGATAGATAGATAGATAGATGGATGGATGGATGGATGGATGGATGGATGGATGGACGGACGGACGGACGGACGGATGAATGAATGGATGAGAGACAGACAGACAGACACCAAGACACATTGATGAACGAATGGCTTAATGGACGGACAGACAGACAGTCTCAGAAAGACAGTCAGATGGAAATAGATATGACTGATGGATAGAAGGATAAGTACGAGAGAGAGAGAGAAAGGAAGAAAGAGAGAGAAAGAGAGGCAGAGAGAGAGAGAAACAGACAGACAGACATGGATGAATGAATGGATGAGCAAGAGAGACAGAAAGACAGACAGAGAGAGAGACAGACAGAGAGACAGAGACATGGATGAATGAACGGATGAGAGAGAGAGAGAGAGAGACAGAGACATGGATGAATGAACGGATGAGAGAGACAGACAGAGAGAGAGAGACAGAGACAGAGAGAGAAAGACAGACAGACAGAAACATGGATAAATGAATGGATGAGAGAGACAGACAGACAGACAGACAGATGGAAATAGATATGATTGATGGATAGAAGGATAGGTATGAGAGAGAGAGAGAGAGAGAGGAAGGGAGGGAGGGAGGAAGGGAGGGAGAGAGAGAGAGAGAGAAACAGAGGGAGTCAACTTTCCCAGCTGCTTTCTGACAAGCGAAGTCACTGATTCCCTTAACAACCCACCCAACACATATAAACAACTCTGGAGATTCACTTAACAAAGGGGGGCAAAAATGGGGGGGGGGCAAATCTCATTGGACCGCTGCCTCGCTTAGCAACAGGAAATCCCTAAGAGTCCTCTGGCCACGGGGAGGGCATCCCTCTAAGGACCACCTCTAGGCGTGTGTTTGGACGAAGCGACAGTCACAGTCTGCTGCAGACAACACCGGGACCGTCTCTCGAGCTCCTATCACCCCACAAAACGCCACGTGGTAGGAAGCCGGTTGCTAACATCTCCACTCCGTCTTAGCGAGAGCAGTTGCCGGGCTGCTATTTTTTGACAGAAACCTGGCACCTCCTTCCTTCCCCTCCATCTCCCAGAAAACATCGCAAAGGCTCGACTGTCATCACGCAACACGTCTCCCCATCTGGCAACGGGAGTGATCGACCAGGCGTGTGTGTGTGTTTGTGTGTGTAATGTTGGCCTGTTGTGTTTTGCCTTCGCACTGTCTCCGTAATTCTGGGAAGGGGTGTGTGTGTGTGTGTGTGTGTGTGTGTGTGTGTGTGAAGGAATCTAGGCTAGCTGCCAAATCTTGTTCCCTGCACGGCATCGGTCAGCAGCCGAGGGTTGGTTGAGGGGCTCGCCCGCTGTTGACCCCTGACCTCCTGCTGTCTCGGCCAGACTCTCAGCATCTGGGCTCTCAGAGGACGGCTTCGCTCATCCTGACGGTAGAGTCAGCCCGGCGTTTTTGAGTCATTAATATGAGTAGTAAGGAAGGAGTTGGACCATAAGGAAGGCTGAGCGCCAAAGAATGGAGGCCTTTGAACTCTGGGGCTGGAGAAGAAGACTCCTGCATTGAGTCCCTTGGACTGCAAGGCCATCCAACCGGTCAGTCCTGGAGGAGATCCACCCTGGCTGCTCTTCAGAAGGCCAGATCCTGAAGAGGACACTCAAAGGCTTTGGCCACCTAATGAGAAGGAAGAAGGACTCCCTGGAGAAGAGCCTCATGCTGGGAATGATGGAGGGCAAGAGAAGAAGAAGGGGACGGCAGAGAAGGAGGAGGCTGGATGGAGTCACCGAAGCAGCCGGCGTGAGCTTCAATGGACTCCAGAGGATGGTAGAGGACAGGAAGGCCTTGAGGAACGTTCTCCATGGGGTCACGATGGGTCAGACACGACTTTGCAATTAACAACAACAAAGAAGGAGTTCCCAGAACTAGCATTTGAAGTGGTAGCCTCAAGACGTCCATCATGGTTTATTATTTCACCCCCCCAAAAAAGTTTTGCTAATGCTCTGGTCAACTTCCATCCATTATCGCAGAGACATCTTGGAGAATGTTGAAGTTGTAAATTGTTAAGAGAGGACAGAGGTCCAGTTTTTACAAAGGAGAACCTACAGATCCCTTTGATGTCAAAGAGAATTACTAGAATACGGTAGATCAGTCTTTCCCAACTTTGGTGACCCAAAGATATCTGAACTTCCACATCCAGGGCTTGTCCAGGGAATTCTGGGAGTTGAAGTCTAGCTATACAGATACAGATTGACAGAGTTGGAAGGGACCTAGTAGGTCATCTCATCCAACCCCTCTCTCCTGACCTCTTCTGTGTTTCATATTACCGTATTTTTGGAGTATAAGACGCACCTTTTTCCCTTCAAAAAAGAGGGTGAAAATCTGGGTGCGTCTTATACACTGAATACAGCATTTTTGGCCTCCCGAAACCCCATTTGCAAAAAATGCCCATCCATAGCCTTTAGGAGGCTTCCACAGTGCTCCTGGGGTCTGGTGAGGGCAGAAATGAGCGAAAAAACAGCCTGTTTTCTGCTTGTTTGTGCCCCCCAAGCCCCCGGGAGCACTCTATAAACCTAAACGCCATGCATGCTCTTTTTTTGACAAAAGATGGGGCCATTTCCACGAAAAACAGGCTGTTTTGGGGATGTCTGCAGAGCAAAATCTTGGGGCGTCTTATATTCTGATGCGTCTCATGCGGCAAAAAATGCGGGACTTCAGCTCTGCCCCTCCCGCCATCCTTTCAAATTCCCAAATTCACAAAGGACATCTGGATGGAGTACTACGGCTTCTTCTCCAAAACTGGATTTTGGCAAGGAGCGAGAAAGAACAAAGATTGGCATCAAGACAAAAATAAATAAATAAATAAATAAATAAATAATTTAATTTAATTTATAACTCTCTCTCTCTCCCCGAAGGGACTCGAGGCGGGGCACAGGGAAATTAAAAATGCATATAAAACCACAAACAATACAGTATTAAAAAAGAATTAAACTAAACCCTGCGCTAAAATCCCATGTTAAAACTAAAACAAACCCCCCAAAAACCCCTAAAAACAGTTAAGTTATCCCAGGCCGGCCAAGCAAAAGAAATGTGTTTTTAATTTTTGACGGAAGGAGCGGAGGTCCGTAGTTGTTCTAATATCAGGGGGAAGGTCGTTCCAGAGGGTCGGGCCCGCCACAGAGAAGGCCCTTCCCCTGGGCGTCGCCCGCTGGCACAGCCTAGTGGACGGCACCCGGCGAAGTCCCTCTCTGTGGGAGCGAATCGGCCGCAGGGACGTATGGGGCAGGATGCGATCCTGCAGATAGCTAGGTCCCGTGCCATGGAGCGCTTTGAAGATGATAACCAACACCTTGAAGCGCACCTGAAAGACGACAGGCAGCCAATGCAGCTTGCGCAGGAGCGGTGTTACATGGGAAAACCTCGAGGTTCCCATAATTGCCCACGCGGCTGCATTCTGGACAAGCTGAAGTCTTCGGGTGCACCTCAAGGGGAGCCCCATGTAAGAGAGCATTGCAGTAGTCCAGTCGGGATGTCACGAGGGCATGAGTGACTGTGCAAAGGGCACCCCGGTCCAGTAGGGGACGCAACTGGCGGACCAGGCGGACCTGGTAAAACGCCCTCCTGGCTACGGCTGTCACTTGATCTTCCATGGACAGCCGTACATCAAGGAGGACGCCCAAGTTGCGTGCCCCATCCACAGGGGCTAGATGTTCGCCCCCTATGGCCAGTGATGGAGTCAACTGGCTGTACCGGGATGCCGGAAACCACAGCCACTCGGTCTTGGACGGGTTGAGCCTGAGTCTGTTACTTCCCATCCAGACGCCAAGATTGGCGTCAAGACAGAAGAAGAAGGTAGGGAGAGAAACCCACAAAGAGAAACAGCCTGGGACGGACAATTGCCAAGCGCCGTTTCTCAACCTCTGCAGCTTTGAGGGATGCGGACTTCCATCCCTGCAAGTTCTCTCAGGTTAACATTTTCCCACAAGAGGAAACGCATAGCAGAATAATAGAATGCGCGACAGGCCGGAGAGCCAAAAGAAAAGATGGCTGCAGGCAGGGAAGTCCTGCAGAACTCCTGCAAACGAGGACTTCTCTCTTCCCAACATTTTTTGGAAGCTAGCAAGAAACTTTGTGTGGTGGAGCAGCTGTCTGGGGAGGGGGGGGGAACCCCAGGCCTTGAAGAGCTTTAACTAATTAGACACCACAGGAAGAGTGATTTTCCCAACCTTCGTTGTCGTTTTCCTTCCGAGGATCTAAAACTAACCTCTCCTAAATTCTGGAGGACATCCGTTACGTTTATGGGGCCCTCCGGAGTGTCAACTGGAGATGACAGGCTCAGGGCCAGCTGTTCGGAGCAGCCCTGTAAGCACTGAACAGCCTGGCTGGGGAAGCCGAAACAATGAAAGCTGATTGCAATTAGAATGACGCCCGCCACAGAGTTGACTGCTAATGAGACGATGTGGAGAGACGCAGGGGCTTCGGGAGAAGAAACGGCGAATGAACGGAAGGCGCTTTCGCGACGAGCAGAGTGACAATCACGGCGGAATCAAGAGGCCGAGAAGGGACTCTTCAAAATCCCTCTCTGGATCAAGAGAGGTTCTTGAGATCGTCCACAAGCGCTCCGGACAGACAATCCTTATGGGGGAAGCCCATAAAAGTAAGGTTCTACATTTAGGCAACCAAAACGAAATGCACAGGGACAGGATAGGTGGGACCTTGCTCAATAGTAGCAACTGTGAGAGGGATCTTGGAGTCTTAGTGGACAACCATTTAGATAGGAGGCAGCCGTGGGCAGCAGCTGCCAAAAAAGCCAACCCAGTTCTAGGCTGCATAAACAGAGGGAGAGAATCAAGATCACATGAAGGGTTAATACAACTTTACAAGGCCTTGGGAACGCCGCACTTGGAATATGGCATTCAGTTTTGGTCGCCACAATGTAGAAAAGATGTGGAGACTCTGGAAAGAGTGCAGAGAAGAGCAACAAAGATGATTAAGGGACTAGAGACTAAAACATATGAAGAACGGTTGCAGGAGCTGGGTATGTCTAGTTTAATGAAAAGAAGGACCAGGGGAGACATGATAGCAGTGTTTCAATATCTCAGGGGTTGCCCCAAAGAAGAGGGAGTCAAACTATTCACCAAGGCACCTGAGGGCAGAACAAGAAGCAATGGGTGGAAACTAATCAAGGAGAGAAGCAACTTAGAACTAAGGCGAAATTTCCTGACAGTTAGAACAATTAATCAGTGGAACAGAAGTTGCCTCCAGAAGTTGTGAATGCCCCAACCCTGGAAGTCTTTAAGAAGTTGTTGGATAGTCGTTTGTCTGAAACGGTATAGGGCTTCCTGCCTAGGCAGGGGGTTGGACTAGAAGACCTCCAAGGTCCCTTCTAACTGCTATTGTATTATTGTAAGCTCTGCAAGATTTTCCAAGGCACCCGAAGGCCAGACAAGGAAGAATGGATGGAAACGGACCAAGGAGAGATTCAACCCGGAAATAAGGAGAAATTTTCTGACCATGAGAACAATCAACCCATGGAAGAGAAGTTGCAGGAGCTTCATCTCTGGAAGCTTTCAAGAAGAGATTGCACAGCCATCTGTCAGAAATGGTGTAGCATCTCCTGCTTGGGCTGGGCTGGGGGGTTGGACTAGATGACCGACAGGGTCCCTTCCAACTCTGTTAACCTGCTAGAATCTGTTAGGAGGAAGTCCGCACATCTCAAGAGTTGCAGAGGTTGAGAAACACCGCTCTACAATTCTCCATCCCCAGACCGTGTTTCTCTCAACGGTCTCTCTGTCGCCCTTCTTCCATATGCTCTTTGTTCTTGCTCGCTGTTGCCGAAATCCAATTTCGGAGGAGAAGAAGAAGCAGCAGCAGCGGTGCTCCAGATGTCCTTTGTTCATCTGGAAATATTGAAAGGATCACAGGAGGAGCAGAGCTGAAGTAATAGGCGACACGGAGGAGGTCAGGAGATGCAACCGAGTAGCCTTTGAAGCAAATCTTTCCCCATGCTTCCTTCGCAATTCAGGACTGGCACGCAGTGTGTGCCTCAGTGAAGAGACACACTCATAAAGTCTCAATCTTACCCCTTTCCCCCCCATCTGCTTTTGACAAGAGACATAACTTTTCTTATTTTTCTGGCCAGGATGAGACAGGCTGCAGATGTGTTGGGATTGCAACGCCCCAAATAATTCCCAGACTGGGGAAAACAGAGAGGAGAAATCGTCTACACGTAGGAGGCCAATGTAGATCTCTTCTCACAGATAGTCCTTGATTTACCACTAGTGCATTTAGATGGCTGACCAACCGCACTCAACGTGTAGTCCTCCACGGAACTGCATCTACATGGAGGGAAGTATGCAGTGGAGCCCCCCAAGGCTCTGTTTTAGGCCCAGTACCCTTCAACATCTACTAATTTACTTGGAGTTCAGTAAGGCATTTGATAAAGTAGACCATAACCTACTACTAGATAAAGTAGGAAAATGTGGGTTAGACAGCATCACCACCAGATGGATTCGTAACTGGCTGACCAACCACATTCAACATGTAGTCCTCAATGGAACTGCATCTACATGGAAGGAAGTATGCAGTGGAGTCCCCCAAGGCCCAGTACTCTTCAACATCTTCCTCAATGATTTGGACGAGGGAATAAATGGGGAACTCATCAAATTTGCAGACGACACCAAGCTGGCAGGAATAGCCAACACTCCAGAAGAGAGGCTTAAGATACAGAAGGATCTTGACAGACTTGAACATTGGGTGCTATCTAATAAAATGAAATTCAATGGTGAAAAAAGTAAGCCTCTACATTTAGGCAAGAAAAACAAAATGCACAGGTACAGTATAGGTGGTACCTTGCTCAATAATAGTAGTGCTTCTACTATAATAGGAGGCAGCCATGTGCAGCAGCTGCCAAAAAAACCAACACAGTTCTAGGCTGAATCAACAGAGGGATAGAATCAAGATCACGTGAAGTGTTAATACCACTTTATAAGGCCTTGGGAAGGCCACACTTGGAATACGGCATCCAGTTTTGGTCACCATGATGTAAAAAAGGTGTGGAGACTCTGGAAAGAGTGCAGAGAAGAGCAACCAAGAGGATGAGGGGACTGGAGGTTAAAACATACGAAGAACGGTTGCTGGAACTGGGTACGTCTAGTTTAATGAAAAGAAGGACCAGGGGAGACATGATAGCAGCGTTCCGATATCTCAGGGGTTGCCCCAAAGAAGAGGGAGTCAAACTATTCTCCAAGGCACCTGAGAAAAGGACAAGAAGCAATGGGTGGAAACTAATCGAGAGAAGCAACTTAGAACTGAGGAGAAATTTCCTGGCAGTGAGAACAATTAATCAGTGGAACAACTTGCCTCCAGAATAATAATAATAATAATAATAATTTAATTTTATAACCCGCTCTCTCTCCCCAAGGGGACTCGAGGCGGGGCACAGGCAATTAAAAATACAAAGAACAAAGTACAGAATACAAACTACAAAATTAAAAGTAAATTAAATTATTCCTGCGCTAAAACCCATATACTAAACTAAAAATTACCCCTAAAAACCCCTAACCTAAAAAGAGACTACCCAAGGCCGGCCAGGCGAAAAAAGTGTGTCTTTAATTTTAAGCGGAAGGAGCGGAGGTCCGTGGTTGTCCTAATATCGGGGGGAAGGTCGTTCCAGAGGGCTGGGCCCGCCACAGAGAAGGCCCTTCCCCTGGGCGTCGCCCGCTGACAAAGTCTAGTGGACGGCACCCGGAGCAGTCCCTCTCTGTGGGAGCGTATCGGCCGTGAGGATGTATGAGGCAGGATCCGATCCCGCAGATAACTAGGTCCCGAGCCATGGAGCGCTTTGAAGATGATAATTAACACCTTGAAGCGCACCCGGAAGACGACAGGTAGCCAGTGCAGCTCGCGCAAGAGCGGTGTTACGTGGGCAAACCTAGAGGTGCCCATAATTGCTCGCGCGGCTGCGTTCTGGACCAACTGAAGCCTCCGGGTGCACCTCAAGGGGAGCCCCATGTAGAGAGAGTTGCAATAATCCAGTCGGGATGTCACGAGAGCATGAGTGACTGTGCGAAGGGCGTCCCGATCCAATAGGGGGCGCAACTGGCGAACCAGGCGAACCTGGTAGAACGCCCTCCTGGCCACGGCTGTCACTTGATCTTCCATGGACAGCCGGGCATCCAGGAGGACACCCAAGTTGCGCGCCCCATCCACAGGGGCAAGATGTTCGCCCCCTATGGCCAGAGATGGAATCATCTGGTTGAATCGGGCAGCCGGAAACCACAGCCACTCGGTCTTGGTCGGGTTGAGCCTGAGTCCGTTACTTCCCATCCAGGTCCGCACGGCTTCCAGGCACTGGCACATCACCGCTACGGCATCGTTGGGGTGGTTTGGGGTAGATATGTACAGCTGGGTGTCATCAGCGTACAGGTGGTACTCTACCCCAAAACCACGTATGATCTCACCCAGCGGCTTCATATATGCATTAAACAGGAGAGGCGAGAGGACCGACCCCTGAGGCACCCCACATGTGAGGGGTCTCGAGGTCGACCTCTGCCCTCCTGCCAACACAAATTGCGATCGGCCAGAGAGGTAGGAGGAGAACCACCGTAACACGGTGCCTCCCACCCCCAACCCCCCCAGCTGATGCAATAGGATACCATGGTCGATGGTATCGAAAGCCGCCGAGAGGTCTAATAGGACCAGGATGGAGGAACAACCCCCATCTCTGGCCCTCCAGAGATCATCGACCAACGCGACCAATGCCGTCTCGGTGCTATGCCCGGGCCGAAAGCCGGACTGGCGCGGGTCTAGATAATCAACTTCCTCCAGGTGATGGGGAAACTGTTGTGCCACCACACTCTCAACAACCTTCGCCAAAAAGGGAAGGTTGGAGACTGGACGGTAGTTGTTTAAAAGAGCTGGATCCAAAGAGGGCTTCTTAAGGAGGGGCCTCACCATAGCCTCTTTTAGGGAAGCAGGCAAGGAACCCTCACTCAAGGATGCGTTGATAACCTCTTGGAGCCAGCCTCGTGTCACCTCCCAGGATGCCAGTACAAGCCAGGAGGGACACGGGTCCAATAAACATGTGGTGGCTCGCAGTCGCCCACGTAACCTGTCCATATCATCGGAAGCAACGGAGTCAAACTCCTCCCAAACAAGATCCGCCTCGCGGCACTCCACTGGACCAGCAATGGGGGCTAGCTCGTTCTGTATCTGAGCGATTTTCTCCTGCAGAAAAGTCACAAATTCCTCTGCTCTACCCTGTAGTGGGGCTTCCCGCACCCTCTGTTGAAGGAGGGAGCGGGTCACCCTAAACAGGGCGGCAGGGCGGTTTTCTGCGGATGCTATGAGAGTGGCACAATGATGACGTTTGGCCACTCTCAGCGCCACAATGTAAGTCCGTAAATGGGCTCTTACCTGTGTCCGGTCAGATTCAGATCGAGTAGACCTCCATTTTCTCTCTAGGCATCTCTTGTGGCGTTTCATCACCCTTAGCTCCTCGGTAAATCAAGGAGCCAGGGTGGCTTGCCGCCGCAAGAGAGGCCGCAAGGGCGCGACCCGATCCAAGGCTCCCACGGCCGCAGTATTCCATGCGGCCACGAGGTCCTCCATCGGGGCGCGGGTCAGGGGTACAGGAAGTGGCCCAAGCGCCGCCTGGAACCTGTCAGGGTCCATCAGGCGCCTGGGGCGGAACCAGATAGGTGACTCAGGTTCCGCCTCCCCGCGGTGGGGAGTAGCGGTTGGAAAGTCGAGCCGGAGAAGTGAGTGGTCTGACCATGACAAGGGTGTGATGACTATATCCCCTGTACCCAGATCACTCTTCCATTGGCCTGAGACAAAGATAAGATCCGGTGTGTGTCCACCCTCGTGGGTGGGGCCTTGAATTAATTGGGTCAGGTCCATGGCCGTCATGGAAGCCATGAACTCCCGAGCTACCGCGGATGATTCGCCCACCGATGGCAGATTAAAGTCCCCCATGACTAAAAGTCTGGGGGTCTCAACTGCCATCGTAGCGATCACCTCAAGGAGCTCGGGCAGGGCTGCTGCTACATAGCAGGGAGCCAGGTATACAACCAGCACGCCCAACTGCCTCCCTAGGCCCCACTTCACGCAGAGGGACTCACAACCGGTGGTCTGTGGCACAATGGTCTCTCTTGGCTCAAGACCTTCCCTAATGATAACCGCTACCCCACCACCCCTGCCTAGGGCCCGGGGCTGATGAAAAGCGCGGTAACCTGGTGGGCACATTTCAACGAGGGGGAGTCCTCCCTCGTGGCCCAACCAGGTCTCCGCAATTCCTACCAGGTCCGGCTCCCCCTCTGACACAAGGTCATGGATGAGGGGGGCTTTGTTGACAACGGACCTGGCGTTGCAAAACATCAGCCGCGGGCCCTGGCTCTGCACTCCCTGACCACCTAGGCTGCGGGGGTTGTGGCACCTGACCGTTTGCAACCAACGGCCGCGTGCCCCCAACCGGGAGGATAAAACTTGTCTCCCCTCAGACCTGCCTCTCCCCACGACCCTATTGATGGGTATGCCCTCCACCGGGACGACTCTTATTTCCCCCCTCCCGTCGGGACCTTCCGCTGCCCTCCGCTGGCTGCTGGTCCGGCCCTTTCTTTCTTTCTCCGTCTCTGCCTTTCTGTACCCTCCCCCCTCCCTGGTACCCCCTAAAACAGACAATAATCTACGTATTAAAAAACCCCTAAAACCGCGCTTTTCCCACCTCTCCGGATTAATAAATCCCTCATCAAGGTGGGCCCTCGATAGAGCGGAGGGCCAAACCTGCGAGAGTGGGGACTCTCGCAGTCGCAATAATTCAGCTCTAGAGCACATTTCATATAAATAGACAATTAATAAATAATTATAAATAAATATAAAATGTAAAGATGAAATTCATACATGGGTCGTGGATATTAAAAGCATCGTTGATCACAGATTAAAATAGATGTTATAAATAGATGTTAAGAATAAATAAATAGGTTTAAAGTGCACCAGTGAGGACAGATTTAAAAATTTCAGTTCGGTAGCTGCATTCAAGATCTTAAAAACAGGACGTAGATCTTAAAAGGACCATAGAGCGATAGGTCTTAGAGGTCTAAAAGATCTTAAGGTTGCAATATGGACTTAGGTCTTTAAAGTCAGCAGGATTTTAATAAGACGCCAAAAGTGTTGGGGGGGAGTCCGTTCTCCCAGCTGGAAAATTGTCTCTGTCCAGGAGATGTCGATTAAACCCAGGCAGCCGTACTTCCTCCTCCCCGGCCAGGCCCGGCCCAGCCAGCCTGAGACCCCCTCGTCCTCCTCTCAGGCCTAGGGCCTGTTTTTCTAGGGCTCTCCCACCGGCCGATCACCAGGGCCATGGGGGAAATGCCTTCGTCCCCTGGCAGAGTTCCACCAGCATTTCTGGACGCCACAGGCCCATTCGGATGGCCAGAGGTCCGGTCAGCGCCCACCGCCATCAAAAGGCGCCGAGGGCGCCAACCGCTGATCCGGTGCTCCCACCATCGGACTCACTGCTGGCCCCGACGCCGGCCTCTGCTCCGGCGCTCCCACCGCCGTCCTGCAACCATCGTGGGCCGTCTTCCGGCCTCCTCACCTCCTCAGGCCAGCCCAGCGGCTCTCACCACCTCCAGACGCTCTCACCGCCTCCACCGCCGCCGTCTCCCAAGCTGGCCACCACTCAGCGCTCCCACCGCCGGTCACGCTCACCAGCCCTTCTGCAGTCATCTGCAGCCGTCCTCAGGCCGCCTCAGGCCATCGCAGTCCCTCCGGCAGGCCCCCGGGCGTCCCCGGCGCGGCTGGCGCCCGCCGCCATCACAACGCCCGCCACCATCACAACGACGCCGTGGGCGTTCCCGCCGACGCCGTCCCAGCGCCCGCAGCCTCCGTGGTCTCTGCGGCAGCCGCGGCTTCTGCAGCCTCCCCAAACCTCACCCTGAGAAGCCAGGGTGGATCTCTCGCCGGTCCCAGCCTTCAAAATCGCAAAATGAAGGCTGGGGCACCCTAAAAACGCCAACGAGCTCCGTGACCCATGCGGAGCTCTAGATGCAGCCGGCCATCTTCGCGCAAGCGCAGCATTCTAAGTTGTGAATGCTCCAACACTGGAAGTCTTTAAGAAGATGTTGGATAACCATTTGTCTGAAAAGGTATAGGGTTTCCTGCCTAGGCAGGGGGTTGGACTAGAAGACCTCCAAGGTCCCTTCCAACTCCAGCTATTGTATTGTATAGTGACAGGTCGAAGTTACAACAGCAGTGAAGAAAAGTGAGTGATGACTTTTTCCATAGGTATGACCGTTGCAGCATCCTCCTGGGTCAAGTGATCAAAATTCAGACACTTGGAAATTCCTACTATGATTGTTCCAGTGTTCCTGGGGTCACACGATCCCCTTTTGCTACTTTCTGACGAGCAAAGTCAGTGAGGGAAGCCAGATTCCTTTCACAACCGTGATACGAGCTGAACAACCGCAGCGATTCACTTAACAACTTCGGCCAAAGAAGTTGTAAAATGGGGCAAAACTCACTTGACCATTGTTCCGTTGGAAGGGACCTTGGAGGTCTTCTAGTCCAACCTCCTGCTCAAGCAAGCGGCCTAAAGCCTGTCCCATCTCTTCTTAAAAGCTTCCTAACCCTAACCCAACTCTCCCGAAGGCAAGCTATTCCATTGGTTAATTGTCCTCCCTATTGGGAAGTTCCTCTTCAATTCCAGATTGCTTCTATATTTGATTAATTTCCATCCATTGTTTCTTTTCTTGCCTTCTGGTACTCTGGAATATAAGTTGGCCCCCATCTTCTTTGTGGCAGCCCCTCAAATATTGGAAAACTGCTATATTCAGAGTATCAGTCTTTCTAAAGAGAGATGGGTCTGTCGGTCTGTCGGTCTGTCTGTCTGTCAGACTAAGCCCCCCCTTAGTTGACTCCCCCCAATCCGATAGAGCACATCTTAACAATTCCAGATTATTTAGATCAGTGGTAGCCAACCTGGTCCCTACCGCCCACTAGTGGGCGTTCCAGCTATCATGGTGGGCGGTGGGGGTTTTGTCCGATACTGAAGCACTTTCCTTTTTTTAATTTAATTGACTTCCCTACTTTATAAATCCCCATTATTTCAATTTTCAATTTCAATTTCAATTTATTTTGATTTGTATACCGCGCCTATCTCCATCAAGATGGACCCAGGGCAGTGCACAGGAAATTAAAAACCACAATAAATAACACTAATACAATAATACAATTAAAAAAGAATTAAATTAAAAGCCTGTGCTAAAATTCCCTTAATAAAAACCCAACATCCATATGCTGGAACCGGTGGGCGGTTAGAAAATATTACTACTAACAGAGATACAAAAGTGGGCGGTAGGTAGAAAAAGGTTGACTCCCCCTGATTTAGATGCTCCTATTGCTTCTGAAACCATAGAAGTAAACTTTAGAGTCAACTTTTTCATTAGCTGTTCAAAATTTGGATTTCTGCACCATGCAGAGGGTTGGAGTTGCATGACCTCAATAAAGCTTTCAACTGGGTTTTCTTGTGTGTGTTTTTTTGCTAAGGAGCTGTCCACTCTGATGGTACTGAAAGTAAGGGCTAAACACACAGCAAGCACGTTTAATTGCTTCAACTGTGTTGACTTCAGACATGAGGGAGTGTCCAACCTTTGCAACTTTAAGACCTGTGGACTTCAACTCCCAGAATTCCTCAGCATCTGATCCCCCTTTATTGCTCAGGGCCACAAGTCACAGGATCCTGTCCACCATTAAACCATCTTTCCAAGCAGACTCCAATGCTTCCAGTGTCTTTTTCCCCCCACTTGGAACTGAACCCAGAAGGACATTTTCTTTCAACACTTTTCTTTCTTTCTTTCTTTCTTTCTTTCTTTCTTTCTTTCTTTCTTTCTTTCTTTCTTTCTTTCTCTCTTTCTTTCTCCCTCCTTCCTCTCTCTCTCTGTCTCTCTCTCTGTCTCTCTCTCTCTCTCTTTCTCTCTCTCTCTCTTTCTTTCCTCAAGCCATGGGATCCTGTCCACCATTAAACCCTCTTTCCAAGCAGCCTCCAATGTTTCCAGTGTCTTTTTCCCCACTTGGAACTGAACCCAGAAGGACATTTTCTTTCAACACTTTTCTCTTTCTTTCTTTCTTTCTTTCTTTCTTTCTTTCTTTCTTTCTTTCTTTCTTTCTTTCTTTCTTTCTTTCTTTCTTTCTCCCTCCTTCCCTTCACTCTCTCTCTCTCTTTCCTCAAGCCATGCGATCCTGTCCACCATTAAACCCTCTTTCCAAGCAGCCTCCAATGTTTCCAGTGTCTTTTTCCCCTCCACTTGGAACTGAACCTAGAAGGACATTTTCTTCCAACAACTCACATTAAAAAATAGCATGCACATCAATCTGGCAGTAATGCTGGCAGCATCTCACCCCTGATCCTTCCCCTGGAGTGGGGAGGGAATGGGGATTTTGCAGTATCCTTCCCCTGCCAGGCCCATCAAGCCATGCCCACAGAACCGGAAGTTTAAAAAAAATGAATTCCACCCCCGATTCCTTTACACCTGTGGTAGTCAACCTGGTCCCTACCGCCCCCTAGTGGGCGTTCCAGCTTTCATGGTGGGTGGGAGGGGTTTTGTCCGATAAGGAAGCACTTTCCTTTTTTTTATTTAATTGACTTCCCTACTTTATAAATCCCCATGACTGTGGAACTGGTGGGCGGTTAGAAAATTTGACTACCAACGGAGATACAAAAGTGGGCGGTAGGGATAAAAAGGTGGACTACCCCTGCTTTACACTGTGCAAACACAAGTCATTGTTTCCTTCAACCTTCCTTTTATTTTGTTTTTTCCACTGACCAGGGACCTAGTTATATGCGAGACCGTCTCCTGTCCCATGCATCCCTTCGTCCGCTCCGCTCCCACAGAGAGGGCCTTCTCAGGGTGCCGTCGGCCGGGCAATGCCGGTTGGCGACACCCAGGGGAAGAGCCTTCTCTGTGGCGGGCCCTGCCCTGTGGAACGACCTACCCCCTGAACTACGCACCATCTCAGACCTCCGCCTCTTCTGCCAGTGTCTTAAGACACACCTTTTCCATCAAGCCAGCCTAGCGTAACCTCCCGTTGTGACCGCTCTTAAGATAGTTTTAATTTGGGGGATTTTATACGATTTTAGCACAGGATGGGGATTTAATAGTTTTTTAAATTTTGTATTTTGTTATAATAATAATAATAATAATAATAATAATAATAATAATAATAATAATAATAATAATAATAATAATAATAATAATAATACATTTTAATTTATAACCCGCTCTCTCTCCCCGAAGGGACTTGAGGCGGGGCACAGGGAATTTAAAATACATATAAAATCACAAACATAATCCAATATAAAATAAAATTAAACTAACCCTGCGCTAAAATCCCATTATTAAAACTAGAAATTAATCTTAAAAACCTAAAAACAGTTGATTATCCTAGGCCGGCCAAGCAGAAAATGTGTGTTTTTAATTTTTGACAGAACATATATTTGTTATGTTTTTAAATTTCCTGTGCGTCGCCCTGGGTCCTTTTTGGAGAAGGTGCGGGGTATAAATTTGAATAAAATTTAAAAAAAAAACAATTTTTGGACTGCAAAATTGGGGGTGGGGAGAGAATTATGAACAGCGGGAAGCCCAATGCGCAGAGATGGTGCTAAAGCTAAACTCACCATGCAGCCTGGATCTCCATCCATCGAAGCGCATGGGGGGGGGGGGGAATGGACTAATTCTTTAAATAGACAAAAAGCAAAGAATGGAAACGTAGAAGTCAGCAAGTTGAAGAACACAGAGGCGTATTTCAGGAGGAGGCTGAGCTGACAATCGCTCGGGAAACGGTGGGAGGACTACATAGATGGGCCGTCTCTTCCCTTGGAGCTGCCCCTCTTTGCAAGTGGGATCAATAATTCAGATCAAATCTATCTGACCGAACGATTAGGTCTGATAAGTCACATCCCACTGACTTGTCAAATGAAATCAGCTTCGCTCCACAAACTGACCGGAGGACTTGTGACGGGAGGGTCCACGGAGGTCTCTAAGCTGGGTGGTTTTCCTGCAGATGTTTCATTAAACTAAGTGACATTATTAGTGATGATGATGATGATGATGATGATGATGATGATGATGATGATGATGATGATGTTACCCTGTTTGGGGTCATGAAACGTCTTCAGGAAAACAACCAAGCTCAGAGAGCACCAAGGGCCCCACAGTCCTCTCCCTCTCCTCCTCCTCCTCCTCCTCCTCCTCCTAACTAAAAACTAAAAACCTGTGCTAAAACATCCCAAATAAAATTCTAAAATACATTTACTCATTGGCTAAGCTCATGTGTGTGTAAGACAGACAGACAGACAGACGGACGGACGGACGGACGGACGGACGGACGGATGGATGGATGGAAAGAATGATAGATAGATGATAGATGATAGATGATAGATGGATGGATGGATGGATGATAGATGGATGGATGATAGATGGATGGATGGATGGATGGATAAGATAGATGGATGGATGGATGAATAGATATGGATGGATGGATGGATGGATGGATGGATGGATGGATAGATAGATAGATAGATAGATAGATAGATAGATAGATAGATAGATAGATAGATAGATAGATAGATAGATAGATAGATAGATAGATATCGATGGATGGATGGATGGATAAGATGGATGGATGGATGGATGGATGGATAAGATAGATGGATGGATGGAAGGATGGATGTATGGATAAGAGAGATGGATGGATGGATGGATGGATAAGATAGATGGATCGATGGATGGATGGATAAGATAGATGGATGGATGAATAGATATGGATGGATGGATGGATGGATGGATGGATGGATGGATAGATAGATAGATAGATAGATAGATAGATAGATAGATATGGATGGATGGATATATGGATAAGATAGATGGATGGATGGATGGATGGATGGATGGATGGATGGATGGATGGATAAGATAGATGGATGGATAGATGGATGGATGGATGGATGGATGGATGGATGGATGGATAAGATAGCTGGATGGATGGATGGATGGATGGATGGATGGATGGATAAGATAGATGGATGGATGGATAAGATAGATAGATAGATAGATAGATAGATAGATAGATAGATAGATAGATAGATAAAATAAAGATAAATAGACAGACAGATGTATGTGTATGTGTATTTGTGTGTGCGTGTGTATGTGTGCATAGAGAGACAGAGACAGACAGACGGATAGATAGATAGATACACACAGGCCTGCCCTCATTAATGCCTACTCCGAAGCACCACCAAAGTGTTCTCTAACCTCCCAAATTAGCCTCCCCCCCCCCCCCCCCATTCATTAGGCGAAGGGCTGCAGGCTCCATCCGAGGGGATCTGGTAATGGGCATCGATTAAAAAAGAAAGAAAGAAGGAAAGAAAGAAAGAAAGAAGCCGGCGTCTCTCGTGTGAGGTTAAAGGAGGGTAATTAATGAGAGGGAAGCTTTTATGGCGGTTTTTATGATGGCACGGAGGGGCACCCGGGCGAGCGCCGTACCGCAATAGCCTCCCTTGGCAAGGAGAGAGACGGAGAACCTCTCGTAACAGGGCAGGCATGGAGATCGGACCATTTTTACGGCGGGATGAAAAATTAATGCGCGGGGACTTTTGATCGGCGCATTTTAAGCCATGCCAACATGTGCATTAGAGCCAGGGGGGAAGCAGGCAGCTCCCCAAGACAACTGAATGGCCCTTGGCTTCCTCTTCCTCTCGTTTCTCCAAAGCACCAGAGGGCAGGACAAGAAGCCATGGGTGGAAATTAATCCAGGAGGGAAGCAACCAAGAACTGAGGAGGAATTTCCTAATCGGGAGAAACAATCTCTGTCTCTGTCTCTGTTTCTCTCTGTGTGTCTCTATATCTTTCTCTCTATCTGTGTTTCTCTCTGTCTCTATATCTCTCTCTAGCTCTGTCTCTCTCTCTCTGTCTCTCTGTCTCTATATCTCTCTCTAGCTCTCTCTCTCTCTCTCTGTCTCTCTGTCTCTATATATCTCTCTAGCTCTCTCTCTCTCTCTCTGTTTCTCTCTGTGTCTCTATATCTTTCTCTCTATCTGTTTCTCTCCATCTCTCTGTCTCTCTCTCTGTGTCTTTGTCTCTCTCTCTGTCTATATCTCTCTCTGGCTCTGTTTCTCTCTGTCTCTCTCTCTGGCTCTCTTTCTCTCTGTCTCTCTCTGTCTACATCTTTCTCTCTATCTGTTTCTCTCTGTCTCTCTCTCTCTCTGTCTTTGTCTATCTCTCTCTCTGTCTATATCTCTCTCTGGCTCTGTTTCTCTCTGGCTCTCTTTCTCTGTCTCTCTCTGTCTATATCTTTCTATCTGTTTATCTCTGACTCTCTCTCTGTCTCTCTCTGTCTCTCTCTCTGTCTATATCCCTCTCTAGCTCTGTCTCTCTCTCTGTCTATTTCCCTCTCTAGCTCTGTCTCTCTCTGTCTCTTTCTCTGTCTCTTTCTGTCTCTGTCTCTCTCACTCACACACATACACACACACACACACACACATCTTTAAGGCACCGTCAATAAGCCGCACGAGGGAAAACGGGTCTCCTTTTGAACCTCTTTGATCCCGTCTCTTCCATTTGGTGGATGTGAGTCGAAGGGGGAGAGAAAGTTGAAAAAGCAGCAGGAATCACTCCGGAGTGTTTCAGTAGCAGCTACTTTATCTGCTCAGATGTCAGGCATCTATTGACAAGTTCTGCAGAAACTGTGCTCAGATGCCCAGAAGAGTCGATAGTTGGGGAGAAGCATTAAATTTTCAAGCTTTCTCCCAGTCAAGGTGACTTTGAGTGGGCAGTCTCCTCCTCAGTGGCCACCTCGCCATGGGCCTGAGAAGAAGGACAAAGGCTGACATGATAGCAATCTTCCAGTATCTCAGGGGTTGCCACTGGTGGTAGCATCTGGTCTCTAACTGCTTAGAAAGTTAACAACCGGTTCTCTTGAATAGGTGCTAACTGGCTGAATCCCACCACTGGTGGTAGCATCTGGTCCCTAACTGCTTAGACAGTTAACAACTGGTTCTCTTGAATAGGTGTGAACCGGCTGAATCCCATCACTGGTGGTAGCATCTGGTCTCTAACTGCTTAGAAAGTTAACAACCGGTTCTCTTGAATAGGTGCTAACCGGCTGAATACCACCACTGGTGATAGCATCTGGTCCCTAACTGCTTAGACAGTTAACAACCGGTTCTCTTGAATAGATGCTAACTGGCTGAATCCCATCACTGGTGGTAGCATCTGGTCTCTAACTGCTTAGAAAGTTAACAACCAGTTCTCCTAAATAGGTGTGAACCGGCTGAATCCCACCACTGGTGGTAGCATCTGGTCTCTAACTGCTTAGACAGTTAACAACCGGTTCTCTTGAATAGATGCTAACTGGCTGAATCCCACCACTGGTGGTAGCATCTGTTCTCTAACTGCTTAGAAATTTAACAACCGGTTCTCTTGAATAGGTGCTAACTGGCTGAATCCCATCACTGGTGGTAGCATCTGGTCTCTAACTGCTTAGAAAGTTAACAACCGGTTCTCTTGAATAGGTGTGAACTGGCTGAATCCCACCACTGGTGGTAGCATCTGTTCTCTAACTGCTTAGAAAGTTAACAACCGGTTCTCTTGAATAGGTGCTAACCAGCTGAATCCCACCACTGGTGGTAGCATCTGGTCTCTAACTGCTTAGACAGTTAACAACCGGTTCTCTTGAATAGGTGCTAACCGGCTGAATCCCATCACTGGTGGTAGCACCTGGTCTCTAACTGCTTAGAAAGTTAACAACCGGTTCTCTTGAATAGGTGCTAACCGGCTGAATCCCACCACTGGTGGTAGCATCTAGTCTCTATCACTTCCTTCCCTGCCAGGACTCCAAGCTCACCAGCCTTTTCACACACACACCCCACTCTAGGTGGAATGAGGACAGAGGAATGAACCCAGCCACCAAATGAGACCCTGGACGGCTGAGACAGGAGACCCGCCCCCACCCACCAAATGCAATTTTAATTCGATGACCTCAGTAGCTCTAATCTCCAAACAGCAACGCTTGACTTTCCAAGTCCATTTGGGGGATGCATTAAGATAATGGAGTGTGGAGGGGTGGACCAGCATCTGCTGACTTTGCCTTCTTCTTCCTCTTCCCCTGAGCAGGCCGCTGGGCGCAGTCCTAAGTCCTGAGACACTTACAACAGCTGATCCTCTCAAGAGTTTGTGTTGCAAGGCTGGAATGGGTCGGCTTTCATTTCAAATGCATGCAATCCACCATGAATCCCTTCATCCTAATGACTACAACGCAGAGGTGGGTTCTTCTATGGAAGAGGTTCCACAAATCCACAGGGCCGTTCAGAACCGGTTCCAGCTGCCTCCCCCCGCCCGTCCGCCCATCATCCAGAGGAGGAGCGAGAGGAGGAATTCTGGGAGTTGAAGTCCACAAGTCTTAAAGCTGTCAGGTTTGAACACCCCTGGGGGTGTTTTTTCCCTAAAGGGTGAGGGGTGCCAAGGTCTTGTCACTGGACAGCTTTAAGACTTGCGTGCTTCAAATGCCAGAGTTCCTGAGCCAACATTTTGGTTGCTGAACAAGAGCGTTGTTAAGTGAGTTTCATCACATTTTACAAGTTGGTCACGCCCACCAGTCACATGGCCGGCAAGCCACTCCCACCTGGTCACATGACTGCCAAGCCATTCCCACCCAGTCACATGGCCAGCAAGCCACTCCCACAAAGCAGGCCACACCTACAGAATTGGTTGTAAAATAATTTGAAACCCACCACTGCTACAACGGTTCATTTAGTGTCCGCTTGAAGTTAAAACAGCACTGAAAAAAAGTGACTTGTGACCTTATGATTTCCTGGTGATTGGCCCAAAGTCACCAGTTTAGGTTTTCATGCCTAAAGTGGAACTACAACTCACCATCTCCTGGCGATTGGTTCAAAGTTGCACAGCTGGCTTTCATGCCTAAAGCAGGACTAGAACTCACCATCTCCTGGCGATTGGTCCAAAGTCACCAGATAAGGCATTCATGCCTAAAGTGGAACTAGAATTCACTAGCTCCTGGCGATTGGTCCAAAGTTGCACAGCTGGCTTTCATGTCTAAGGTGGGACTAGAACTCACTGTCTCCTGGTTTCTATACCAGCACCTTCTCCACTACACCAAACTTACAATACAATACAATAGCAGAGTTGGAAGGGACCTTGTAGGTCTTCTAGTCCAACCCCCTGCGTGGGCAGGAACCTTATACCATTTCAGACAAATGGCTATCTAACATCTTTTTAAAGACTTCCAGTGTTGGGGCATTCACAACTTCTGGAGGCAAGCTGTTCCAGAGGTTAATTGTTCTCACTGTCAGGAAATTTCTCCTTAGTTCTAAGTTGCTTCTCTCCTTGATTAGTTTCCACCCATTGCTTCTTGTCCTGCCCCCAGGTGCCTTGGAGAATAGTTTGACTCCCTCTTCTTTGTGGCACCCTCTGAGATATCGGAAGACTGCTATCATGTCTCCCCTGGTCCTTCTCTTCATCAAACTAGACATACCCAGCTCCTGCAACTGTTCTTCATATGTTTTAGTCTCCACTCCCCTAATCATCTTGGTTGCTCTTCTCTGCACTCTTTCCAGAGTCTCCACGTCTTTTCTACATCGTGGCGACCAAAACTGTATGCAGTATTCCAAGTGTGGCCTTACCAAGGCACTATACAGTGGCATTAACACTTCAGGTGATCTTGATTCTATCCCTCTGTTTATGCAGCCTAGAACTGTGTTGGCTTTTTTGGCAGCTGCTGCACACTGCTGGCTCATATTTAAATGGTTGTCCACTAGGATTCCTAGATCCCTCTCACAGTTGCTACTATTGAGCAAGGCACCACCTATCCTGTACCTGTGCATTTTGGTTTTTTTTTGCCTAAATGTAGAACTTGACTCTCTTTAATTTGCTGGACACCTGCCTATTACCGGTTCCTGTGCATGGCTTCCTCTCTGTATTACTTGTTAAACCTTGCAATAAAATTACGTTAAACCAACAAAGATGTCGGCTTGCAACCCCAGGCCCTTTGACACACACACCCCTCCGTCCCCATCCCCCCCAACCCGACATTCCCGGTCAATTTACCATCTCGTAACTAAATAGAAGTAAGAATATTCGTTCCAGGCCTAAAGATTTTTCCTGGCTTTCTTTTCCTTTGGCAAGAAACATCAAAGGCCATTTCTCTTTCATTAAATTGATTGAAAACGTGTGCGGGGGCAAAAGTCTTTTTTTTCCCACGCTGCTCTGGGGTGAGCCCACAAACCAAGTTGGCAGACTATGATAGCAACCCTAATGCGTGTTTTCTTTGTGGCTTAGAACCGTGTAGGAAGGGACGCGGAGGCTCAGCGACAGGGACCCTCTCCTGCCACATACCTCCCTTCGTCCGATACGCTCCCACAGAGAGGGCCTACTAAGGGTGCCAACCGCCGGTCAATGCCGGCTAGCGGTGCCCAGGGGTAGGGCCTTCTCTGTGGCAGGGCCGGCCCTCTGGAACGACCTACCCCCCGAACTTCGCACTGTCACGGACCTTCCCCTCTTTCGCCGTTCACTCAAGACATATTTTTTCCCAGCAAGCTGGTCTAGCTTAATGTTTAGATCTTATTGTGCTATAGCTCCTGTCAATTCATAAATGGACGTTGGGGTTTTATGGTGAATTTTAGCACTGGCTTCTAATTTAATCCTTTTTAACGATATTTATTGTATTGTCTATTACTTATTGTTTTAATTACTTGTGCACCGCCCTGGGTCCATCTCGATGGAGAAGGCGCAGTATATAAATCGAAATAAATGAAATGAGAGGCCGAGCTTGTCGAGCAGAAAGGCTGGCCATTCGGCGGTTCGAATCCCGAGCGCCACGTAACCGAGCGAGCTCCCATTACATGTCTCGGCCACTGAGCCACCGCTTCTCACGGTTCTTGATCTTTAGGGGAAAGCAAAAATCCCAGCCTTCGGAGAGCAAAAAAAGCAGAGAATAGCGAAGGAGACCAGACCTCATTAGCCTCCTCCAGGCAAAGCCCATCTCGAGCGGATCTCAAAGCCGGCCGACCGCCATCTCCAATTAATTCGTGTGTCCCCCTATCTCCCCCCCACCCCCCAGCTCCATCACAAGTGGTTTTCCCCGGGTCATTATATGAGTTTATTATTCCGAGGGGCCAGGTTGCACTCCAAATTCAGGGGGTCAAACGGGGTCAGCCCAGCAATCAGTTCCACATTGTGCTAAGCGGGAGGGGTAGGGGGAAGCCCCTGGCGATTTGCCGCTGCGAAATCCGGTTAAGGGTCGAAAGCGAAGGCTGGGGATGGAGGGCAGGAAAGGGGGGGGGGGGCTGATGGTGTTATTTAAGAAAAGAGAAGGGTGCAACGGATTGAGGGAGGGGGAAACAGGAGCTCGTTTTTGGTCCCATTTTCCTTGCATGAACCTTGAATCTAAACGCAGTGTTTCTCTGAATTTAAAAATTCTCAGTAATTTTTACAATGACAATAAAGATTATTATTATTATTATTATTCTCAACCTTGGCGACTTTAAATCCTGTGGACTTCAACTCCCAGAATTCCCCAGTCTTTCTTTTCATTCAACTAGACCTACCCAGTTCCTGCAACCGTTCTTCCTATGTTTGAGCCTCCAGTCCCCTCATCCTCTTGGTTGCTCTTCTCTGCCCTCTTTCCAGAGTCTCCACATCTTTTCTACATGGTGGCGACCAAAACTGGATGCCAATATTCCAAGTGTGGCCTTCCCAAGGCCTTGTAAAGTGGTATAGAAGTCTTTATTTGTGGGTGTGGTTTTTTTCCAAACTAGTATTGAATAAAAATTAACTAAAGATATTAATTGCTATCAGACTTAAAGTACTGATCACGATGTAAATGTTGTCTATAATATGAACAATGAACAGCATTACAAGTGTTAGTACAACGGTTACTACATGATTATAGAAGTTAAAACCGATAGGAAGGCGATGGAGAATGGTGAACTACAAAGGTTAAACATGAATGCCGATACAGAAGGCTGGATAAACTACTTGATATGGTTAAGTTTCTCTTGGGTTTTTTTTCTTTCTTGCATCTCTTTTTTTGCTTTTAAATGTAAAAATGTTTATATATGTGTGTGTGTGTGTGTTTTACGTTTTTGAGCTGATCAATAAATCAGTCCGGGAGACTAGGGAAACAGTATGCTTCCTCCCTTAATTGGGGCCTTTAACAGGGTGTTGTGGAAACAATTATATATATGTGTGTGTGTGTGTTAGTTTTATGAGCTGATCAATAAATAAATAAAACTAACACACATATTAAAAAATTACACAACGGAACTCATGGCTTTCTGTCTAGATGGTCTCTGGTGATGAGCCGAAAAGCAGAAAAGGAAACAGTATGTCTCCTCCCTTAATTGGGGCCCTAACAGGGCATTGTGGAATAATTATATATATATATATATGTAAGTATGCATGTATGTATGTTTATATATATATATATATATATTTTTTTAAAGCTAGAATCCTATCAAAGAATGATCAGAGATGGGGGGGAAACACCCCCCCCCCCCCACTGGTGGGACAAGCCACTTGTATATAAACAAATTGCATAGCATTGAAGATGTTCTCTAGCTGGGTCACCCAGATAAGCAGGGATTAACCAGTCAATCAAGCAGTCAACGAGAACCCAACCCATGGAGAAAGCATTCCTCCCACTCATACTGATAGAGCAAGCCACTTGTATATAAACAGAGAGCAATACCCATTCCCTTCTAGCACTGATGATGATATTACCTAGTTGGGTCGTGAAACGTCTGCAAGAAAACAACCAAGGTCAGAGAGGGAGTACCAAGAGCCCCACACTTCTTCTCTCTTTCTCCTCCTCCTCCTTCCCCTTCATTCTTTCTCCTGCCCTCTTCTACTTCCCCTTCCTCTTCTCCTTCTCTTCCTTCTCCTTTACTTCTCAAACCGCAATTCCCGTCTAGTGTTAATATTATCTAGGCATCTAGAAGAAGAAGCAAAAAAAACAAGATCAGAGATCACTCACAAATGTCCTTCTGCTCCTCCTCCTCAGCACAAACCTCCTCCTAACCCTGACAAAGTGACCTAGTTGGGTCATGAAACGTCTGCATGAAAACCACCCAGCTCAGCACCAGTTCAATCCCGAGCTACAGACATTCTCTTCTATCGGCCTCACGGCCTCCCAGTCCCAGAATGGTTGCGTGCTATCTAACCGGGAGTCCAAGATGCCGCTGCTTTGGATCCCGAGTGGCTGTTTCTCTTTCCCACTTCCTCAAAGTCTCAGCTGCTGCCCCTTGGGAGGAAAAGGTCACCTCTCAGGTCACCTCTCACGGCGCCTGAGAGGTGACCTGATTGAAGTCTATCAAATCATGCACGGTGTGGACAAAGTAGAAAAGGGAAAACTGTTTTCCCTATCGCACGACACTAGAACTAGGGGGCCCTCCATGAAACTTTTGATAGCTAGACCTCAAACAAATAAGAGGAAGGACTTTTTCACCCAGAGGATCCCTGGTCTATGGAACTCCCTGCCAGAAGAAGTGGTGACAGCTGTCAGCCTCGACACCTTTAAGAAAGGATGAGAGGAGTTCATGGAGAACTAGGGTATCCACGGCTATCATGATGGATGCCTAAGGACACCCTCCGGGATGGAGAGATAGGCAGGATATCTCTCAATGCCATTTGCAGGAAATCATAAGCAGGTGAAGACATCTCCTTGGGAAGACCCTGAAGCAAATGGGGAGCCACTGTGGGAGACAGAAGGCTGGACTGGATGGGCTGTGGCCTCTTCCGGCAAGGCTGTTCTTATGTTCTGATAGATGATAGATAGATAGATAGATAGATAGATAGATGGATGGATGGATGGATGGATGGATGGATGGATGGATGGATGGATGGATGGATGGGATGATAATTAGAAGATAGATAGATAGAAGATAGAGAGAGAGAGATGCTAGATAGATAGATGATAATTAGTAGATAGATAGAAGATAGAGAGAGATGATAAATAGATAGATAGATAGATAGATAGATAGATAGATAGATAGATAGATAATAATTAGAAGATAGAAGATAGAGAGAGAGCTGATAGATAGATGATAATTAGTAGATAGATAGAAGATAGAGAGAGAGAGATGATAGATAGATGATAATTAGAAGATAGATAGATAGAAGGTAGAGAGAGATGATAGATGATAGATAGATGATAATTAGTAGATAGAAGATAGAGAGAGAGAGATGATAGATAGATAGATAGATAGATAGATAGATAGATAGATAGATAGATAGATAGATAGATAGATGATAATTAGAAGATAGAGAAGATAGGGGGAGAGAGATGATAGATAGATGATAATTAGTAGATAGAAGATATAGAGAGAGAGAGATGATAGATAGATAGATGATAATTAGAAGATAGATAGATAGAAGATAGAGATAGATGATAGATAGATCATCTTTAGACGAGTTCATGGAGAACAAGGGTATCCATGGCTATCATGAGGGATGCCTAAGGACACCCTCCGGGTTGGAGAGATAGGCAGGATCTCTCTCAATGCCATTTGCAGGGAATCATAAGCAGGTGAAGACATCTGCTTGGGAAGACCCTGAAGCAAATGGGGAGCCACTGTGGGAGACAGAAGGCTGGACTGGATGGGCTGTGGCCTCTTCCAGCAAGGCTGTTCTTATGTCCTTATGTTCTTAAGCAAAAGCCAGTAAGCTGCCTCCTATGCCCAGGAAATAGCCCAGGAGAACAAACTCTGCCCAAAATTGCAACGGGATCTGGTTGAATTTCAAGAGCCGTTTTCCTTTGCAGCATCAACTTTAAGGTCAACAACCTCCCACAGCTCGACAATGAACGCCTGCTGGGCTTTGAACCCTGGGTGGGGAAGGAGAAACGTGGAAAGGTCAAAACATCTGCTCGAAGTGACCTTAAAAACTTTACACCGGAGCGTAACAAAAATCTTTCCCTGCAGGAAATCCCGTGTGCCATCTGCAAACAGAATTACAGGTAGCCCTCAACTTACGACCACCGTTCAGGCCAACATTTCTGTCGCTAAGAGAGAGAGAGAGAAAAGGGACATGAATATTTCCCACACTTTCGACTGTTGGAGCATGATTCAAATTCAGACGCTTGGCCACAGACTCATATTTATGACGGCCCTGGAGTCACAAGATCCCCTTTTTTGCAACCTCCTGACCGGCAAAATCAGCAGGAGAAGCCAGATTCACTGAACAACGTATCACTTGCAAGGATTCTCTTAACGACCGAGGTAAGGAAGGTGTCAGGGTTCCGACGGATGCCCTAATTATAAACCCTGAGCCTCGAGCCAAGCTTCAAAAGAAATCCAGTCATTTAGTAGCCGCTTCATGTCGGCAGTTACCCGAGTGAAGCCAGCTCCGACCCCACGTAATTTACAGCCCAATTAGGACCCTGCTTCTCTCCTCTCCCCAGGGTGTGTTATCAGTCACATTCGCCAAGGGGGCAATTTGTCGCTTTGAGATTTGACAATGAGGGCAAGACAACTGGACAAAGGCCTCACTTAACAAACAGAAATGTTGGACTCCGTTGTGGTCGTAAGGCAAGGACTACCTGTATGAAACTCGCCTGACGCATCCTCGTACGGCACGCCGACCGGACCAAGTTCTCTCCGTTTAAGAAGCCAAACGCAACCAACGTCGCTCTCGCGAATGAAACCAGGTCAGGAAAAGCCAGACAGCTCACCTGTTTCTCTGACATGATGTACAGGTGCTTGTGATCCACCGAGAAAGCCATATTCCTCAGGATCGGTCCCGAATCAGTCACCTGGACTATTTCATACTCCAAAGCTCCTTTGAGGGGACCATCGATGCGGATCTGGAGAGGCAAAAGGGCAAGAAATGAGTTCAAGGAAGTCCCTGGGAAATCACAGCATTTTCTTCTTGTTTTTTATTTTCAAATTTGTCAGGATGTAGAATACAATATGAAAATAAATTTAGTAAGGTCTGACGATGGATATGGGAGGAGGAGGAGAAAGAGGAAGAGGAGGAAAAAGAAGAAGAGGAAAAGGAGGAGAAAGAGGAGGAGAAAGAGGAAGAGGAGGAAGAGGAAAAAGAAGAGGAGGAGGGGGAAGAGGAAGAGGAGGAGGAAAAGGAAGAAGAAGAGGAAAAGGAAGAGGAGGAAGAAGAGGAGGAAGAGGAGGAGGAAGAGAAGGAGGAAGAGGAGGAAGAGGAGGAGGAGGAAGAGAAAATGAAAGAGGAAAAAGATGAGGAGGAAGAGGAAAAGAAAGAAGAGGAAGAGGAAGAGTAGGAGAAAGAAGAAGAGGAAGAGGAAGAAGAGGAAAAAGAAGAGGAGGGAGAAGAGGAGGAGGAGGAGGAAAAAGAAGAGGAAGAGGAAATGAAAGAGGAAAAGGAGGAGGAAGACGAAGAGGAGAAAGAAGAAGAGGAAGAGGAAGATGAGGAGGAAGAAGAGGAGGAAGAGGAAGTTGAGGAGAGGAAGAAGGGAGAGGAGGAAGAGGAGAAGAGGAGGAAGAGGAGGTAAAAGAAGAAGAGAAAGAGGAGGAGAAAGAAGAAGAGGAGGAGGAGGAGGAAAAAGAAGAGGGGGAAGTGGAGGAAGAGGGGGAGGAAGAAGAAAAGGAAGAGGAAATGAAAGAGGAGGAGGAAGAGTAAAGAAGAGGAAGAGGAGGAGGAAAGGAAGAAGAAGAGGAAGAGGAGGAAGAGGAGGAAGAGGAAAAGGGAGAGGAGGAAAAGGGAGAGGAGGAAGAGGAGGAGAAGAGGAAGAGGAAGAGGAGGAGGAAAGGAAGAAGAAGAGGAAGAGGAGGAAGAGGAGGAAGAGGAAAAGGGAGAGGAGGAAAAGGGAGAGGAGGAGGAGGAGGAGAAGAGGAAGAGGAAGAGGAAGAGGAAGAGGAAGAGGAAGAGGAAGAAGAAGAAGAAGAAGAAGAAGAAGAAGAAGAAGAAGAAGAAGAAGAAGAAGAAGAAGAAGAAGAAGAAGAAGAAGAAGAAGAAGAGGGAAATGTAGGGGAAAGGGATGAAAAAAACATTCAAACTTTTTTTTCAGCGCCGTGAAGTTAAAAAACAAAACTCCAGTCTCAACTTTTTACTTTAATCAATATAATATTAGTCCTTGCTCCAATGACGGAGGGATTTAATGAGCAAAACCCCAAGTCAAGATTTCATTGTGTTTTTTATTGTCTTGAGCACAAAGTCCACAAATGGTATCTAAATAGACACAACAACCACAGTATTTTCATCTTCCATGTGTAGAGGTAGTTCTCGACTTATAACCGTTTGTTGAGTGACCAAAGTCACAACAGCACTCAAAAAAGGGACTTCACAACCCCCCCCCCCCCAATCACCGGATCAAAATTGGGGCACCTGGCAGCTAGCCTGTATTTACAACGGTTGCAAATAGTGACCGCCCTATGTCCCATTAACATCCATGCTGGTTTCACTTAAGGACAGTAACCAAAAAGTGCCAGAATTGCTGCCGTAAGTCAGCACTGCTGTATGATGTCGCGATCGATGTCACTTAGAGACCAAGTTGCCAATCTCAAGGATTGTCCTTAAGCAAGGACTGCCTGCAAGGGTGGATATTAGCAATAGTCGAGATTAGCAGATGAGAGAAAGATTCATTTAAGGACCACATGATTCATTTCACGGCAATGATTCGTTTAACTGCCGTGGCAAAAAAAAAAAAAAAAGGGTCATACACTTAGGTGTGACTCATTTAACAACTGCTGTTCTGACCGAGGCTTAGATCTGACCAGGTAGATTCCTGGTCCCGACAAAACTCCTTTTTATGAAACGAATGGGAATTCCTCTCGTTCGCCTTCAGCAAAAGGCCTGGCAAACAGCCTTTCAAAGGTGGATTTATGACCACAGACCTTATCTAGCTTGGAAAGCTGCCATGATGTAAATATTGTCCAAATGGGGCCCTGTGCAAGGAAAGACTGCATGCGCACACTGGGAACAGGCTCCAGTTGTTCTTCTGCCTCGCTGCTGTCTACCTCTGTAGGCAACGGATCACTGCCAGACGGCCTCGGCCCCCTCCCTGCCTCTGACACAGAGCCCAGAAAGACAGAAAATGCAGATAGATAGATAGATAGATAGATAGATAGATAGATAGATAGATAGATAGATAGATAGATAGATAGATAGATACTGAAAGACAGAGAGACAGAGACAGAGAGAGGCAGAGAGAGAGATGATGGATGGATGGATGGATGGGTGGATGGATGGAGGGATGGAGGGATGGATGGAGGGATGGATGGATAAACGATATAGATAGATATACTGAAAGAGAGAGAGAGAGAAACAGAGAGAGAGAGGATGGATGGAATACAGATAGAGAGATAATGGATGGATGGATGGATGGATGGATGGATGGATGGATGGATGGATGGACGGATGGACGGATGGATAGATAATGATAGAGAGGTAGATAGGTAGGTAGGTGGGTAGATGATATAGATAGATATAGACAAAGAGAAAGAAAGAGAGATACAGAGAGAGATAATGGATGGATGGATGGATGGATGGATGGATGGATGGATGGATGGATGGATGGACGATATAGATAGTAGATATACTGAGAGAGAGAGAGAGACAGAGAATGGATGGATGGATGGATGGATGGATAGGTAGGTAGGTAGGTAGGTAGGTAGGTAGGTAGGTAGGTAGATGATATAGATGGTAGGTAGAGAGAGAGGTAGGTAGATAGGTAGGTAGGTAGGTAGGTAGGTAGGTAGATGATATAGATGGATATAGACTGAAAGAGAGAGAGAAAGACAGGGAAAGGGAGATAATGGATGGAAGGATGGATATATAGAGAGAGAGAGATAAATAGAGAGACCGAGAGATGGAGATAGATAATGAAGAGAAGGACAGAGAGATATCCCAGTGTCAACACCATTATCATCCATTTAAAAACCGCCTTGAGGTCGACAAGGATGGACGAACAAGAAAAAGAGGCCTTATAAAATCAAGATATTGGCCAGGGTTTGTTTGTTTTTTTAAAAATCCCAGGGTGGGGGGGCTTTCATTGCAGGCTCTCGGATGCCCCCTTCTCTTTCTGGACTCCCTCCTTCCCCCTCCCTCCCATCCTAACACCCCTGCTCCAGTTCTGGGAAAAACAAGCCCCTGCCCCCCCTTCCTTTGGCCTTAGGGAGACCCATCTGTTTTCCTTTAAAGCCCCCAACCCCGCCCCCTCTTTATTGGCAACGACTGGGCTTTTCCGGTTAATCACCCAATCACCCCCCCCCTTCAACCCCCCTCCCGCCCGCTCATCACACACACACACCCAGCCTTGCACTTCGTTTGCACAGATTTCCTGTCAAGGAGAGAATCGGTCCGGGTGACATGAGCTATTTCCCCTCGTTAGAGGAGCCCGCTAATTGACTAACAAGGATGACCTGGGACATTCGGTTGCTGGAGGTCAAAGGATAATAAGCTATAGGGGAATCGTCCGTCAATGCCCGCTGACCCCCGATTACGGGACACGTCCCCGGCAAGCCCAGATCTCCAGATGTGTGAGAACTGCAACTCCCAAGGCGCCTAGGCGGGACTCCTTGGGGAATGGGAGAATTTTTGTGTCTTTTTTCTAACAGCGGGTTGTCCTCGACTTAACAAGAGTTTGTTTAGTGATGTCTGAGAAGTTTCTTTGTTGTTGGTTGGATGGATGGATGGATGGATGGATGGATGGATGGATGGATGGATGGATGGATGGATGGATGGATGGATGGATGGATGGACAGATGGACAGAGAGAGAGAGAGAGAGATGGATGGATGGAGAGGGGAGGAGAGGGAGAGGGAGAGAGGGATGGATGGGTGGATAGATAGATAGATAGATAGATAGATAGATAGATAGATAGATAGATAGATAGATAGATAGATAGATAGATAGATAGATAGATAGATAGATAGATAGATATGGATAGAGAGAGAGGGAAATTGAGAGATATGGATGGATGGATGGATGGATGGATGGATGGATGGATGGATGGATGGATGGATGGAAAGAATGCTAGATAGATGATAGATGATAGATGGATGGATGGATGGATGGATAGATAGATAGATAGATAGATAGATAGATAGATAGATAGATAGATAGATAGATAGATAGATAGATAGATAGATAGAATGATAGATAGATGATAGATGAGAGATGGATGGATGGATGGATGGATGGATGGATGGATGGATGGATGGATGGATAGATAGATAGATAGATAGATAGATAGATAGATAGATAGATAGATAGATAGATAGATACTGTAGATATGGATAGAGAGAGGGAGGGAAAGGGAGAGAGAAGGAGAGATAGACAGGATGTATGGTGCAGGTATACGTTCATGTAAGTAGCATGTGTATATGTGTGTTGTGTATGTGTTTGGGTAGACACACACTCTTTCTTAAGAGCAGGGCAGAACATTCCACATGGGCCAGGGTTCTCGCTCTGAAAAGAAATGACAATCAACTTATCTCATCTCAAGAGACGGATCTGTCCCTGCTCTCTAAGGAGGACGAGGTCCGGGTCCCCCCGTGCCCCTTCGGCCTCCGTGCTTCTTCCAACAGCCTGCATTTTTCCCCCAGCCTCCCTTCCAGCCTATGGGGTCCCTGAGCCAGCTGGCAGCCCAATGGATCCTGCCAGCCTCCCTTCTCCATCCTTGGCGCCTCCATCGCCTCCCTTTTATCCCGCCGACCAGGTTGCTGCGGGAAAACAGCCGCCCAACCCCTCAGCAAAGGTCAACCATCCGACAGAGACCCTCCTGGCAGCTGCTTGTTTGTTTGTTCAAACATTATCGGAGGCCTGGCGGGTGGATTTTCCTACCCACTGAAGTAGCCAGACAATTAATATCTGCTCCCAGTAGCAAACAGATGCTTGCACTCAAGTGTTCCAGCTTGAGCGAGGATGGGAATTATCTCTTTAATGAGCAAACAAGACGATTCCTCTTTAAAGAGGAAGGAAGGGGGGTTTGCCTCCCCTTTCTTCTTCTTCTTCTTCTTCTTCTTCTTCTTCTTCTTCTTCTTCTTCTTCTTCTTCTTCTTCTTCTTCTTCTTCTTCTTCTTCTTCTTCCTCTCCTCCTCCTCTTCCTCTTCTTTACTCTCCTCCTCTTCCTCTTTTTCTTCCTCATTCTCCTCTTCCTCCTCCTCTCCCTTTTCCTCTTGCTCTTCCTCCTCCTCCTCCTCTTCTTCTTCTCCTCCTCCTCTCCCTTTTCCTCTTCCTCTTCTTCTTCCTTTCCTCCTCCTCTTCCTCTTTTTCTTCCTCATTCTCCTCTTCCTCCTCCTCCTCCTCTTCTTCTTCTCCTTCTCCTCCTCCTCCTCTCCCTTTTCCTCTTCCTCTTCTTTTTCCTTTCCTCCTCCTCTTCTTTACTCTCCTCCTCTTCCTCTTTTTCTTCCTCATTCTCCTCTTCCTCTTCCTCCTCCTCTCCCTTTTCCTCCTCCTCCTCCTCCTCCTCCTCCTCCTCCTCCTCCTCCTCCTCCTCCTCCTCCTCCTCCTCCTCCTCTCTTTCTGGCTCAGGAAGAGATCCCGGCCGAGGGATCGTTTGAACCAAAGCGACTTGCTCAAACAGAGCCTGGCTCGTACCAGCGGTGGGTTTGGCTTATATTTTTACCACCGGGTTTGCCCCGCGCATGGCACCTTCTGCATATGCGCCCAGCTTCCATGCGTGCCCATGGCTCGCAGGCGCCCCTTCCACGCGGGCACCTGTCCTCAAAAATGTGGCTAAATAGGGCGGCATAGAACCAGGGCAGGCCCACCAGTGATCTCTGCTACTGGTTCGCCTGAACCAATCCAAAGCAGCTGAATAATGCACAGGTGTATTATAGGTGGTACCTTGTTCCATAGTAGTAACTGGGAGAGGGATTTTGGAGTCCTAGTGGGAAAGCATTGAAATAGGAGCCAGCCCTGTGCAGCATCTGCCAAAAAAGCCAACCCAGTTCTAGGCTGCATCAACAGAGGGAGAGAATCAAGATCACCTGAAGGGTTAATACCACTTTATAAGGCCTTGGGAAGGCCACACTTGGAATGTGGCATCCAGTTTTGGTATCCACGATGTAGAAAACATGTGGAGACTCCGGAAAGAGTGCAGAGAAGAGCAACCAAGAGGATGAGGAGACTGGAGGCTCAAACATATGAAGAACGGTTGCAGGAATTGGGTAGGTCTAGTTTAATGAAAAGAAGGACCAGGGGAGACATGATAGCAGCCTTCCAATATCTCAGGGGTTGCCCCAAAGAAGAGGGAGTCAAACTGTTCTCCAAGGCACCTGAGGGCAGAACAAGAAGCAATGGATGGAAACTAATCAAGGAGAGAAGCAACTTAAAACTGAGGAGAAATTTCCTGACAATTAGAACAATTAACCAGTGGAACAACTTGCCTCCAGAAGTTGTGAAGGCCCCAACACTGCAAGTCTTCAAGAAGATGTTGGATAGCCATTTGTCTGAAATGGTATAGGGCTTCCTGCCTAGGCAGGGAGTTGGACTAGATGACCTCCAAGGTCCCTTCCAACTCTGCTATTGTATTGTAATACTACTTCTGGTTCCCACACATCTCGAAGCTGCTGAGAAACACTGATGGGGAGCTGGGATTGATGGGTGGGCGGATGGATTGAAGTCCCAGCTTTCTTATTTTTAGGAATAACTCAAGAAAGTGAATACGCACGATACTCCTTCCTCCGATTCCCACCACCACCCCGTAACAAGAACCCTGGCAACACCACATGGCGTCTGGGCACTCAACCAAACCTGGACTCAAAGCCCAGCCTAGAGAGTTGCCCCCGCATGGCCCCATGGGAGTCTGACAGTCAATCAGAAGGCAAGCTCAAGGTCAAAGGCCAGAGAGGGCATAAAACCAGGGACTTTCAGCATCTCTGCCTCTTTTTCTTCTTCACCCAACATCTGGAAGCATCTGATCCCCCTTTTCTGTTCAGGAGCTCAAGCCATGGGATCCTGTCCACCATTAAACCCTTAAATATTTCTTCCAAAACTTTCTTTCTTTCTTTCTTTCTTTCTTTCTTTCTTTCTTTCTTTCTTTCTTTCTTTCTTTCTTTCTTTCTTTCTTCTTTCTTTCTCTTTCTTTCTCTCTCTCTCTCTTTCTCTGTCTTTCTTTCTTTCTCCCGCCTTCCCATCTCTCTTTCTCTCTTTCTTTCTTTCCTCAAGCCATGGGATCCTATCCACCATTAAACCCTCTTTCCAAGTAGCCTCCAATGTTTCCAGTGTCTTTTCCCCCCACTTGGAACTGAACCCAGAAAGATATTTCTTCCACCACTTCTTTCTTTCTTTCTTTCTTTCTTTCTTTCTTTCTTTCTTTCTTTCTTTCTTTCTCCCTCCTTCCCTTCTCTCTCTCTCTCTCCCTCTTTCCTTCCTCAAGCCATGGGATCCTGTCCATCATTAAAATCCACCTTTCCAAGCAGGCTCTAATGTTCCCAGTATCTTTTCCCCCATACTTGGAACTGAACCCAGAAGGATATTTCTTCCACCACTTCTCTTTCTTTCTTTCTTTCTTTCTTTCTTTCTTTCTTTCTTTCTTTCTTTCTTTCTTTCTTTCTTTCTTTCTCTCTCCCCCTCTTTCCTTTCTCAAGCCATGGGATCCTGTCCATCATCAAAATCCACCTTTCCAAGCAGGCTCCAATGTTCCCAGTATCTTTTTCCCCCCACTTGGAACTGAACCCAGAAGGACATTTTCTTCCAACCACCTTCCCAACCCGCCTGATTGATTCTGCAATATTGTGTCTTCTCCCTGATTTAAGAGTCTGATGACGCTCTGCCCCCCACCCTCAAAAGACCGACAGAATCTTTGGCCAGGTGTCCTTCTACCGGGGGGGGGGGGAGGGGACCACAACAGCCCCTACACACGGACTGTTGCATGTGTGATGCATCCCACCTCTTTAATTGATTTAAGCTATATTGATCTGGGAAATCAGAAGGCTGGGAGCCAGCAGGGGTGGGAATTACTGGCAGCAAAGCTTTCATTTTCTCTCTCCAACCCCCCCCCCTCACCCAGTTCATCTTCAGTCGAGCCTTAATGGCCTCCTCTAATTTTGTCTAATGCCTGTTAAGGGCCAGTCAGTGGATAATTTAAAAAATGGGCATTTTACGTCCCAGAAGATACTAAGGAAGCTCTTAGCAAACGCTACTAAAGAGGCAGGTCGTGTCCCTGCTCGATCAACAGGCAGAGCAGCGTGGCACAATTCTACAGATTTTAGCATATATAAACGGGCGCGGTGGCTCAGGGGCTAAGACCCCCTAAGCTTGTCGATCAGAAAGGTCGGCGGTTCAGCGGTTCGAATCCCCAGCGCCGCGTAACGGAGGGAGCTCCCCTGACTTGTCCCGGCTTCTGCCAACCTAGCAGTTCAAAAGCAGGTAAAAAATGCAAGTAGAAAAATAGGGACCACCTTTGGTGGGAAGGGAACAGCGTTCCATGCGCCTTGGGTGTTGAGTCCTGCCGGCCACATGACCCCGGAGACGTCTTCGGACAGCGCTGGCTCTTCGGCTTTGAAAAGGAGAAGAGCACCGCCCCCTAGAGTCGGGAACGACTAGCACAGATGTGCCAGGGGAATTGTTACCTCTAACACATGTCAGAGCATTTATGTTAGGCACTGGGTATGTCTAATTTAATGAAAAGAAGGACTCTTGGGGACCTGACAGCAGCCTTCTAATATTTCAGCAGCTGACACAAAGAAGAGGGAGTCAAGCTATGGAGCTGGAAGGGACCTTGTAGGTCTTCTAGTCCAACCCCCTGCGTGGGCAGGAACCTTATACCATTTCAGACAAATGGCTATCTAACATCTTCTTAAAGACTTCCAGGGTTGGGGCATTCACAACTGCTGGAGGCAAGCTGTTCCAGAGGTTAATTGTTCTAACTGTCAGGAAATCTCTCCTTAGTTAAATTTCTCCTTCTTAAAAACCTCCAGCAATGAAGCCCTCACAACGTCAGGTGGCAAGCTGTTCCACTGGTTAATTGTCCTCACTGTTAGGAAGCGTCTCCTAAATTCCAAGTTGCTCCTCTCTTTGGTTAGTTTCCAACCATTGTTTTTTGTCCTGCCTTCTGGTGCTTTGTAGAATAATTCGATTCCTATTTGATAGCAGCCTTCCCTCAAATATTGGAAGGCTGCTATCATGTCACCCCTAATTCTTTTCTTTAGACTAGCCGACCCCAAATCCTGCAGCCGTTCTTCGTATGTTTTAGCCTCCAGGACTTTAATCGTCTTAGTTGCTCTTCTCTGCACTTTTTTTTTTCAAAGTCTCTACATCTTTCTTGGTAGCATGGTGACCAACATTGGTTGCAGCATTTCATGTGATCTTCCTAGAGTTTTATACTTTAAGACTTCCTGTGATCTTGATTCTGTGCCTCTGTTTAAAGCATCTGATGTCAAGTCCCCTAACGATGCCTGCTTCAAAATAGACGACCCAATATTAGAGTACAAAAAGCCGTGATTTATTAACAGTTTTGTTAGGCATTTCTTGTTTGCAGCCATCTTTTTTGCTTTCTTTCTCTGCTTCTGAACTTTGCCCGTGTTACTGTCCTCCCTCCAGCCTTCGTCATAAATCACATTAGCCAATGAGAGATGGTAGTTTAGGCATGCGCATTCACTAGCCAGCCTGAGATTCCTTTTTGACCACAGGTATGTTTGGAATTCCCCTCTCTCTATGGCAGTTTGATGGTATTCATAGAGATGCTTCAGAAACTGACACCTGAAGGCAGAACAAGAAGCAATGGATAGAAACTAATGAAGGAGAGAAGCAACCTAGAACTAAGGAGAAATTTCCTGACCCGTGAGGACAATTGACCAGTGGAACTGCTTGCCTCCAGATGTTGTGAATGCTCCAACACTGGAAGTTTTAAAGAAGGGATTGGACAACCATTGGTCTGTGATGGGATGTTATTGGGGGGATTTTGAAATAGCTAATAAATGCCAATATGTAGTTGTGTTTTTAAGTACGAATTACTCTAGGCAAAAGGACGCTTAAATAATTGTAGTCAAATGAGAATTGTGGTATAATGATGGTAAGACATATAAAGGTTTGTTGATTTAAAATATATAGCCTAATATGAACTATACGTAATGACTGTACAAACGCACAAAGGTTATTTGTAACCAATTGACACGCTTTCTACAAGCTGTAATGAAGGAGGATTCTTTTTGTTATGTTTGGGTTTGATTAAAACAAAATAAAAATTTTATACAAAAAAAAAGGATCTTAGATCATCTATCCTGCAAAGAAGAGGGGGGGGGGAGGAGAGAGAGGCAGAGAGAGAGAGAGAGAGAGAGAGAGGGGAGAGAGATAGGGGGAGGAAGAGACAGAGAGAGAGAAAGGAGAGGTGGGGGAGGGAGGGAGAGAGTGGGGGAGAGGCAGAGAGAGAGAGAGAGAGAAAGAGGAGAGATGGAGGAAGAAACAGACAGAGAGACAGAGAGAAAGAGGAGAGATAGGGGGAGGGAGAGAGAGACAGACAGAGAGAGAGAGAGAGAGAGAAAGACAGAGAGGCAAAGGGGGGGGAGAGAGGGGGAGAGAGAGACAAAGAGGAGAGATAGGGGGAGGGAGGGAGAGACAGAGGGGGGAGAGGCAAAAAGAGACGGAGAGAAAGAGAGAGGGAGGACAGAGAGAGAGACAGAGAGAGACAGACAGGCAGACAGAGAGGCAAAGAGGGGGAGGGAGAGACAGAGAGAGAGAGACAGAGAGAAAGATGAGAGATAGGGGGAGGGAGGGAAAGACAGAGAGAGACAGAGGCAAAGGGGGGGAGAGAGGGGAGAGACAAAGAGGAGAGATAAGGGGAGGGAGGGAGAGACAGAGTGCGGGGAGAGGCAAAGAGAGAGGGAGAGAGAAAGAGAGAAAGAGGAGAGATAGGGGGAGGGAGGGAGACAGAGAGAGAGACAGAGAGAGGGGGCAAAGAGGGAGAGACAGAAAGAGAGAGAGAGAGGGAGAGAGAGAGAGAGAGAAAGAAAGAGGGAGAGGGAGAGGGAGGGGGGAGAGATGGAAAGATACAGAGAAAGAGAGACATGGAAGGAAAGGGGGAGAGAGAGAGAGAGACAGAGAGGGAGAAAGAGAGATGAATTCTCCTCCTTTTCCTTTCTCCTCCAAGCCTGGCACCGTCCGTGCCCGTCGCTTACAAGGCTGCCCGCCCTCTGCCAGTGGGCAGATGACATCATTTGGGAAGTCTGGGCTGAGGCCCCCTCCCACCGGGCCGCCTGATTGATCAATTAGACCCTTACAAGCCATGGGCTAATCAATGGGAAGCGTTCATTTCGAGCAACAAGAGCCAGGCGGGGGGAGCTAATTTTTCAAGGGTGGCGCTTGCCAAGACAAACAGCCCAATCTTGCCAGGACATCCATTAAAGAAGAGGAAGCTTTGCCCAGCCGTGGCATGTCAGACGTTTCTGGAGATGTTCCCCATGGGGTGGGCTTCGTTGGCAGGAGAACCCCTGGGGCTCCTCCGATAACGGCCAGAATTAGGGGATCTGCCGAGCGAGACGGTTTCAAAGCGAGGGGCATCCACCCACCCACCTACCTACTGTACCTACCTACCTACCTACCGGTAGTCCTCACCTTACAAGGGTTCGTTTAGCAACGGTTCAAAGTTGCTAATGGCGCTGAAAAAAGCAACTTGTGACCATTGGAACTGCTTGCCACCAGAAGTAGTGGGTGCCCCATCACTGGAGGCTTTCAAGAAGAGACTGGGCAGACATTTGTCCAGAATGGCATAAGGTCTCCTGCTTGAGCAGGGGAGGTTGGAGTAGAAGACCTCCAAGGTCCCTTCCAAGTGTATTATTCAGCTGTCCTTCCTTCCTTCCTTCTTTCCTTCCTTCCCTCCCTCTCTCCCTCCAGTCCTCCTTCCTTCCTTTCTCCCTCCCTTCCCTCCCTCCCACCCTCCCTCTCCCCCTTTCTTCCTCCCACCCTCCCTCTCCCCCTTCCTCCTTCCTTCCTTTCTCCCTCCCTTGCCCCCCTTGCTCCCTCCCTCCCTTCCTCCCTCCTTCCTTTCTTTCTCCCTCCCTCCCTCCTTCCTCCCTTTCCTCCCTCCCTCTCTCCATTCCTTCCTTCCTCTCTCCCTTTCTTTCTTTCTCCCTCCCTCCCATAACTGGAGGTTTTCAAGAAGAGGAAACCATAATTATTACAATAGCAGAGTTGGAAGGGATCTTGGAGGTCATCTAGTCCAACCCCGTGGCTAGGCAGGAAACCCTATACCATTTCAGACCAATGGCTATCCAACATCTTCTTGAAGACTTCCAGTGTTGGGACATTCACAACTTCTGGAAGCAGGTAGTTCCACTGATTCATTGTTCTCACTGTCAGGAAATTTCTCCTCAGTTCTAAGTTGCTTCTCTCCTTCATTAGTTTCCACCCATTGCTTCTTGTTCTGCCCTCAGGTGCTTTGGAGAATAGTTGAGACTGGACAGCCATTTGTCCAGAATGGCATAGGGTCTCCTGCTTGAGCAGGGGGGTTGGACTAGAAGACCTCTGAGCTCCCTTCCAACTCTGCTATTCTACTATTTTCCTTCCTTCCTTCTTTCCTTCCTTCCTTCCTTCCTCCCTCCATCCCTCCCTTAATCTTCCTCCTTCCCTTCTTTTCTTCCTTCCTCCCTTATTTCATCTCCCTTCCGCTCTCCCTTCTGCCCTCCCTCCCTCCCTCCCTTCTCCATCACTGAAGGTTTTCAAGAAGAGACTGGACAGCCATTTGTCCAGAATGGCAGAGGGTCTCCTGCTCGTGCAGGGGGGGGGTTAGACTAGAAGACCTCCATGGTCCCTTCCAGCTCTCTTACTCTCTCTTCTGATAGACCAAGCCGGCGTTTCATCTCCACCCTCGGATCCGAGAATCCATTCTGGGTGAGGGTCTCCTGAGAACTCCCAGGAGGCACCACCGCGAAGCCTCCGGCCTTTGGCCCTCCTTCCCCCCTCTCCCCCCGCCAGGGAACAGACAGGGGGACTCTCGGCCTCTGGAAGGCTTCCAAGCAGCGCAATTTGCCCCACCACAATGGGGCCTTTGAGGGACGGCGGGAGGAGGGAGTGGAGCTGGAAGCTCGGGAGCTCCTCTCCCGCCATCGCGTGTGCCTGCCCCCCTCCCGCCTCCATCCTTGGGAACGGGGAGGGTGCCCGAGGGGAAGGGAAGGCTCACAAAGTGAGCTTGCCACACAACGGAGTTGGCACCTTCCTTCGGGCCAAGGGATGACATAAACGGCTACATCAACAGAGGGAGAGAATCAAGATCCCGTGAAGGGTTAATACCACTTTTGTAATCCGTTGGGAAGGCCACACTTGGAATATTTGCATCCAGTTTTGGTCGCCACGATGTAGAAAAAACGTGGAGACTCTGGAAAGAGTGCAGAGAAGAGCAACAAAGAGGATTAAAGGGACTAGAGACTAAAACCTATGAAGAACAGTTGCAGGAACTGGGTAGGTCTAGTTTAATGAAAAGAAGGACCAGGGGAGACATGATAGCAGTCTTCCGATATCTCAGGGGTTGCCCCAAAGAAGAGGGAGTCAAGCTATTCTCCAAAATAATAATAATAATTAATAATAATTTATTAGATTTATAAACCGCCCCCTATCCCCAAAGGGACTCGGGGCGGTGTACAGGAAAAATTAAAAAACCATATAAAACATACAATATATACAAAGTTAAAAACGAATTAAATTAACCTGTACTAAAATTTAAGAACATTAAAATACAACCCACCTATGCTAAAATTCCCTAAAATCTAATAATCCCTGAGGGGAGGAGAAGAATCAATAGGTGGAAACTAATCAAAGAGAGAAGCAACCTAGAACTAAGGAGGAATTTCCTGACAGATGGAACAATTCATCAGTGGAACTCCTTTCCTCCAGAAGTTGTGAATGCCCCAACACTGCAAGTCTTTAAGAAGATGTTGGAGAGCCATTTGTCTGAAATGGTATAGGGCTTCCTGCCTAGGCAGGGGGGTTGGACTAGAAGACCTCCAAGGTCCTTTCCAATTCTGCTATTCTATATGCATTGTATTGTATTGCATCTATCTATCCCCTCTCTATATCTATCTATCTATCTATCTATCTATCTATCTATCTATCTATCTATCTATCTATCTATCTATCTATCTATCTATCTATCTATCTATCTATCTATCTATCTTAATTAATCAGTGGAACAGAAGTTGCCTCCAGAACTTGTGAATGCCCCAACCGTGGAAGTCTTTAAGAAGATGTTGGAGACCCATTGGTCTGAAACAGTGCAGGGTTTCCTGCCTAGGTAGGGGGTTGGACTAGATGACCTCCAAGGTCCCTTCCAACTCTGCTATTGTATTGTATTGTATTGATTCACACACACACACACACACACACACACACACTCAGCGGCACTGCAGTCACAGATGTTGTGTAGGCATTTCGTGCCGAAGCTACGCGGAGTGCAGATGTCTTGATCAGATGAGGGTGGGTGGGGATGGGGGGGTCATCTCTTCTTTTCTTTTTCTTTTTCTTGCCACAAGGGAAGGCAACACATACACACACACACACACAGAAGCACAAGTGTGTGTATGAAATCCAGAGGGCTCCAATTGCACCATAGCATCCCTCCAAACCGAGGGAAAACCCACACACCCCCAAAAAAACGGAAGGGAGACCAATGAAAATGCAGGGAATCCTCAACCTACGGCCTCCCCGAAGCCCAACATCCCTGCTGTTGAGCGAGACGTTTTGTGCAGTGGATTTTGCGTCCCCTCCTGGAGCAGCCCCCCTCCCTGGGGAAGCTGACCTCACCCGGTCAATGAAACTCTACCCAGCGACGACGAGACTCTGACATAAGGTCACCGACGGAGACAAAGCCAAGGTTAGTGGCTGCCCGTCAATACAAGCAGGACGGCGAAGATCAGAGGCACCGAGAGGAGGCTGGCCCCGGCCGGCGGCTTTTCCTGAGCCTCCCTGATCAGATGGAGGGTGGGAGAAGAACTCCTCCTCTTCCTCCTCTTCCACCTTCCTCCACCCCTTCCCCTTCCTCCTCTTCTTCTTCCTCCTCTGCTTCCACTTTTTTCTTCTTCTCTGTGGATGGAGCAGAGACTCTCAGGATCTATCTGTCTGCCTGCCTGCCTGCCTATCAATCATTATGTATTATCTATCTATCTATCTATCTATCTATCTATCTATCTATCTATCTATCTATCTATCTATCTATCTATCTATTATCTATCTATCTATCTATCTATCTATCTATCTATCTATCTATCTATCTATCTATCTATCTCTAACTAATTACTAACTAACTATCTCACCATCCTTCCATCCCCAACCAGCATTCTATCCATATACAATAATATAATAATACAATAGCAGAATAGGAAGGGACCTTGGAGATCTTCTAGTCCAACCCCCTGCCTAGGCAGGAAACCCAATACTGTTTCAGACAAATGGCTATCCAACATCTTCCTTCCTTCTCCCTCCCTCCATCATCTGCCTTCCTGCCTGCCTTCCTGCCTGCCTACCTGCATATCTACCTGCCTGCATCTGTCTGTCTGTCTGTCTGTCTGTCTGCCTGCCTGCCTATCTGCCTGCCTGCCTGCCTGCCTGCCTGCCTGCCTGCCTGCCTGCCTGCCTGCCTGCCTGCCTATCTATCTATCTATCTATCTATCTATCTATCTATCTATCTATCTATCTATCTATCTATCTATCTATCTATCTATCTATCTATCTATCTATCTATCTCTGCCTGCCTGCCTGCCTGCCTGCCTGCCTGCCTGCCTGCCTGCCTGCCTGCCTGCCATCTAGCTATCTACCTGCTAAGAAAATTTACAGGGCCATCAAACTCACTCCCAGGGACTCTGAGCAGTTTACAGAATTCTGGAAGTTGAAGTCACAAGGTTGATTAAAAGCTGCCGTATCGATCATAAAATCCGATCAGTCACGTGGGTTGGCCTGCTTTATATCCATTATGACTTACTATAATTCTATTACGGTTGTAAGTCAAGGCCTACCTGTATTTAGTGCCACAAACCCTGATTTTGGCCGGACATTTGATGCTAGGTTATAAACCCCAGCTGCATTCACGCTGTTCTGACCGAGGCTTCCCGAGAGCCTGAAGCCAACTCCTGGTCCCGACAAAAACTCCTTTTATTCCTTGACTGTGAATTCTTCTCCTTCATATCCAACAAAGTCTTTCGAGGGCGGATTTACAGTCACAGACCTTATCTGGCTTGGAGAGCTGCCAGGCCGATCTCTGCAGAACTTGGCCAGGAGTCTCGGAGAGTCACGAACCAAGGAAGCGAACTCATAGTCTCCTGCAAGCTCCACTCCCCTGTCGCTCCTCTTTTGTTTCCTCTGGGAGGGGCCGTTCATTGTCCACCTGTGGCCTTCCTCTTAAGTCGACCCCTGTTCTTTAGCTGTTCCCTTCATCTGGCCGCTCTGCACATGCGCACCCTGGGAACAGGCTCCAGCTGTTCTTCTGCCTCACTGTTGTCTGACTCCGAAGGCAGCTGATAACTGTCAGAGGGCCCTGGCTCTGTCTCTGCCTCCGACACAGAGCCCTCCTACGAGCCTTCCCCAGACTCCAGGACTGGCTCATCTTCCTCCCCAACCCTCCTCACTGTCCGACGCTGCTGCCAGCTCCGCTGGTGGGCCACAACACACACGCCTGGAATTTGAGACCACTTCCATCCTGTCAAATTCATCCGAAGAGGAAGAATTCCCCCCCACTCCCCTCCATACACGGACCTTCCTCCCTGCAGAGTCTCACGTTGGGGGAAATCAAGGGAGCAGCGAAACCTCCATTCAAAGCGAACTAGAATTCGCAGCAGGCAGCCGCCCCCATGCCCCACCCCACCCCTCTCTTGTCCCGGGCGCAAAGGATCAAAAGGGATCTGCAGGGAAGGGAAGTGTTGGTTGGTGGCCAGCCGAGGACGAAAATAAAAGCCAGACGAGAGGCAGACGTAGCATGCAAATGCACAAAGAAATCCAGGGCCTTAGATCTTCGACCCAGCCGTCTGCGGCAGCTGCCAAGAAAGCCAACATCCCAAGTTGCATCGACAGAGGGAGAGAATCAAGATCAAGGGAGCTACTAATACCACTTTACAAGGCCTTGGGAAGGCCACACTTGGAATACGGAATCCAGGTTTGGTGGCCATGATGTAGAAAAGATGTGGAGACTCTAGAAAGAGTGCAGAGAAGAGCAACCAAGAGGATGAGGGGACTGGAGGCTAAAAGATGTGAAGAACGGTTACAGGAACTGGGTAGGTCTAGTTTAATGAAAAGAAGGACCAGGGGAGACATGATAGAAGTCTTCCGATATCTCAGAGGTTGCCCCAAAGAAGAGGGAGTCAAGCTATTCTCCAAAGCCCCTGAAGGCAGGAGAAGAAGCAATGGGTGGAAACTAATCAAGGAGAGAAGCAACTTAGAACTGAGGAGGAATTTCCTGACAGTGAGAACAATGAATCAGTGGAACTCCTTGCCTCCAGAAGTTGTGAATGCCCCAACACTGCAAGTCTTTAAGAAGATGTTGGAGAGCCATTTGTCTGAAACGGTATAGGGCTTTCTGCCTAGGCAGGGGGTTGGACTAGAAGACCTCCAAAGTCCCTTCCAACTCTGTTATTCTAAGAGTAAATGATCTGTCCGGTCGCTTCTCAATCCAGGTTTGCAACATTTGAGGCACAATTTCATTGCGACAGGATTCAAAAGCCCCTGTTTCTGGCCTGTGCGGGGCGGAGGGGGGCGCCTGTTTTCGCTAGCAGAGGGCTCTCAAAAGAAAATAAAAATAAAACGGAAGGGAAAATGTTTCCCCTTTTGCATTTGAGCCTGCAAGAAGGGACAGGGAAGGAGAAAGGAAAAGGAAAAGGAGAGAAGAGGGGAAGGAAGAAGAAAGGAGAAGGAAGAAGGAAAAAGAAGAGGGAAGGAAAGAGAAGAAAAAGAAGGAAGGAGAATGAAGAGGGAAAAAGAAGAAAAGGAGGGAGGGAAGGAGGGAGAATGAAGAGGGAAGGAAAAAGAAGAAAAGAAGAAAGGAAGGAGAATGAAGAGGGAAGGAAAGAGAAGAAAAAGAAGGAAGGAGAATGAAGAGGGAAAAAGAAGAAAAGGAGGGAGGGAAGGAGGGAGAGAGAATGAAGAGGGGGAAAAGAAGGAAGGAAGGAGAATGAAGAAGGAAGGAAAAGAATGAAAGGGAAAGAAAGGAAAAAGGAGAATGAAGAGGAAAGGAAAAAAGAAGGAAGGAAGGAAGGAAGGAAGGAAGGAAGGAAGGAAGGAAGGAAGGAAGGAAGGCGAGAGGGAGGGAGGAAGGGAAGAGGGGAGGAAAACAGAAAAAGGAAGGAAGGAAGGAAGGAAGGAAGGAGATTCTAATGAGAGGGAGGGAGGGAAGTCCTGCCTTAGCACTTGGCCACCACAGGTGCCCCTGACGTGAATCCGGTGCCACGTCCCCCATGGCCACCCTCCCCCCAGTCCCCCCCACCCCCACCCTCCAAGGCCAAACACAACCCTGATGCGGCCCTCAATGAAATCCAGTTTGACACCCCGCTCTAACCTTTCCCAGCCTCCTTGCGAAGCGAAGCAATGGCGCTCGGCCGCCAGCAGATGGCAGCACCTGGACGAAGGCAACTAGGTGGGGAAGATCAGAGGCGGGAAAGAGAACTTGTGAATCGGTTTTGGGCTAGTTAGGAAACAGATCCTTCGAACCAGTGGATCTCCCTTCTCCGCGGTTCCCTGGTCAAGATCAAACCCGGGAGATCTTAAAACGGAAGCCCGACTTCCACGTTCTCCCTTAAATCCTGGCAACGGGGCAAAGGAGCAGTTGGTCAAATGGGAATTAGATCGAGTGGTTGGCATAGGGCAGGGGTCTGCAAAGTCGGCTCTTTTAAGACTGGTGGACTTCAACTCCCAGAATTCCCCAGCCAGCTATGCTGGCTGGGGAACTCTGGGAGTTGAAGTCCACCAGTCTTAAAAGAGCCGACTTTGCAGACCCCTGGCATAGGGGAGAGGTTTTGGGAAATTCCCAGCGGCTAAACACTTGCCCTCTCTGGCGGGGGGGCGGGGGTGGGGGGGAAGGGGTTGGGTTCCCACGTGCTGCCAAACCAGGGCTTGTTTTAAGCCTGATTTAGTTCAGAAGCCATGGAGGCCAGATCCAGATGGGAAACTGCAAGCCGAACACAGCCAGCCGAGATCATGGTTGGAGATGGTTTTTGTGATCTCACATTGAGCAATGACTCTGAAGAGAACCCCAAGGCTTGGGTGGGTCTCTCATTGGGCCTTCCTTCCTTCCTTCCTTCCTTCCTTCCTTTTCTTTTGCTCCCTTCCTTTGACCCATTTACTTCCTTCCTTTTTTCTTCCCATACATCTTCCTTCTTTCCTTCCTTCTTTCCTATTTCTTTCCTTTTCTTCCTTCCCTTCCTTCCTTTGATACTTTTACTTCCTTCCTTTCTTCTTCCCATACATCGCCTTCCTTCTTTCTTTCTTTCTTTCTCTTTCTTTCTTTCCTTCCTTCCTTCGATCCTTTTACTTACTTCCTTTCTTCTTCCCATACATCACCTTCTTTCTTTCTTTCTTTCTTTCTTTCTTTCTTTCTTTCTTTCTTTCTTTCTCTTTCTTTCTTTCCTTCCTTCCTTCGATCCTTTTACTTACTTCCTTTCTTCTTCCCATACATTGCCTTCCTTCTTTCTTTCTTTCTTTCTTTCTCTTTCTTTCTTTCCTTCCTTCCTTCCTTCGATCCTTTTACTTACTTACTTTCTTCTTCCCATACATCGCCTTCCTTCTTTCTTTCTTTCCTTCTTTCTTTCTCTTTCTTTCTTTCCTTCCTTCCTTCAATCCTTTTACTTCCTTCCTTTCTTCTTCCCATACATCGCCTTCCTTCTTTCTTTCTTTCTTTCTTTCTCTTTCTTTCTTTCCTTCCTTCGATCCTTTTACTTACTTACTTTCTTCTTCCCATACATCGCCTTCCTTCTTTCTTTCTTTCCTTCTTTCTTTCTCTTTCTTTCTTTCCTTCCTTCCTTCCTTCAATCCTTTTACTTCCTTCCTTTCTTCTTCCCATACATTGCCTTCCTTCTTTCTTTCTTTCTTTCTCTTTCTTTCCTTCCTTCCTTCCTTTGATCCTTTTACTTACTTACTTTCTTCTTCCAATACATCGCCTTCTTTCTTTCTTTCTTTCTTTCTTTCTTTCTTTCTTTCTTTCTCTTTCTTTCCTTCCTTCCTTCCTTCGATCCTTTTACTTACTTCCTTTCTTCTTCCCATACATCGCCTTCCTTCTTTCTTTCTTTCTTTCTTTCTTTCTCTTTCTTTCTTTCCTTCCTTCCTTCCTTCGATCCTTTTACTTACTTACTTTCTTCTTCCCATACATCGCCTTCCTTCTTTCTTTCTTTCCTTCTTTCTTTCTCTTTCTTTCTTTCCTTCCTTCCTTCCTTCAATCCTTTTACTTCCTTCCTTTCTTCTTCCCATACATTGCCTTCCTTCTTTCTTTCTTTCTTTCTCTTTCTTTCCTTCCTTCCTTCCTTTGATCCTTTTACTTACTTACTTTCTTCTTCCAATACATCGCCTTCTTTCTTTCTTTCTTTCTTTCTTTCTTTCTCTTTCTTTCCTTCCTTCCTTCCTTCGATCCTTTTACTTACTTCCTTTCTTCTTCCCATACATCGCCTTCCTTCTTTCTTTCTTTCTTTCTTTTTTTCTTTCTTTCTTTCTTCCTTTCCTTCCTTCCTTCGTTCTTTCTTTCCATTCCTTCCCTTCCCTTCTTTCTTCCCTTCCCTTCCTTCTTCAAGGAAATCCCAAGGCTCGGCTAGGCAGCTCAAAAGCCATCCCAGAAGACAATGGCAAAGTACTTCCATATTATTGCTCCCCCTCCCACCCCAAAACAATCCCTAACAAAGAAATCTTTTCTTTCATTCAACCGCTCGGGACTCAATCCTCCAAAGCTGGCCTTCATTGAGGGCTGTTTCCCAGGGACCGCCCCCTTTCTTTGAAGGGGAACATTGGACGATTCCTCCCCCCCTCTCTTCTCCCTCCCCCCCCTCTCAGAAGCTGCTGGGGTCTCTGGGATTCCAGATGAGGGGAAGAGAACCAGAAGGGAGGAGAGGAATCCCACAGAACAATAGGGACAAATTCAATGCAAATGGGCCAGCCTTCAGAGAGGCTCCGGGGCTTGGAAGATGACAACAAGCTCAAAAAAGGCCCCAGGGCAGGGATGGCAAAACCTTTAGACACCGGGGGGGGGGGGGGGGGTGCGTTCGCACATGTCCAAATGGAAAGGTGTGTCTGCAGGCGTGCATACACAGACATGCACGGCCATGTGCATGCACACACGTGCGAACATGTGCATGTACAGACATGCTTGGATGTGCATGTGTGGACATGCATGATCATGTGTGTGCATGGACATGCATGAATGTGTGCATGAACACACATGAACATGTGCATGCGCACACATGCACAAACGGGCATGTGCAGAAATGCTTGAATGTGCGCATGTGTGGACATACATGAACATGTGTATGCATGGACATGCATGAATGTGTGCATGCACATACATGCACAAACATGGACATGTGCGGAAATGCACGAATGCACACGCATGTGGACATGCATGAACATGTGTGCGCATGAACACACATGAACATGTGCGTGCGCATACATGCACAAACATGGGCATGTGCGGAAATGCTCGAATGTGCACATGTATGGACATACATGAACATGTGTATGCATGGACATGCATGAATGTGTGCATGCACGGACACGCATGGACGTGTGTATGCACATACATGCACAAACATGGGCATGTGCGGAAATGCACGAATGTACACACGTGGACATGCATGAACATGTGTATGCACAGACACGCACATGTGCAGACACGCACAAACATGTGTATGTGCAGACATGCTTGAACATACACATGTGTGGACATGCACAAACATGTGCATGCATGGACATGCACGCACATGCACATTCTGGTTTTTCTTTGAAGGCGTTTCGCTTCTCATCCAAGAAGCTTCTCCAGCTCTGAAGGGCAACACATAGAGGTCTGTTATCTATTCATTCAAAGTCAAGTCATCCTAAATCCTAATCCAGATGCAAATCAATCCCTTAATTCCAGCCAGCTGACCTTGGGTGGAACCAGATGGGCAGGTCCATCTGTTGGAAGAAGCAAAGTCTCACTCGTCAGATGCACCCGTGGCGGCATCCTCACGCACACAACACAAGTGACATCATCCTGGCTTCTTCTCATCTTATCATTTACTCGCTGTTCCTGGCCATGCGTTTCTGTGGCCCAGTATGGCTATGCATTGCATGGTCTTTTCTGCAACTTCTCTTAAGTTAGGGCCACATCAAGAAATGCAAAACTCCAAGCCGAGCAATGGAGCTCATTAAATGTGTAACAGAAAATAAAAATAATAAGTCACCGAAATTAAAAACAGGTCAAGCAAACCACCCTAACGAATAAATCTCTTTGGTGGTTGTTTTTTCTCAGTTCTTCTATTTATGGTATAATTATCCAGTCTTTGGATTTCCACCCCCCACCTTACCTTGTTTTAATTAGTTTCAATGTTGCTGCTAATATGGTTAATAACTTTGCATTTCTAGTGGGGCAGATATGCCTGTGTCTCTGGGAGCATTTGCATAGCTCTGTCTGGTGTGACTTTTATTGTTGCTACTTTGATGTTCATTAGGGTAGTTTATATGTTTCTATAGTCCGAGAGAGTAAATAAAGCCATAAATGCACAGAATATATCAGTGCAATCGTAGATTTATATGGGGTTTTTTTTCCCCTTCTCCAACCATTCATTTAGTCACCAAAGTTTCAACGGCACAGAAGAACTGGACTTATGTCCGTGCTTCACACTTGTACAACCGTTGCAGCATCCCCACTATCACGGGATCAAAATTCAGACCTTTGGCAACCGGCTCATATTTATGACGGTGAGAGTGTCCCAGGGGTGATTCGCTTTGGAGAACACCTGACAAGCTTGGCCTAAGTTATGCTCCTTGCCCCAGTCTGTAGCTTAAATTGCTTAATCCAGGGGAGACATGATAGCAGTGTTCCGATATCTCAGAGGGTGCCACAAGGAAGAGGGAATCAAACTATTCTCCAAGGCACCTGGGGGCAGGACAAGAAGCAACGGGTGGAAACTAATCAAGGAGAGAAGCAACTTAGAACTGAGGAGAAATTTCCTGACAGTCAGAACAATTAACCTCTGGAACAGCTTGCCTCCAGAAGTCGTGAATGCCCCAACCCTGGAAGTCTTTAAGAAGATGTTAGATAGCCATTTGTCTGAAATGGTATAAGGTTCCTGCCCACGCAGGGGGTTGGACTAGAAGACCTACAAGGTCCCTTCCAACTCTGCTATTGTATTGTATTGTAATCAGGTTTTAACGGGATACAGTTTTAATGTTTTATAAATTTCAGTACAGGGTTAATTTATTTAATTTGGTTTTAATTATGTATGTATTGTTATGTTTTTAGATGTTCTTAATTTTCCTGTACACCGCCCCGAGTCCCTTCGGGGAGAGGGGGATGGTTTAGAAATTCAATAAATTATTAAATTATTAATTAAAGTCAAGGGGGAAGCTGGATTCATTTGAAAAGAGGAAGGTTCTGCAGTTAAGCAAGAAAAACGAAATGCACAGGGACAGGATAGGTGGTACCTTGCACCATAGTAGCAACGGTGAGAGGGATCTTGGAGTCCTAGTGGGAAAGCATTGAAATAGGAGCCAGCCGTGGGCAGCAGCTGCCAAAAAAGCCAACCCAGTTCTAGGCTGCATCAACAGGGGGAGAGAATCAAGATCACCTGAAGGGTTAATGCCACTTTATAAGGCCTTGGGAAGGCCACACTGGGAATATTTGCATCCAGTTTTGCTCGCCACGATGTAGAAAAGATGTGGTGACTCTGGAAAGAGTGCAGAGAAGAGCAACCAAGAGGATGAGGGGCCTGGAGGCTCAAACATATGAAGAACGGTTGCAGGAACTGGGGATGTCTAGTTTAATGAAAAGAATGACCAAGGGAGACATGATAGCAGCCTTCCAATGTCTCAGGGGTTGCCCCAAAGAAGAGGGAGTCAAACTATTCTCCAAGGCACCTGAGGGCAGAACAAGAAGCAACGGGTGGAAACTAATCAAGGGGAGAAGCAACTTAGAACTGAGGAGAAATTTCCTGACAGTGAGAACAATTAACCTGTGGAACAGAAGTTGCCTCCAGAATTTATGAATGCCCCAACACTGAAAGTCTTTAAGAAGATGTTGGATAACCATTTATCTGTAGTGGTGTAGGGCTTCCTGCCTAGGCAAGGGGTTGGACTAGATGACCTCCAAGGTCCCTTCCAACTCTGTTATTTTATTGTATTGTTGTATTGTATTGTATTTAACAATGGGGTTGCTAACTTAACACCTGCAGTGATTCATTTAACCGCTATGGAGAGAAATTTGGGGCTCTCTCATGGTGGGAAGTTTTGAGGACTATCTGTACTGATTTTCACATTCTGCAATGGAGCACAGCTGGCTGGGGAATTCTGGGAGTTGAAGTCCACGCCTCTTCAAGCAGCCATGTTGGCTGAGGCATTCTGGGAGTTGAAGTCCACACATCTTCAAACAGCCATCCTTCCTCTTTACCTATTCCTCGCTTCCTTTCTCCTTTCTTTCTTTCTTTCTTTTCTTCCTTCCTTTTTCCCCCTTCCTTCCTTCCTTCTTACTTTATCCTTCCTTTTCTCTCTCTCTCTCTCTCTCTCCCTCCTCCCTCCTTCCCTCTCTCCCTCCCTGGATGACTTTAGACCAGTCACCTCTCAGCTCAGCCTACCTCACAGGGTTGTTGCGAGAGAGAGAGGGAAAATAGGAGGGGGAGAGCATAGTAGGTACGGTCTCCACCTTGAACTACGGATACAAATAGCAAAGTCAGGAAACAGATAAGTCAATAAATAAATAAAACCTGGCCAAGGAAGCCCACCCATCCTTTAGGGGCCAGTCAGGGGCCCCTCCCTCCTCCCAAAACCTTTGACTCTCAAACTTGGTTTGCCGCATTTTCTCCGAGCCAAACACAGTTCCCCTCCGACCAGTGGTGGGTTTCTGCAGGCTCGCACCTACTCGCAAGAGCTGGATGGTGAAATTTAGAGAGCCGGTGAGAGGGGGTTCCACCGGTAGACCCAGAAGTAAGTCTGGCCTGCCGCTGCCGGTAACCCAATGGGAAGGAAAGGAAGGCGGAAAGGAAAGGAAAGGAAAGGAAGGAAGGAAGGAAGGAAGGAAGGAAGGAAGGAAGAAAGAAAGAAAGAAAGAAAGAAAGAAAGAAAGAAAGAAAGAAAGAAAGAAAGAAAGAAAGAAAGAAAGAAAGAAAGAAAGAAAGAAAGAAAGAAAGAAAGAAAGAAAGAGAATTTATCATCACAATTGAGCCCAAAATTTTGGTTGCTAAGCAAGAGCGTTGTTAAATAAGTTTCACCACATTTTACAAGTTGGCCACTCCCACCCTGTCACATGACTGCCAAGCCACGCCCACAAAATAGGCCACACCTAGAGAGTAGGTTCTAAAAAAGTTTGAAAGCCACCACTGCTTAGAACCGTGTAGGAAGGGTAGGAGGCTCAGCGGCCGAGAAGCCGAGGTTGTCGAGCAGAAAGGCCGGCCGTTCAGCGGTTCGAATCCCGAGCGCCGTGTAACCGAGCAAGCTCCCATTACATGTCTCGGCCACTGAGCCAGAGAGTAGGTTCTAAAAAAATTTGAAACCCACCACTGCCCCCGACCCAGGTTGGCTTCTGACATCACCCAAGCTGTGAATTTGCACAGGGGGCTTTCTCTGGGCTCCCCGACACGTCCCACAGGCCCAGGTGGGAGCCAAGAGGACTCCGTGGCCCATCCTTGAGCCCTATTGTTTTTGAGGTCTTGCCAAGAGGCCTCAGTTTGGCCAGGCAGATGGAGCAGGGGTGGGTGGGGGAGTGTCTTGGCTGCTGTCCCACCGAAGCCTCCAATCCACTCTCAGCAGCTGGACCTGCGCCTTGCAAAGCTCCCCCCCCCACCCGAGAAAAACCCCAGGCCGAGCGGAGGAGATTAAATACAGACGTGAAAAGCAGGGGAGGGGGAGGAGACCCCCCCCCCCAAATTTAGACCCCGGCAACGCTTCTCAATCGACTTGCAGGTCTGACGGCTCCTTTGACAGTCGCGGGAAAAATCAAAGCGCCTTCTTCCCCCGCCCCCCAAACAGGGTGAAGTTAACAAGGCGTTAAACAACCATGCAATTCTGACACACACACACACACAATGGTGGTCGTAAGTCGGGGACTGGCTGGAGAAGAACATTCATAACCTCTAATCAGATCACAGAGACGTCACTGCGCTGAAACAAACACAACCTACCAAGATTTATCACAATATAATAAAGAAAAGAATGCGATATTTGGCTCTTTTTGGAAGACCCCACAGGGATGCATTTCTGCAAAGTATTTCTCCAAAGCTACAGGCTGCCTCCGGCAAATTCTCCCGTTTTCTTTCTCCCTCTCCTTTTCCTACAAATACAGGCACTGCTCGACTTACAAGCGTTCACTTAGCGACCGCTCGAAGTTACGGCGGCACTGAAAAAAGTGACGGATGAGGCATTTGTCACACTTACGACCCCGTGGTCAAAATTCAGATACTTGGCTCCTGACTCGTATTTATGACTTGTCCCAGGGTCACTTGATCCCCCTTTCACGACCTTCTGGGCCAGCGAAGTCAAGGGGGAAGCCCGATTCATTTAACGACCGTGTTGGTAAGTTAACAACTGCAGGGATCTGCTTGACAACGGTGGGGAGAAAAGCCGTAAAATGAGGCAAAATGCACTTAGCAAATGTCTCGTTTGAAATGCTGGGCCACAACTGAGCCCCAAATTTCCCCTTCCCCTCCCTCCCTCCCTCCCTTCCCACCCACTTTCCTTCCTTCCTTCCTTCCTTTCCAGGCTTCCTTCCTTCCTTCCTTCCTTCCAACCCACCTTCCTTCCTTCCTTCCTTTCCAGGCTTCCTTCTTTCCTTCCTTTCTTCCTTTCCAGCCTTCCTTCCTTCCTTTCTTCCTTTCCAGGCTTCCTTCCTTCCTTCCTTCCTTCCTTCCTTCTTTCCTTCCTTCCAACCCACTTTCTTTCCCTCCATCCTTCCTTCCTTCCTTTCCAGGCTTCCTTCCTTTCTTCCTTTCCAGGCTTCCTTCCTTTCTTCCTTTCCAGGCCTCCTTCCTTCCTTCTTTCCTTCCTTCCTTCCTTCCTTCCTTTCCAGGCTTCCTTCCTTCCTTCCTTTCCAGGCTTTCTTCCTTCCTTTCTTCTTTTCCAGACTTCCTTCTTTCCTTCCTTCCTTTCTTACAACCCACCTTCCTTCCTTCCTTCCTTCCTATAATAATAATAATAATAATAATAATAATAATAATAATAATAATAATAATAATAATAATAATAATAATAATAATAATAATAACTTTTAATTTGTAAACCGCTCCCTCTCCCCACAGGGACTCGGGGCGGTGCACAGGGAGAATAAAAACAATAAATATACACATATACAAAATATACAAACATAAATACAAACCCTCCCTCCCTCCCTTCCTTTCTTAGCAAAAGCCCTTAGACTAATATACCACTTTTCCAAGCTTTACAGCCATCTTGCCCCAACAATCGGGGTCCTCATTTTACCGACCACGGAAGGCTGGGTCAACCTTGAGTCAGTCGGGATCAAACAGCCAAACTGCTAGCATCCAGCAGTCGGCAAAAGTAGACTGCAGTACTGCATTCTGACCACTGCGCCACCATCCCTCTATCATAATAATACTAATTATAACAGTACTCAAGATTGGATATCAATCCATCAATCAATGAGTAAAATTTCAAACTCCCCTCTCCATAGTGACCCTAAAGCTACACGACCTTTGATCCTCGTGTCTCCTGCATTTTACCCAAAGCCAAAGAATACGGCCAGCCGAATGCAGGAGATATAGACATAAATCTAGAACTTTCTATCATATGTGGTGGGCCTGTCCCGATGCTAGGAAGGATTGGCTGGAAGGAATCACGGAACATAAGATAGAATTGAAACCAGAGTTATGTTTCCAAGGTATACTAGACCCAAGAAATATCAATATATTATTACACATACTAACCACTGCTAGGAAGATACTCAAATGTGCTGAAATGGACAGAATGACTATAGAGTTAAAAGAAAGACAAAAGTCGGACTATTATAAAATGTGGAGTAGACGGTACAAGTGCTAGAGCAGAGGTCTCCAACCTTTGCAACTTTAAGTCTGAAGGACTTCAGCTCCCAGAATTCTCCAGCCAGCTGGCTGGAGAATTCTGGGAGCTGAAGTCCTTCAGACTTAAAGTTGCAAAGGTTGGAGACCCCTGTGCTAGAGAACAGAAGCCAAAACCAGAAATAAAAGTTGCAAAAATTACTGATGATAATATGAAGAAAGATGCATGTATGTAAAATCTGATTATACGTATTATACTATTCTATTACAATATCATTATTACATCCGTATTAGAATCGTTAAAATCTACGAGAAGGCAAAAATCGAATAGTAAACTACAAAAGCAGAATACGCATGTTGATACGGGAAGCTGTAAAATTAGATGATATCTCGGACCTCCGCCTCTTCCGCCAACGTCTTAAGACGTATCTATTCCAACAAGCCGGCCTAGGATAGCCCCTACTTCTGACTTTTTAAAAATAAATCAATTTGGTATGGTTTTAACATGGGTTTTTAGCACGGGTCTAGTAATTTAATATATTTTAATTGATATTGTATTTTGTGGTTTTAATAATGCCTGTGCGCCGCCCTGGGTCCTAACAAGGAGAAGGGCGGGGTATAAATTTAATAAAATAAATAAAAATAAATCCTGATGTTCTTTGTATTTTTTCTTGGTTTCCCCCCCCCCCTCCTTTTTCTCTTTTTTTTTTACTTGTGGTTTTTTTAAACTGGAAAATGTTCACTAAAACTTATTAAAAGATTTAAAAAAAAAAAACCAGAATACAGCCAGCTGGCCTCTTGCCTCCCGTAAAGCTGACTTGGGCAACCTGTGGATTTAGGATTTATTAAGGATTTATTAAATTTTTAGACCGCCCTTCTCCCTTGCGGGACACAGGGCGATGTACAGGCAATAATAAGATCAATAATATAGAGCATAAAATACAATTAAAAATATATTAAATAGATTGGCCTGATCTAAATCCTGTTAAAAAACCCTTACTAAAACAATTTAAAAACTAAAACAATTTAAAAAAACTACGTCAGGAAAGGAATTCAAGAATGCCGGCCAATGGCAGAGATTTGGGTGGGGCTGATCTGAGGCGTGGGGAGTCCCTTGGCTGCGAGGCGGCCTTGCTCTTAAATATCACTCCATCCAGAAGTGGGTCTGTGCAAATACACACTTGCTCGGGGGAAATCTTTGTGCAAAAGGTTAGGGCTGCAATTCTCATGCGCTCTTCAGCGAAGGAGAGCAAACAACGGAAAAGAAAAAGGCCGGATGGAATCTGATCCTGCCTCCATTTTTCGCCCTCCCCAGATGCCAGAGGCCGCCTAAGAGCTTGGGGAGGGCGAAAACGGCCTCCCCCCACCGTGGAGGCCCTCTGTCGGCCTGTTTTATGACTTCCAGGTTGCCCGTCGGGCGGATTTTCTCCCTCCGGAGGCCTTCCTGAAGCCCAACGTGCACACCGGAAGTCCATCCCCGAACTTCCGGTTTGCGCATTGGAGGGAATTTTGCCCTCTGGAGGCCTTCCTGAAGCCCAACATGCACACCGGAAGTCCATCCCTGAACTTCCTGTTTGCGCATTGGGGGGATTTTCTCCCTCCGGAGGCCTTCCTGAAGCCCAACATGCACACCGGAAGTCCATCCCTGAACTTCCGGTTTCCCCATCGGGCGGATTTTCTCCCTCCGGAGGCCTTCCTGAAGCCCAATGTGCACACCGGAAGTCCCTTCCCAAACTTCCGGTTTGCCCGCCGGGTGGATTTTCTCCCTCCGGAGGCCTTCCTGAAGCCCAACGTGCACACCGGAAGACTAGATGACCTACCAGGTCCCTTCCAACTCTGCTAATCTAACCTAAAGCCCCTCGGCCGCATCCCGGAGACACGAATGATATGACATATGAACTTGCCAACTCAGTGCTCCGCTGATCATCAGACACGATGTTTCCCCCCACCCACCCACCCCCCGAGGGTGCAAAACGCCGTCTCCACACAAAGCATGCGCAGCTGGCTTTTCTTCCGTCGCACTTTGGGGACCGGGTCCCGTTAGGGGGTCTCCCTGTGCGAGAGCTCATCTCATCCGCCCCCTCCTCCTCCTCCTTCCTCTTAATGCCACTTAAGAGACCCCCCAGTGACCAGCTCTCATGTCCATGTAGAACATCGGTTCCAAGATAGGAGGAAGCGGCGAGCAGGAAAATAAGGTCCCCGGAGAAACGATGGTGGTGGCACATCGGCGTGAAACTTTGATGAGACGAGAGCGCGTGGTTTTATCGGCCAGAGCACCGAAAGGGCGCACGGACATATGTGGCAAGTTTCCCACGCTCGGATCGGTGGGAAAGTGGGGATTTGAGGAAGGGTCAGGCCAGTTGATCCTAAGAAAGAGAGGTTTGTGGGGTCCTCGGTGGTCTCGGAGCTTGGTTGTTTTCTTGCAGACGTTTAATCACCAAACTGGGTGACATCATCAGAGCTAGCAGTGGTGACGTTGCCTAGTTTGCTAATGAAATATGTGGGGAGGAAGCAAGCTTAGAGAACACCAAGGGCCCACAGTTCTTCTCTTCTCTTCGTCCTCCTGCTTCGTCCCCTTCAATTCTTCCCCTGCCTTCCTCCTCCTCCTTCTCCTCACGCCTTTGTAGCACTGATGATGTTACCTAGTTGGGTTATGAAATGTCTACAAGGAAAGGGAGCTCAGAGAAGGGGCCCCACAGTTCTTCTCTTCTCTTTCTCCTTTGTCCCCTTCCTCCTCCTCCTCTGAACATCTTTCTAGTAACCTGGTTGTTAAGTGAATCTGGCTTCCCCATGGACTTTGCTGGATCACGTGACACACACCCCCACCCCACCCAGCCGGGACACTGCGACCGTCATAAATATGAAACCATTGCGAAGCCTTCGAATTTTATCACACGACCCTGGGAAACGGTCATGTGGTCACAAGTGTGAATAATAACGGCCCTAACATCCCTGTGGCCTACAGAGGGAGCTCTCACCTCACAATCAGGAGGTTGTGGGTTCGATCCTAGGTAGAGGCAGATGTCTGATCTCCCGCTGGGGCGGGGGGGGGGGGTTGGACTACATGACCTGCAAGGTCCCTTCCATCTCTGTTAATCCGATATTTTCAGTGCCGTTGTAAGTTCGAATGGTCCCTAAACGAACCGGGGAAACGCCTGTATGGCACAGGGAAGTTCCTCAAACTTGGGGCTTCGTCCGAGGAAGATTGGGGGGGGGGCTCCAGGAGGGTGGAAACCCCCACCCCTTCCCAAGGCACAGCAGCAGCAGAGGTGAGCCAAGGCAGGAGGACCACAGCTGGGAAGTGTCACTTCCAAGTTATCGATACTTGTCAAGGCCTCCCACCCGCCTCGTCTGCCTCGAGCTGGGGGCTGGGAGAGGGGGGGCGGCCTAGTTAAGCGCTTGCTAATGGCCCTCCCCACTCCCTCATTTGCTGGGGTCCCTCTGGGGGAAGGAGGCTGTGCAGCTGGGGTCTCCCAGCAGGCAAGGTGCACAAGTCATTAAAAGCAGGGAAAGGAGGCTATTTCCACAAAGCAGCTCAGCTGGGGCTGGGGGGTGGGAGAGAAAGATAGGGAAGTCAGAATATCCATCCATCCATCCATCCATCCAATAACTATATAATCTATCTATCTATCTATCTATCTATCTATCTATCTATCTATCTATCTATCTATCTATCTATCCATCCATCTATCTGTCTATCCATCTATCTATCCATTACATCCATCCATCCATCCATCCATCCATCCATCCATCCATCCATCCATCCATCCTCTATGTTAATTAGTCAGTGGAACAACTTGCCTCCAGAAGTTGTGAATGCTCCAACATTGGAAGTTTTTAAGAAGATGTTTGACAACCATTTATCTGTAGTGGTGTAGGGCTTCCTGCCTAGGCAGGGGGTTGGACTAGAAGACCTCGAATGTCCCTTCCAACTCTTTTCTTTCTTTCTTTCTTTCTTTCTTTCTTTCTTTCTTTCTTTCTTTCTTTCTTTCTACCTACCTACCTACCTACCTACCTACCTACCCATTTACCTTCCTTCCTTCCTTTTTTCCTGTCTTCCCTCCTTCCTATCTATCTATCTATCTATCTATCTATCTATCTATCTATCTATCTATCTATCTATCTATCTATCTATCTATCTATCTATCTATCATCTATATTGCTTGCTTGCTTGCTTCCTTCCTTCCTTCCTTCTTATCTACCTACCTACCTATCAATCATTATGTATTATCTATCTATCTATCTATCTATCTATCTATCTATCTATCTATCTATCTATCTATCTATCTATCTATCTATCTATTTCTCTCCCCCCGCTTTTTCTCCATCCATCTATCTAGCCATCAATCCACCCACTCATCCATCCATTATCCATCCATCTATTATTTATTATCGATTCATCCATTATCTATCTATCTACAGTATCTATTGTTATCTATCCATTCTATTTATCCATCTATCCATTCATTCATTAGATATCATCCATCTCTCTTTCTCTCACCCTCTCTATCTAACCATCTACCCATTCATTATCTATTCATCTATCCATCCATTCAAAATTGTTGCCATAAAAGACAAAGGTTAAGAGAGCTGCAGGGAGGGAGGGAGGGAGGGAGGGAGGGAGGGAGGGAGGGAGGGAGGGAGAGAAAGAGAAAGAAAGAGAGAGAGAAAGAGAGGGAGAGAGCAAGCGAGATAGAAAGAGAGAGGGAGGGAGGGAAAAAGAGAGAGAAAGAGAGGGAGAGAAAGAGGGAGAAAGAAAGAGAGCAGGAAAGAAAGAGAGAAAGAGGGAGGGAGGGAGGGAGGGAAGAAAGTGAAAGATAGAGAAAGAAAAAGAGAGAGAAAAGTGAGAGAGAGGGGGGAGGGAGCAAGCAAGAAAGAACGAGAGAGGGGGAGGGAGAGAAAGGGAGGGGAAGAGAAAGAAAGAAAGAAAGAAAGAAAGAGAGGGGAGGGAGGGAGAGAAAGAGAGGGGGAGAGGAGAGAGAAAGAAAGAGAAAGAAAGAGAGAGAGAAAGAGAGGGAGAGAGCAAGCGAGATAGAAAGAGAGAGGGAGGGAAAAAGAGAGAGAAAGAGAGGGAGAGAAAGAGGGAGAAAGAAAGAGAGCAAGAAAGAAAGAGAGAAAGAGGGAGGGAGGGAAGAACGTGAAAGATAGAGAAAGAAAAAGAGAGAGAAAAGTGAGAGGGGGGGAGGGAGCAAGCAAGAAAGAATGAGAGAGGGGGGAGGGAGAGAAAGGGAGGGGGAGAGATAGAAAGAAAGAAAGAAAGAAAGAAAGAAAAGGGAGGGAGGGAGAGAAATGGAGGGGAGAGAGAGAAAAAAGAAAGAAAGAAAGAAAGAAAGAAAGAAAGAAAGAAAGAAAGAAAAGGGAAGGAGGGAGAGAAAGAGGGGGAGAGGAGAGAGAAAGAAAGAGAAAGATAGAGAGAGAGAGAGAAGTGGAGAAGAAACTGAGAGAGAGAGAGAAAGAAAGAAAGAGAGAGGGAGAAAGGGAGGGAGGGAGAGAAAGAGGGGGAGAGGAGAGAGAAAGAAAGAGAAAGAGAGAGAGAGAGAAGTGGAGAAGAAACTGAGAGAGAGAGAGAGAGAAAGAAAGAAAGAAAGAAAGAGAGAGGGAGAAAGGGAGAGAGGGAGAGACGTAACAGACGTTGCAGGGGAGGGGTCCCTGTCCAAAGGGGGCGGCAAAAGGAACAGAAGGAGGGACACCTTGGGGCAAAGGGAGGACAGCAAAAATAAAACCAAGCTGGAGAGGAATTTCCCTGCCAACCTTTCTTTCTTGCTCGTTTGCCTTTTAACGGGGCATGGTGCTAATTGGGCAATTAAGCGGGCAGGGGGGTTTGAGGAAGGAGGGATTCCCACCCCCTCTTCTGTCCAGCACCTGCTCCCGGTCACAGCTTGGTGGGCTCCGAAATTTTCAAGCCAGACAACGGACAATCTGCTTGGGCCACTGACCGCACTGGCATTTGCCACGCAAGGGCGCCAAGGACCCCCCCCAAAAAAAACAAACGAAACCATTACACACAGAGACACTGGCAGCCATCAGTCCAGCCCATCAATAACCCAGCAGGCCTTTTGACCTCCTGCCAAGGGTGAGTGGCCACATTGCGGTTGTCTCGGGGAACCTGAGCCGGTGGGGTTCGCACCCAACCCCGCCGCAAATCGGGAGTGGCAAACCACGGATCCCGAGCCCGACAGGACACTCGAAAGCCGTAACCAAGGAGGAATGCAAAACTACCATTGGGATGAGTTTGAGTCACTTGCTGAACGTTATTTTTATTTTCATGGGAAATTATTGACTTCTTCTCGGCTCCTCGGTCCAGCTTTGGACTTCCTAGAGGGTCCCCCATCCAAATACAATCCTGGGCAGACCCTGCTTAGCTTTGGAGACCAGCTGAGGGCAGGTATGGTAAACGTAACAGTTCCCCTCGCACATCTGTGCTGGTGGTTCCCGACTCTAGGGGGCGCTGCTCATCTCCGTTTCAAAGCCGAAGAGCCAGTGCTGTCCGAAGACGTCTCCGTGATCATGTGGCCGGCAGGACTCAACACCGAAGGCGCATGGAACGCTGTTCCCTTCCCACCAAAGGTGGTCCCTATTTTTCTACTTGCATTTTTTACCTGCTTTCCAACTGCTAGGTGGGCAGAAGGTGGAACAAGTCACGGGGGCTCGCTCCGTTACGCGGCGCTGGGGATTCGAACTGCCGAACTGCCGACCTTCCTGATCGACAAGCTCAGCATCTTAGCCACTGCGCCATCAAATACAGGTACAACAGTTCATTTAATGTCTGATCTAAGTTACAACAGCACTGAGAAAATGTGACTTATGACTGTTTTTCACACTTATGACCATTGCAGCATTCCCCGTGCCTGTGTGATTTACATTTGGAGGCTTCACAATGACTCATATTTATGACGGTCACAGTATCCCAGGATTACTTCGGCAACCTCCTGATGAGCAAAGTCAATGGGAGAAGCAAGATTCACTTAATAACCATGTTATTAATGGGCCAACTAATGTGATTCACTTAACAACCGTGTTACTAATGTGCCAACTAATGTGATTCACTTAACAACCGTGTTACTAAGGTGCCAACTAATGTGATTCACTTAACAACCGTGTTACTAAGGTGCCAACTAATGTGATTCACTTAACAACCGTGTTACTAATGTGCCAACTAATGTGATTCACTTAACAACCGTGTTACTAATGTGCCAACTAATGTGATTCATTTAACAACCGTGTTACTAAGGTGCCAACTAATGTGATTCACTTAACAACCGTGTTACTAAGGTGCCAACTAATGTGATTCACTTAACAACCGTGTTACTAAGGTGCCAACTAATGTGATTCACTTAACAACCGTGTTACTAATGTGCCAACTAATGTGATTCACTTAACAACTGTGTTACTAATGTGCCAACTAATGTGATTCATTTAACAACCGTGTTACTAAGGTGCCAACTAATGTGATTCACTTAACAACCGTGTTACTAATGTGCCAACTAATGTGATTCACTTAACAACCGTGTTACTAAGGTGCCAACTAATGTGATTCATTTAACAACCGTGTTACTAAGCTGCCAACTAATGTGATTCACTTAACAACCGTGTTACTAAGGTGCCAACTAATGTGATTCACTTAACAACCGTGTTACTAATGTGCCAACTAATGTGATTCACTTAACAACCGTGTTACTAAGGTGCCAACTAATGTGATTCACTTAACAACCGTGTTACTAAGGTGCCAACTAATGTGATTCACTTAACAACCGTGTTACTAAGGTGCCAACTAATGTGATTCACTTAACAACCGTGTTACTAATGTGCCAACTAATGTGATTCACTTAACAACCGTGTTACTAATGTGCCAACTAATGTGATTCACTTAACAACCGTGTTACTAATGTGCCAACTAATGTGATTCATTTAACAACCATGTTACTAAGGTGCCAACTAATGTGATTCACTTAACAACCGTGTTACTAAGGTGCCAACTAATGTGATTCACTTAACAACCGTGTTACTAAGGTGCCAACTAATGTGATTCACTTAACAACCGTGTTACTAATGTGCCAACTAATGTGATTCACTTAACAACTGTATTACTAATGTGCCAACTAATGTGATTCATTTAACAACCGTGTTACTAAGGTGCCAACTAATGTGATTCACTTAACAACCGTGTTACTAAGGTGCCAACTAATGTGATTCACTTAACAACCGTGTTACTAAGGTGCCAACTAATGTGATTCACTTAACAACCGTGTTACTAATGTGCCAAATAGTGTGATTCACTTAACAACCGTGTTACTAATGTGCCAACTAATGTGATTCACTTAACAACCGTGTTACTAATGTGCCAACTAATCTTCCCAAGCCTTCAACTCTCATCGTCTTCGACTGATGTCCCTGCAAGGTGAAGATTACACAGGTAGTCCTTGACTTACGACCACAATTGAGCCCGCAGTTTTTGTTCCTAAGCGAGACAGTTGTTAAGTGAATTTTGCCCCATTTTATGACCGTCCTTGCCGTGCTTGCTAAGTGAATCCCTGCAGGTGTTAAGTTAGTCACCCCGTTGCTAAGTGAATCTGTCCACCCCGCTCATTTTGCCCGCCAGAAGGTCGCCAAAGGGGAATCACGTGACTTGCAAACCGTCATAAATATGAAGCGGTTATCTAGCATCTGAATGTACATCACATGACCACAGGGTCGTAAGTGCAATGGTCGTAAGTGTGAAAAACACACAGAAGTCGCTTATTTCGGTGCTGTCGTAACTGCGGTCGCTAAGTCAACTGCAGGGGGTTGGACTAGAAGACCTCCAAGGTCCCTTCCAACTCTGCTATTGTATTGTATTGATTGAGGACATCTGTACACCTGTTTCATTATTTATTATTATTATTATTATTTTCCTCTGCTTTTTCTCTTCTTTCTTATTCTTGGAGTCTAGCCAATATGGAAATCGCATTGGTCTCCTAGATCTTCCGGGTCACTTCCTCTTCGAGACCCTCCCAAGAAAAGTCACCTTCTACTCCTTCGCCACCCCTTAATTTGCACGGGGCTTAATTAGCTTCATTAACACTAGAAACACCAACGCTAATGGGTTTGTTTTGGCTCAGAAAAGCTGGGCTCCCTGATGGGGCAGAGGGTGGGTTGAGGGGGGTGGGACCCGCTGCAGGAAGAAGGGGGAAATCTGTCAAGAAGGAAATGACGGCCAGCCTCTAAAGGGGATTGAAACCTCCCGTCTTGACTACTGCAATTGACTCAACGTGGGGCTGACCCTTGAAACCTTTCTGGAAGTTTCGGTCGGTGCAAAATGTGGCATGGTTTTGGGAAAATCTAGATCGGCGCTCTCTTAGGGGAGCTGAAGGGACGCGGCAGCTCAGTGGCTGAGATGCTGAGCTTGTCAGTCAGAAAGGTCGGCGGTTCGGATCCCTAGCACCGCGTAACGGCGTGAGCTCCCGTGACTTGTCCCAGCTTCAGCCAAATTAGCAGTTCGAAAGCAGGTAAAAAATGCAAACAGAAAAACAGGAACCACCTTTGGTGGGAAGGGAACAGCGTTCCGTGCGCCTTCGGCGTTGAGTCATGCCGGCCACATGACCACGGAGACGTCTTCGGACAGCGCTGGCTCTTCGGCTTTGAAACGGAGATGAGTGCCATTATAAATTTGAATGGTCACTAAACATAGTGTTGTAAGTTGAGGACTGTCTGTTTAAATTTTCTTAATAAGTAAATGTGTATGTATGTATGTATGTATGATCCAAATACCACTCACTTTCCACGAAATCTCCAGAACCATAAAGCCTACAAACTTGAAATTTGGCCCGTAGGTTTCTCTTGGCTTCTAGGTGCTCGCTAAGAAAAGATTTTTCAAAATGACCACCAGATCATTAGCATTTCTTATACCGTAATTAACAAGCTCTGATGCTATGGAGTTCTACTCTCCCTCCCCACCTGAAAAGAACTCTGTTCCAACTGCCAGTTTTCCCTCACATTCCGTTACCTCAGTTCACACCGGCAGACCTTCCACTTCTTCACTCAGGAGCGGTCTGGGGCTCCTTACAGTACTAAACGTTGGCTCCTCACCCAAATATCTACGCCTTCCACTTATGAAACTGCTTCCGGACTCCGGGAGCGATATTCCCTTATGTGTTTCACTCACCGACCACCACTGAGCCAATGGATTGTGAATCGAATTTCTCCCGCATAGCCTGATCACATACTTTCAGCCCGAAGCACGAGTACCCAGCTAGTAGATATACAAGAGAAAGGATTTGTCACCAGATAGGACCAAGGAAGTGGATCATTTCTATTGCAATGTTTGTTTTCTGGGACAATGTTTGTTTTGTGGGAGGTTGTGAGTTCGATCCTAGGTAGAGGCAGATGGAGGGTCTCCTGCTTGGGCAGGGGATTAGACTAGATGACCTGCAAGATCCCTTCCAACTTTGTTAATCTGTTACTCCTTCCTTCCTTCCTTCCTTCCTTCCTTCCTTCCTTCCTTCCTTCTTTCCTTCCATCCTTCCTTCCTTCCTTCCTTCCTTCTTTCCATCCTTCCTTCCTTCCTTCCTTCCTTCCTTCCTTCCTTCCTTCCTTGGTAGAGGCAGATGTAGGGTCTCCTGCTTGGGCAGGGGGTTGGACTAGATGACCTGCAAGGTCCCTCCCAACTCGGTTCATCTGTTATCTGACTTGTCCTTAACTCCCAAGGTACGCATACGAAGGTTTCAATCAAATTTTTAAACATAATGTTTTATTCTGCATTTTATCCAGTCTCTTAGAGATGCCTTCACCAAGATTAGCGGCATGAAAGTTGGATCACTCAACAAATAAATATTTCTTCCAGGGCCCGGAGTCGCGGGTTCAAAAGACGGACAAACATGTCAATCCGCCCGGCAAGAAAGAAAATCGTCGGTAAATGGGATCTGCCGTGCTTCCTTCCTTTTCCAAAGCGATAAAGGCACAAGGGGAGGTTATATGTTGCTGGGTTTCGTTGGCTGGGTTTTCTCAGGAGGTTGTCCCCTGCGGGAAGGAAATTAAGGTGCCGTCCAGATCTTAGCAACCACAGGAGGGACTTCTAGTCTCTCTGAAGGCTTTAAAAATTTCCTTTGCTTGGTTTTCTCACCACCTGGGCTGAGTGGCTGTTTAGGAGGGAAGCTGCCAAGACATTCCTCGCTTCTCCCTCGCTTGTTTCGGTTTACATTTTCACCCATTCCGTAGGGAGCAAGGAAAATTACCTTGATGGAGATAGGCAGGAAGCATTACCCAGCGCCGTGATGGCGAACCTAGAGCATGTGTGCCACACTCTTTGTGGGCTCAGCTCAGCCCTACAGCGCATGGCCTGTTTTTGGTCCTGGGAGGCTGCAGGGAGGTTTGCTAGGCCGAAGGTGGGGCGGAGTGGGCGGATGCGCGCATGCACAAGGGAGTGGGGCGGGGAGCGGAGGGGGTCACGCACGCATTGCGTTACGGGGGTGGGCACGCACGCGGTTTGGCCACGCGACGACGAAAAGGTTAGCCATCACGGCTCTAATGTATGCCAACCGTGGGTCCTTTAAGAGGTGTGGACTTCAACTCCCAGAATCCCCCAGTCAGCCGGGCTGCTCTGAGAAGTCCTTCACTCTGGTCCCACCTTAGGAACACAAGCCAGCTGGGTGACTTTGGGCCAGTCGCCAGGAGAGGGTGAGTTCTAGTTCTACTTCAGACACGAAAGCCAACTGGGTGACCTTGGGCCAACCACTAAGAGAGGGTGAGTCCTAGTTCTACTTCAGGCACGAAAGCTAGCTAGGTGACTTTGGACCGATCACTAGGAGAGGGTGAGTTCTAGTTTTACTTCAGGCACGAAAGCTAGCTAGGTGACTTTGGGCCAATCACTAGGAGAGGGTGAGTTCTAGTTTTACTTCAGGCACGAAAGCCAACTGGGTGACTTTGGACTGATCACTAGGAGAGGGTGAGTTCTAGTTCTACTTCAGGCACGAAAGCTAGCTAGGTGACTTTGGACCGATCACTAGGAGAGGGTGAGTTCTAGTTTTACTTCAGGCACGAAAGCTAGCTGGGTGACTTTGGGCCAATCACCAGGAGAGGGTGATTTCTAGTTCTACTTCAGGCACGAAAGGTAGCTGGGTGACTTTGAGCCAATCCCTAGGAGATAGTAAGTTCTAGGCTCCCCCTAAGGCATGAAATCCAGCTGGGTGACTTTGAGCCAGTCACCAGGAGACAGTGAGTTCTAGTCCTCACCTCAGGCATGAAATCCAGCTGGATGACTTTGGACCAATCACTAGGAAGCTGGGAGTTCTAGTCTGCCCTCAAACATGGAAACCAGTTAGGTGACTTTGGCCTAGCCCCTCCCTCTCTCTCAATGGTTTTTATGGGGAAAATAGGGGAGGAGCTAATATTAGGGATGTTCGTTGCCTTGAGTTAATTATAAAAATAATAAATGCATCCATCGAAGGAATCGACTGATCACTGGCACGATTGAGAGCTTTTTTAACAAACCGCATCCCTGTTTAGTTTGGTGGCCGCAGCGCCTCAGATAGAAAGTCCCTACAGAGAGTGGTGAGGACAGCAGAGAAGAGTATAGGAAGATCGCTAGCCATTATTCAGGATTCTGCTCATTAGCGCAATTGTGTTTAGAGCTCGAAGGATTGTTAGAGACCCCGCATGCCCACATTACGGTCTGTTTCTGTCGCTCTCCTCTGGGAGGGGGTTTCGGGGTTATTTATAGCAGAATTACCAGATTCTGTATGCCATCCGTCCGTTACGTTCAACAAGATTCGTTTTTCATGTATATATCCGATCTAGACCGTATTGTTTCTCTGTGTTACACAATATATGTGGGTATATGCGTCATTTTGTATTTACTTGTTGGTTCGTTGAGTCATGCTTATGGAGTAGAAAATCGGAGTGTGGAGGCTGTGCAAGAGCCGTATGCAATGAAGTTTCATGCTTAATGTAATTAGTGTACATTCAAAGGGACAATAAAGTTATTTTATTCGATTCTGTTCTGCTAGAGATTGAGAAATTGGAATTATTTGCACTCTGACTTCATAGTAGGCGTGACCCCCACCACCACCCAGGGACCAATTCTTTAGATCCTTTCCAGATCTACACCTTGTAATTAAAAAAAGGCGAATTAAATTAAAATTAGCTTCTAATTCCATTTAGAACAGATTGCAAATGTCAGGCCCGTTGGTTAATTACACAAATTGTAACATCAGCAAATAGGTAAACGAGGCGATCCAAGTTGGGAAAACAAGAAAGAAAGGAACTAAAAAATAGTATTTTTCAGAAAAAAAAAATATTACTGATAAATACGATTGCATCTACCACTCTGGCATTTTTGTTGCTAAGCAAGGCAGATGTTAAGTGAGCTCTGCTTCATTCAATGACCTTTTTCTGCCACCATGAAGCGAATCGATGCAGTTAGTGGCAACCTGGTTGTTAAGTGAATCGGCCTCCCCATTCATTCATCAGAAGGTCGCAAAAGGGGATCACACGACCCCGGAGCACTGCAACCGTCGTAAGTATGAGTCAGTTGGCAAGGGTCTGCATTTTGATCATGGGACCACAGAGATGTTGCAAGGGTCGTAAGTGTGAAAACCAGGCAAAAGTCTCTTTTTTCGGTACCGTCGTAACTTTGACGGGTCACTCATTGTAAGTCGAGGATTACCTGCACTCAAAAATTAAGAGTCGCTGCTTTAAATGAGGAAGATCACTCAACAGAAAGAGATCTCAAGTACCTTGGCTCTTGATTTAATAGATTAACAGAGTTGGAAGGGACCTTGGAGGTCATCTAGTCCAACCCTCTGCTCAAGCAGGAGACCATTACACCATTTCTGACAGAGGGCAGTCCGGTCTCTTCTTGAAAGCCTCCAGGGATGAAGCTCCCACAACTTCTGAGTAACAGAATAATAACAAATTAACAGAGTTGGAAGGGACCTTGGAGATCATCTAGTCCAACTCCCCACCCAAGCAGTAGACCCTGCACCATTTTTGACAGAGGGCAGTCCAGTCTCTTCTTGAAAGCCTCCAGGGATGAAGCTCCCACAACTTCTGAAGGCAACTTCTGTTCCATGGCTTGATGGTGCTCCCTGTCAGGAAATTCCTCATTTCCAGGTTGAATCTCTCCTTGGTCAGTTTCCATCCATTATTCCTTCTCTGGCCTTCAGGGGCTTTGGAAAATAGCTTGACCCCCTTCCTCCTCTCTGGAGGAGCCCCTCAAATATTAGGACACTGCTATCATGTCTCCCCACATCCTTCTCTTCAGTAGACTAGCCATACTAGTCTACTAGAATACCATACAGAATATGGAATAACAGAGCTGGAATGGACCTTGTAGGTCATCTAGTCCAATCCCCCACCCAAGCAGGAGACCCTACATCATTTCTGAGAGAGTCCGGTCTCTTCTTGAAAGCCTCCAGGGATGAAGCTCCCACAACTTCTGAGTAACAGAATAATAACAAATTAACAGAGTTGGAAGGGACCTTGGAGGTCATCTAGTCCAACCCAGCCGCTGCCCAAGCAGGAGACCATTACACACTTTCTGACAGAGGGCAGTCCGGTCTCTTCTTGAAAGCCTTCAGGGATGAAGCTCCCACAACCTCTGAGTAACAGAATAATAACAAATTAACAGAGTTGGAAGGGACCTTGGAGGTCATCTAGTCCAACCCACCCGCTGCCCAAGCAGGAGACCATTACACACTTTCTGACAGAGGGCAGTCCGGTCTCTTCTTGAAAGCCTCCAGGGATGAAGCTCCCACAACCTCTGAGTAACAGAATAATAACAAATTAACAGAGTTGGAAGGGACCTTGGAGGTCATCTAGTCCAACCCACCCGCTGCCCAAGCAGGAGACCATTACACACTTTCTGACAGAGGGCAGTCCGGTCTCTTCTTGAAAGCCTTCAGGGATGAAGCTCCCACAACCTCTGAGTAACAGAATAATAACAAATTAACAGAGTTGGAAGGGACCTTGGAGGTCATCTAGTCCAACCCAGCCGCTGCCCAAGCAGGAGACCATTACACACTTTCTGACAGAGGGCAGTCCGGTCTCTTCTTGAAAGCCTTCAGGGATGAAGCTCCCACAACCTCTGAGTAACAGAATAATAACAAATTAACAGAGTTGGAAGGGACCTTGGAGGTCATCTAGTCCAACCCACCCGCTGCCCAAGCAGGAGACCATTACACACTTTCTGACAGAGGGCAGTCCGGTCTCTTCTTGAAAGCCTTCAGGGATGAAGCTCCCACAACCTCTGAGTAACAGAATAATAACAAATTAACAGAGTTGGAAGGGACCTTGGAGGTCATCTAGTCCAACCCAGCCGCTGCCCAAGCAGGAGACCATTACACACTTTCTGACAGAGGGCAGTCCGGTCTCTTCTTGAAAGCCTTCAGGGATGAAGCTCCCACAACCTCTGAGTAACAGAATAATAACAAATTAACAGAGTTGGAAGGGACCTTGGAGGTCATCTAGTCCAACCCAGCCGCTGCCCAAGCAGGAGACCATTACACACTTTCTGACAGAGGGCAGTCCGGTCTCTTCTTGAAAGCCTTCAGGGATGAAGCTCCCACAACCTCTGAGTAACAGAATAATAACAAATTAACAGAGTTGGAAGGGACCTTGGAGGTCATCTAGTCCAACCCACCCGCTGCCCAAGCAGGAGACCATTACACACTTTCTGACAGAGGGCAGTCCGGTCTCTTCTTGAAAGCCTTCAGGGATGAAGCTCCCACAACCTCTGAGTAACAGAATAATAACAAATTAACAGAGTTGGAAGGGACCTTGGAGGTCATCTAGTCCAGGGGTCTGCAAAGTCGGCTCTTTTAAGACTGATGGACTTCAACTCCCAGAATTCCCCAGCCAGCTATGCTGGCTGGGGAACTCTGGGAGTTGAAGTCCACCAGTCTTAAAAGAGCCGACTTTGCAGACCCCTGATCTAGTCCAACCCACCCGCTGCCCAAGCAGGAGACCATTACACACTTTCTGACAGAGGGCAGTCCGGTCTCTTCTTGAAAGCCTTCAGGGATGAAGCTCCCACAACTTCTGAAGGCAACTTCTCTTCCATGGATTGATGGTTCTCCCTGTCAGAAAATCTCTTCTTATTTCCAGGTTGAATCTCTGCTTGCTCCGTTTCCATCCAGTCTTCCTGAATCGTATGAAACAGGGGAGTTTCATTTGCGAAAGGACCGTCGGTGCAGATTTTGGATAATTCAATAAATAACTTGGCTTTTAAATGCAATTCTTTTTGACTGGGGGAACTAATAGTCCGTCCTACCTCAGCAGATTCGACCTGGGCTCCATTTATCAACGCCAGGACGTAAGCTGAGTTGTCAGCAGTCAAGTGAACAGTTTAGAAACGTTTAACCTCCAGATATACTTGCCTCTAAACTCGTTTCAAAGAGGATCCATCGATCGGAAGGGAGCAGGGAGGGGAACCTGGGAGGCCTTCTAGTCCAACCCCCTGCTCAAGCAGGAGACTTTACAGCCAAGAGGGCGAACCTATGGCACGCTTGCCCAAAGGGACACACAAAGGCCATGTCACCGGGCAGGCGTGGCCTTCCGTGTTCGTCAGCCAGGTTTCTGGCGTGCATGCATGCCTGGTGATCAGCTGTCCTTGGCACACGTAGCAGCTGAAAATCAGTGTGCACAGGCACGCTGGCCGGCTGATTATCGGATGTGCATGCGGACAGAACCCTAAATTTCAGCTTTTCCAGAGTGCGATCCCTTTGCATGCATGGCAGTGCTGAAAACCAGTGCACGCAGGCACACTGGCCAGCTGATTATCGGATGTGCATGCGCACAGAACCCTAAATTTCAGTTTTTCTGGAGTGGGTTCCCTTTGCATGCATGGCAGTGCTGAAAACCAGTGCACGCAGGCACGCTGGCCAGCTGATTATCGGATGTGCATGCGCATAGAACCCTAAATTTCAGTTTTTCTTGAGTGGGTTCCCTTTGCATGCATGGCAGTGCTGAAAACCAGTGCACGCAGGCACGCTGGCCAGCTGATTATCGGATGTGCATGCGCATAGAACCCTAAATTCCAGCTTTTCCGGAGTGCGATCCCTTTGCATGCATGGCAGTGCCGAAAACCAGCCTGCGCATGCGTGTCGGCCGGCTGATCGTTGAGCAGGCATGCACGCTAGAACACGGTACTTTGGCTTTTCTGGAACGTGGCCCCAACGAGCGCACGCGTGACAGGTTGCCATCTGTCAGGCCTGCAGTCACATTCCTTTCTGGATCTTTGGTCTGCCACACATTCTGCTATGCCTTTTCTATGGTGGGAAAACGGGAGGGGGGAATTGTACGGAGTGAGATGCGATGTAGCCAAAGCAAAATTCCTTGCTAGAAAACCAAGGTCAATCCTTTGCACCTCTGCACCTGACCGGATCTGGATTGGGTGGAAGCTGCCAGCGTGGCAGTGGGAGATTGGACCATGGGGTGGACTTGTGTGTGTGTGGGAGGGGGGGGGGGGCAAGATCTTGAACTTTCAACCGGGTGGGGAAAACCGGGAAGCTTCCAGATTCGGGTTTTCCCCAGATGTGCCAACATGGCTCTCTTCATCAATTGGAACTCTAAGGCAGGGGTCCCCAACCTTTGCAACTTTAAGTCTGAAGGACTTCAGCTCCCAGACTTCTCCAGCCAGCAAAGCTGTCAGGGCCTGGGCCAGGGGTCCCCAACCTTTGCAACTTTAAGTCTGAAGGACTTCAACTCTCAGAATTCCCCAGCCAGCAAAGCTGTCAGTGTCAGGGCCTGGGCCAGGGGTCTCCAACCTTTGCAACTTTAAGTCTGAAGGACTTCAGCTCCCAGAATTCTCCAGCCAGCAAAGCTGTCAGTGTCAGGGCCTGGGCCAGGGGTCCCCAACCTTTGCAACTTTAAGTCTGAAGGACTTCAGCTCCCAGAATTCTCCAGCCAGCTTTTCTGGCTGGAGAATTCTGGGAGCTGAAGTCCTTCAGACTTAAAGTTGCAAAGGTTGGGGACCCCTGCTCTAAGGAATCCTTTGCCTCGGACTCTGGTTTAATCCTGGATGATGTTTGGAACCCTGACACCATCCCTGCTGTGTACCATTTCAGACAAACGGCTGTCCGGTCTCGTCTTAAAAGTCCCCAGTGCTCGTTTGAGGTGATGCCCTTGTGTTCTTCATTTTTTGCTTTCTATTGAAATCACACTCCCCTATTTTAGAACCTTATGCACGCCCCTTAAGAGATAAAATGGTGATGGAGCACGTACAACTTCTGGTGGCAAGCTGTTCCACTGGTTCGTTGTCCTTTCCGTTAGGAAGTTTCTCCTCAATTCCAGGTTGCTTCTCTTCCAGCAGGCTGGCCTGGCCTAATCTACCTTCCAGCCTTTTTAGTCTGAATATTTAAATTGTTTTAATTGGGTTTTTAAGGGGTTTCGTTTTTAGGATTTTAGGTTTTTTAGCGCAGGGATATAGTTGTTTAATTTGATTTTATATATTTATGATGTTTCTATGTTGGTACGCTTTTTAATCTCCTGTGCACCGTCCCAAGTCCCTTCGGGGAGAGGGAGCGGTCTACAAATTAAATTTGATTTGATTTGATTTGAGTTTCTTGGATGAGTGTCCACGCCTTGCTTCTTGTCCTGCTTTCTGATGCTTTGGAAAATAAACTGCCTCTCCCCCTCCTCTTCTTTGTGGCAGCCCCCCAAATTTTGGAAGACGGAAGATTAGAAGAGAGCAGATTTCCTCCCCACCAAAAAAACTTCAAACCCCAATGGACTCGAGGTTCAGGCAAGTCCCATTCCTTGGATCCAAGTCGCGAAGCCTCAATGCTCTCTTGGCAAGCATCCAACCCTCGCCCAAGGCAGAGACCATACGGAAGAGGACCTTAAAATGACCTTCCCAAGCAGACAGGCCTCCAGATTAGACCCACTGTCTCTCAGCCTCCCATCTGCATGTCTGACGGTTGGCTCTTAGCATGACAATGGATGATTTAGGGAAGGCATTTGCATGCGCCAAGTTGAGCGCAGCCCATGGTGTTGTCTACTTTTAAAGAGATCAGAATTGCGCCAGCCCTGGCTTTCTTCGTGATACAGTCAGTGGTGGATTTCAATTTTTTTTTAGAACCTACTCTGTAGGTGTGGCCTGTTTTGTGGGAGTGGCTTGAGGGTTGTGTGACCGGGTGGGCATGGCCAACTTGGAATATGTGGTGGAACTCACTTAACAACGCTCTTGCTTAGCAACCAAAATTTTGGCCTCAATTGTGGTCATGTTCTCTTTCTTTCCTTCTTTCTTTCTTTCTTTCTTTCTTTCCCTCTTTCCTTCCTTCCTTCTGTCTCTCTCTCTCCCTTTTTCTTTCTTTCTTTCATCTCTCTCCCACTTTCTTTTTCTTTCTTTTTTTCTTCTTTCTTTCTTTCTTTCTTTCTTTCTTTCTTTCTTTCTTTCTGTCTCTCTTTCTTTCTCTTTCTCTCTCTCTCTCTTTCTCTCTCTCTTTCTTTCCTCAACCCATGGGATCCTGTCCACCATTAAACCCTCTTTCCATGCAGCCTCCAATGTTTCCAATGTCTTTTTCCCCCCACTTGGAACTGAACCCAGAAGGACCTTTTCTTCCAACAGCATCAACACAAACGCTTTGTTGAAGTTTGTTGATCCTCCTGCGGGTGCAACCCTGCAACCTTGTGAGTAGGGAAGCCATTCTTGCACCCACACCCCGAGATACAAATCTGCAAGTGTTTACAAGCCGTCAGCTTTCCCTGGCACTTTTGCGGGAGCGGACCAGCCACGCCAGAAAGAGCAGCTAAGCTGAGAATGACAGGGAAACAATAAATAAACCAGAGAAAAAGCAGAGAAAACCCTAGGAAGAGGGCCGCCTGGCTCTGGTCTCCATCTGCCTCCTTTTTCCACAATTCCATTTCTTATCAATGACCACCGTTTCTGTTTTGCCAAGTTAAGCGGAGATAATGTTAAATAAACTGATGATAGAAAGATAGATAGACAGACAGACAGATAGATATGAGGTAGGGAGGGAGAGAGAGAGAGAGAGATGTGAGGTAGGTAGGTAGGTAGGTAAAAAGAAAGGAAGGAAGGAAGGAAGGAAGGAAGGAAGGAAGAAAGAAAGAAAGAAAGAAAGAAAGAAAGAAAGAAAGAAAGAAAGAAAGAAAGAAAGAAAGAAAGAAAGAAAGAAAGAAAGAAAGAAAGAAAGAAAGAAAGAAAGAAAGAAAGAAAAGAGTTGGAAGGGATATTCGAGGTCTTCTAGTCCAACCCCCTGCCTAGGCAGGAAGCCCTACACCACTACAGATAAATGGTTATCCAACATCTTCTTAAAAACGTCCACTGTTGGAGCATTCACAACTTCTGGAGGCAAGTTGTTCCACTGACTAATTAACATAGAGGATGGATGGATGGATGGATGGATGGATGGATGGATGGATGGATGGATGGATGGATGGATGTAATGGATAGATAGATGGATAGACAGATAGATGGATGGATAGATAGATAGATAGATAGATAGATAGATAGATAGATAGATAGATAGATAGATAGATAGATAGATAGATAGATTGATTGATTATATAGTTATTGGATGGATGGATCCCCTCCTCGTTTTCCTCTTCCTCCTTTTCTTCTTCCTCTTCCTCTTCCTCTCTCCTATTCCTCTCTCCTCTTCCTCTTCTTCCTCCTTTTCTTCTTCTTCCTCTTCCTCCTTTTCATCTTCCCCTCCTCCTTTTCTTCTTCCTCCTCTTCCTCCTCCTCCTCTTCCTTCTCCCTCCTCCTCCCTCCTCCTCCTTTTCCTCCTTTTCCTCTCCCTCCTCCTCCTCCTCTCCCTCTTCCTCCTCCTCCTCCTCCTCTTCCTCCTCCTCTTTACTAAATCCAATTAAAAGCCTCAATTATGTCAGGGAAAAAATGTCTGCCAATCCTAATCGAATCTAATAAGCCTTAAAATAGCCTTCGCACCCAGGGAGAAGCCCAGGGGATTAATTTGATTCGGAGGCTAATCACATGCTTTGATTGGAGAGATTCCCACCCTGTTTGTTTGTTTGTTTATTTCTCCCGTCAACCTGCCCAAGATTTTCCTTCTCCCTCTGGGAAGGCCCCGTTCTTTGCTTTTCCTGAAATCCGAAAGAAAGAAAGAATTCTTTCTTTCCTATTCCTATTCCCATTCCATTCCTATTCTTTGTTCTATTCCCATTCCTATTCCCATTCCATTCCATTTCTTTTTTTCTCCTCTATTTATTCTACTCTACTCTTCTCCTCTTCCTTCCTTCTCTTCTTTTTCTTCTTCCTAATCCTCCTCCCCTTCCTTCCTTCCTTCCTTCCTTCCTTCCTTCCTTTCCCCCCTCCCTTCCCCTCCCTTCCCATTTTATCCCACACTCTTTTTTCAGGCCATTATGAAAAACCAATCTTTTCCAAACCGCCCTCCCTCCCCACCCCCCCAAAAGAAACATTTAATAAAAGGTTTCACCATGCAAATTACGCCAATTAATCAGGGCGCTCCAATCCCATGGTTTTAGGAGGCAGGAGGGTTCTGCGGTCAGAGTGATTGACGATCAAATTTTGCACATTGAACCTGGAACTACAGATCTGGGGGTGGGGGGACCATGACAGGGGAGGGGGCTCATTCAAAAATGCCCTTGCCTCTGAGCAAGCATGCAGGCAGCCCAGCGTAATTAGTTTCTCTTTCATAATTCTTATTTTTTTAAAAAAAAATTAATTCAAGTTTGATGCCGGTGAATGAATCCAGCATAAACCGATGGGGTCAAACTTACAGAGAGACAGCAACATGGGAAGTTTCAGTTCATCTAAGTCAGGGGTCTGCAAAGTTGGCTCTTTTAAGACTGGTGGACTTCAACTCCCAGAATTCCCCAGCCAGCTATGCTGGGAGCTGAAGTCCTTCAGACTTAAAGTTGCAAAGTTTGCCCACCCCTGGCCCAGGCCCTGACACTGACAGCTTTGCTGGCTGGGGAATTCTGAGAGTTGAAGTCCACCAGTCTTAAAAGAGCCAACTTTGCAGACCCCTGATCTAAGTCGAGGTGGTCCTTGACTTACGACCGTTCAATTAGCAACCATTCAACGTCGCACAACACTGAGAAAAGTGACTGACAACCGTTTTTCACACTTACGACCTTCGTAGCCTCCCCCTCCTCCCTCCCCCACGATCACGGGATCAAAATTCAAGAGGCTTGGCAACCGGTTCATACTTATGACCGTTGCCGTCACGCGATCCCCTGTTGCAACGGTCTGACTTTGCAGCCATCTGGCAAGCCAAGTGAAGGGGGGAAGCCAGGTTCACTTAACGACCGTGGAGCTAACTTATCCACTGCCGGGATTCACATAGCAACTGTGACAACAATGGTTGCAAATCTCACTTAACTAACGTCTCACTTAACATACATTTTGGGCTCCGTTGTGGTCGTAAGTCGGGGACTGCCTGTGTTCAGGGTTAAAGTTTATGCAAGTTTGGTCAGTGGAAAATGTATTCCAAATTTTGAAAAAAAAATCTGATTTTTCTCAACATTTGGAGAAAGCCAAAATCAGAAATAGCACCAAATTTCCACATGGGGGAAGACGCCACGGTCCAATCGGATTCACACAGCACTTCACATTCCTGTATACAGGTAGTTTTCAACTTACGACCACAATGGACACCGACATTTGCATTGCTAAGTGAGTTTTGCATCCTTTATTGTTTTTTGCCTCGTTGTTAAGCGAATCGCAGGCTCATTAAGCAAATCTGGCTTCCCCCATTGACTTCAATCATCAAAAGCAGGCTGGGAAAGTTACAAAAGGGGATCGCAGGACCCCCCAGGACACAGCAACTGCAGTTGTTAAGTGAATCCCCAAAGTCGTTAAGCGATTTCGCTAGTTGGAAAGAGGCTAAAAAGTCAAAGTGACAATCCCATAACCATGTGGCACTGCCCCCATGTTCAGTACATGCCAGTTGCCAAGCATCTACATGTCAATCACACGTCCCCGGGGAGGGTGCAATGGTCATAAGTGTGAGGACCAGTCCTAAGTCACTTTTGTTCAATGCTGTTATAACTTTGAATGGTTGCTAATGGCTGTAAAGTTGAGGATTACCAGTGCAGTTCTTAGAAATATGCCTCTTTTGTAAAAGGGCCTCTCGAGTGACTTCCAAAGAGGATGGAAACGGCTGAGGGTCTTGTTCTAATTAATCATCATCATCATAAATAAACTGGATTTACGAGCACCGCTATACCCCAAATGCGAAGCTTTTAAGGGGCAGCAGAAAGAGGCTGCCACATCACCGCTTAAACAAATGCATTCAACGCGGTTTTCACCCAGATGCTGGCGCCAAATTTCCAGGAACAGCTGCCGCCCAAAACGTCCCAAATATGACCCATAAAGACGAGCGTAAGGAATAAATCTCCTTTTTAGATTTTTATGCCAATCACCAACAACTTCCTTGAATTGTTTGTGAAAAGAAATGCCGGGAAAAATCCCTAAAACAGGGGTCTCCAACCTTTGCAACTTTAAGTCTGAAGGGCTTCAGCTCCCAGAATTCTGGGAGGACTTCAGCTCCCAAAGTCTGGGAACTGAAGTCCTTCAGACTTAAAGTTGCAAAGGTTGGAGACCCCTGGCCCAGGCCCTGACACTGACAGCTTTGCTGGCTGGAGAATTCTGGGAGCTGAAGTCCTTCAGACTTAAAGTTGCAAAGGTTGGAGACCCCTGGCCCAGGCCCTGACACTGACAGCTTTGCTGGCTGGAGAATTCTGGGAGCTGAAGTCCTTCAGACTTAAAGTTGCAAAGGTTGGAGACCCCTGGCCCAGGCCCTGACACTGACAGCTTTGCTGGCTGGAGAATTCTGGGAATTGAAGTCCTTCAGACTTAAAGTTGCAAAGGTTGGAGACCCCTGGCCCAGGCCCTGACACTGACAGCTTTGCTGGCTGGAGAATTCTGGGAGCTGAAGTCCTTCAGACTTAAAGTTGCAAAGGTTGGGGACCCCTGGCCCAGGCCCTGACACTGACAGCTTTGCTGGCTGGAGAAGTCTGGGAGCTGAAGTCCTTCAGACTTAAAGTTGCAAAGGTTGGAGACCCCTGGCCCAGGCCCTGACACTGACAGCTTTGCTGGCTGGAGAATTCTGGGAGCTGAAGTCCTTCAGACTTAAAGTTGCAAAGGTTGGAGACCCCTGGCCCAGGCCCTGACACTGACAGCTTTGCTGGCTGGAGAATTCTGGGAGCTGAAGTCCTTCAGACTTAAATTTGCAAAGGTTGGAGACCCCTGGCCCAGGCCCTGACACTGACAGCTTTGCTGGCTGGAGAAGTCTGGGAGCTGAAGTCCTTCAGACTTAAAGTTGCAAAGGTTGGGGACCCCTGGCCCAGGCCCTGACACTGACAGCTTTGCTGGCTGGAGAAGTCTGGGAGCTGAAGTCCTTCAGACTTAAAGTTGCAAAGGTTGGAGACCCCTGGCCCAGGCCCTGACACTGACAGCTTTGCTGGCTGGAGAATTCTGGGAGCTGAAGTCCTTCAGACTTAAAGTTGCAAAGGTTGGAGACCCCTGGCCCAGGCCCTGACACTGACAGCTTTGCTGGCTGGAGAATTCTGGGAGCTGAAGTCCTTCAGACTTAAATTTGCAAAGGTTGGAGACCCCTGGCCCAGGCCCTGACACTGACAGCTTTGCTGGCTGGAGAAGTCTGGGAGCTGAAGTCCTTCAGACTTAAAGTTGCAAAGGTTGGGGACCCCTGCCCTAAAACTCACTGACCTTGGGCTGTTTTGGATCCAGGCCACGTGTTTTGACACGGATTGATTTCCCCAGGGGGGTCAAAATTTTCAGAATCGAAAGCCAGTTCAACAAATCTAATTTTGGCTAGCTAACATCATATTTTGTGCAGGAAGTTTGCGATTTGATATCTAAGGGTCCTACCCGTGTTTCCCTCAAAATAAGACATGGTCTTATTTTCTTTTGAGCCCTGAAATAAGCGCTTGGTCTTATTTTCAGGGAGGTCTTATTATTTTTGAGGTGCAGGAGACAGCAAGCGTGGTCACCTCATGGCTGCTGCTGTGGTGCAATATTTTTGGGGAGGTCTTATTTTCCGGGGACGGCTTATTTAAGCGCATGCGCTCAAAAGTCTGATGGGGCTTATTATCCGGGGAGGCCTTATTTTCAGGGGAAAAGAATATCTATCTTTCTATCTATCTATCTATCCATCCATCCATCCATCCATCCATCCATCCATCCATCCATCCATCCTGTCATCTGTTTATCTATGTCTGCCTGCCTGCCTACTTATCTATTTATCCATCCATCCTTCATCTGTTTATCTATGCCTGCCTGCCTGCCTGCCTACCTGCCTACTTATCTATTTATCCATCCATCCTTCATCTGTTTATCTATGCCTGCCTGCCTGCCTACTTATCTATTTATCCATCCATCCTTCATCTGTTTATCTATGCCTGCCTGCCTGCCTGCCTGCCTGCCTGCCTGCCTGCCTGCCTGCCTGCCTGCCTGCCTGCCTGCCTGCCTGCCTGCCTGCCGGAAGGAGAGGAGGATGGAAGGGAGAGGAAGAGAAGGAGAGAGGGTAGGAGGAGGGAGAGGAAGAGGAAGAGCAGGAGTAGGAGAAAGGGAAGGGAAGAAGGAAGGGAAAAGAGAGGAGGGAAAGAAGGAAGAGGGAAGGAGAGGAGGATGGAAGGGAGAGGAAGGAGGGAGGGTAGGAAGGGGAAGAGAAAGAGCAGGAGTAGGAGAAAGGGAAGGGAAGAAGGAAGAGAAAGGAGAGGAGGGAAAGAAGGAAGAGGGAAGGAGAGGAGGGTGAAAGGGAGAGAAAGAGAAGGAGGGAAGATAGGAAGAGGAAGAGCAGGAGTAGGAGAAAGGGAAGGGAAGAAGGAAGGAGAAGGAAAGGAAGAAGGGGAAAGTAGAGAAGGGAGAGAGGGAGAAAAGAAAGGGAAAACAAAGAGGTGTTACAACAGGAAGAAGGGATGGTATATAAACCAACCCAAACTGTACATTATAACCTATTAAATGAAATAATCAATGTATAAGAACGATAAAATGTATAGGAGAATAACAACTACATGAGGATGTAGACTTCAAATGCGATGGAAGAGAATAAAAAATAAAATCTTTTCTCAAAATAAAACAAAATAAAATAAAGAACGCAACCGATTCTCTAGCCCGGGGAGGAAGGGGGGAGGAAGAAACGAAGAGGCTGAAAACGAGTGCAATATAACTGAAACATCCTTTCCTTGTCACAGACTTAATCCTTCACCTCTGAGTAGCTCGGAGCATGCATTACATTCCTGTCGGGGGTTTATATTGGATGGGAATGAGGAGGAGAAGAAGGAGAAAAAAGGCCAAACCAGCAAAGCTGAGCTTTTATTACAGAGCTCTCTGGGTTTTTTCCTCCTCCTCCTGGCTTTGCAGGGATGTCAGAAGGTGGCTTGATGGAGCACCTTCTGCTTCACCGTCTCCACAAACCGAACCGTGTAAAAAAATAAATAAATATCAAGGATGGATTTGATTGGAAAATCCATCCCTCTTGAACACGCAAGCAAACCGGGGAGGGAAAGGAATGGCCAGGATCGTAAGCGGTACTAGAGCTAGGAAGAGAAGCGGAGATATGATGGTTATCCTCGCCTTTCGGGGGGGGGGGGCGTTTGGATTGGGATTTTTTTAAACTCTGGTTGCAAAATGGAGCCCGTTGCCTTGCAAATCCTAGAAAGAAAACGTGTATGGCTCCCTAATGATTTATGACGTTTGGGCGACCGAGAGGGATAAGTGGTTTTGTCCAGGCAGTAGTGCCTTAGAGTGAAGATAAATGTAAAATAGAAAATATTACTTCTGTAGGGTAAGCAGTCATCTATCTATCTATCTATCCCTCCCTCCCTCCCTCCCTCCATCCTATCATCCATCAATCTATCCATCTCCATTCACTATCTATCTATCTATCTATCTATCTATCTATCTATCTATCTATCCATCCATCCATCCATCCATCCATCCATCCATCCATCCTATCATCCATCAATCTATCCATCTCCATTATCTATCTATCTATCTATCTATCTATCTATCTATCTATCTATCTATCTATCTATCTATCTATCTATCCATCCATCCATCCATCCATCCATCCATCCATTCATCCATCATATAATTCTATCTATCCATCCATCTCTACCTACCTATATCTATTATCTATCCATCCATCCATCCAAACTATCTATCTATCTATCTATCTATCTATCTATCTATCTATCTATCTATCCATCCATCCATCCATCCATCCCCATCCACTATCTATATTTATCTACCTACCTACCTACCTACCTATTTATCCATCCATCCATCCCTATCCTATCATCCATCCATCCATCTCCATCCACTATCTATCTGTCTGTCTGTCTGCCCGTCCATCCATCCATCCACCCACC